>OY755082.1:46214848-46646057 GCA_963576655.1 Gastrophysa polygoni | reverse complement strand
AAGTCGACTTTCTTCTTCAGCTGCGCATTCTTGATCTGTTCGTGTCAAATCCAATTAATTTGCCAAACTTTTCTGCTGAAATATTGATAATTTAGAGAAAAAGACAGATGAATACTTCGTGTGAGTTATTTTTGTAAAGCTTTTCACAAGATGAATCTATTCGAAATGTATGCAAACACATTTTTGTATCTATTTCATATTTTTAGAGGAAGTGAAAATAAATTACTTGAATCTGGGAGGAAAAGGATACCCCATACTTCACAACGTGACATCCGTTGAGTACACTGTAAAGCAACTTACTATATGACAAACATTCACATTCGCATTCACATTCGTACTTTGAATATCCAACTCAACTAAAATCGAAATTCACCTGTTTGGAGACGATGATAAATATCACTTCTATATTTCTAATTATGTGAGAAGCTGTGCATATTTTCATTCCATCTGTTTTTATCGAAAAATCAAAGTTATAGAACTGATAGTGAGACTAATTGAAGGTATCGAGTGCCACGTATCTCATTTCATCCCACTTCTGAATATATTCGAAGATCGTTTCCGTTGAGTTTCTACAATTCAGAAGCTCTGCTCTTGAATATTCCTTCCTGAACCACAACCCACTTATCCAGCATATTACGAATGCAACAGAGCGATAAATCTGCCAATGATATTCATTAAAATTTGTAGTGGAACAAGGGGACACTAAATTAAATCCTCGGACAGGGGCGAGTCGTCTGTTTCCAACGTCCAAAAGGTAGTATACACTACGCCATTCTTGATTACCGGAAATCCACTTGCGTATTATCCCGTTGGGACTACCCACTGTGGAACATTCAAGGAGGAAATACTAGTCATTTTCGCCCATATTTCTCGTATCCAGAGAAATGAGATTAAAGAGTCGAAATTTCCAGCTATTATCATCACTCAACTCGTTAAAATTTCGCACTTTTTTGACATGTTGGCATTTTTTTCATTTGACACATCATGATGTGATCATTTTCATACCTAGGTGTGATATATGTTGGTATATTGAAATAATAATTGATGATTTTAGTGTAGAAAATGTGTCTCAGTAATCAGCACTTTCGCAACAGTTTCATCGATCTGGCCAATAGGAAATACATCAACTTTGTCACAAAATGAAAGCATGATGCCCATATTGTTTCATCATGAGTGAATCATTCTGAAAATCAGAATTAACCTTCAGTCATCATTCTCCTTCAAGTATTGAGAGATCTTACTTCATAGTTGGTCCTTACAGTTTTCCTGGAAGATAGAATTCGCTGACTAATTTTTATGGGTACGATCATGAAGATCTAGGTATCACGAATTGCGAATGCATCAAAGATGAGATGCCTTCAACTGATCCTGACAGTCCGAGAGTCTGACACTACGAGATTGACATCAAGGACCTTAGTTGGAGAGAGTCTCGATGTCTCGAATAGATCTCATTTCTAATTTTCCACCGGAGCAATGCTTTGGCACAACTAATTGCTAACTTTGTTTCTGGTAAGTTATATAATGTTTGTCACAGCGAAGTTTTTCTTCGAATCAACTTTTCAAGCATTTCAATAGAATATGACGATAATTGATTATACTGGTTGAAACATTTTTTTTCTCCAAATATATAAATAGCGTCTTCACTAACTGTAATATTATCATAATAGGTAAGATTTGGGATTGATTCAATCATGGTTTTCATTTTTCTCTTATAGAAATTTTTTAAACAATGAAATATTCAATTCATACACTTACTGAGGTAGGGACAGAATTGGAGGACTTGATCTGATTAGCCCTTGTTTTTGAAGTTCTTGAAATATATCACCGCCAGCCAATTGCAACCAATGATATAAGTCATGTATGGTGAAAATTTCAAATGGCTCACAAAGACTTCTCTTTTCTGATTTTTTATCAGATTTCTGTTCACGAAATACTTCGTTTCCCAGAAGTTCTTCACAAGTGGGTCGTTGATCTGGGTTGATACTCAAGCATGATTCTATTACTTCTTTTATGTTGTCAGGTAAATTCTGGAAAACGGAAATTATGCCCACCACTCTTATTGATGAATCAATATTCATGAAAATAGGATAGGATAGAATGTCAATTCACCATCACAAATCCACACCAATATCTCATATCAATGATTTCTCAAATAGTGATATCAACGTTGACACTAATAATCGACACTGTCGAATATCATTCCTCTGTAATTCCTAAGCGTATTCTGTTTAGTTCAATCTCCAATTATTACCATTCGAGAATGACGTATAGCGAGAACTGAGGAACCAGAACAGAATATTTGATGGCCCTGAGAAGAGCCATTCGTTTCTCATTAACTCCTAGAAATTGAGTCACATGGACCGAGTGATTCTCCACGTATTTCCAATCTGAGCTCGAGGTGTCTGGCTAATCATCATTATCTTCCGACTCAGATTGGTTTCTGGGCCGATCTCATGAGGTGATCATCGTGACGGTTGAATCAGCTTCATGAGTTTTCCTCACTTTGACGGGTAACAAAATGATTGTTTCTTGGTTCCACACGTCACTTGCATCATCAACTGTCACTCCATCCTCCTCTTAATATAAGGCTTGTAGATTTTATCAAAATGATTTCAAATCACTCGGGTATAACTACCGAAAGGCGAAGTGAGTATGTGCGGTATATTGAATTACAGATGTGCGACATCTACAATTTTCAGGTGAAACCTGAAGGTGCGCGTCACCTTTGATTCATGCTATTCAAGCTTCACCCATGAGTTATGGCTCACCTACAGTTGGTCAGGTTCCACCTGCAAATTGTAGATGTCACACATCTGTAATTCAATATACCGCATCTACACACTTTCTTTCTGATGTTGGTCTTAGACAATCCTGTTCCTACCACGGCTCAGATTCTTTATATCCTTTTTTCTCACGCAGGTTTCACCAGTTCAACCGCGTCCTAACCAAACCTTTGTTCATGGAAGTGTTACCCTCCTGTAATTAGTTTTCACTTGGAAGGATATGTTTACTGAAGTTGACTAACTGAGATGATGCACTTTTCTGCTCATTGATTCTGCTTGATTTCTTGGACAGATATATCAATTTCTTTTTCATATTCAATCATCCTACGGTCCATATAATGGCTGAGAACAGAATAATACTGATGCTACATAGTACTAATGTATCAGCAAAATTACCAAATGCGGCGAATTCGACTAGTGTTATTGGTGGTTTCAGTTCTATGCGATCCTTTAAGGAGGTAATTCAGGATGATCAGAAGACGAGTGAGCTTCAGGTTCTTTATATGGACTATTTATCATGGTGAATGTGGGCATGGCGTGAAAAAATTTCTATCATTGCATATAAGATCATTGCCATATAAGATCTTCGATTGATGCTGCTCATCAAGAAGAGAATTAAGACAATTCGTGACGTGAATACTAAATAGAAGTTCTATCGTATGATCCAGAAGATCCCGATTTGCAACTCAAAAATGTAATCTCAGGACAAAATTTTAAGGAGGATTCTGCAAATTCATCCAGCGACGCTGACGACTAAAATAATAGTCGAATTCAGAGATTATCTGGAGATTTCGCGATAGCTCGCAGAATCTAATGGGTATTGGGCAAAAACAAGTTGAGAGTTCAGTGTAAGTAATTGCGAGGTTTTCCAACTCGAACGATCTCCAACTATGCCAAGCCAGTCGCAAATCTCGCCTTGACGAATCGTTTTTGAGGAAACTTAATAATATGAGGATCTCGAACGGTCTAATTGGATAGTGGAGAGGATGTTACGGAGATTATGGAGTTTGAAATATTCAGTCGTTACAGAAATCACACTCATCATCACTTTTTCTCATTCAGTGTAAACTGCCCCACTTTTGAAGTGAGGCAAGCGAAAATATCTTTCATTTTCGAACCGTTATAACTCTGGATAGGAATTATCCATTCTTGATTTCTTTCAAGATTCTGATAGCTCATTTTATTGTGTACAACATCAGTACTGTCCGTTTTTTATTTATTTATTTATTTATTTATTTCTCAAACGAGTTACAAGAACTTAATTACATGAGAAAAATAGTATTTATCTAAAGCTAATAATCGAAGCAAATAACATACTTACAGATATTAATTAATACCAAATGAAACCGGTAGAAAGTAAATTAACATAATATATATTAAATTGAGGTAGGTCAAGATAGGTATTGATGGAGTCCAACTAAAAATTTCTTTGGAGTGAGGTCAAAACTGAGGTCTGATAGTTGCAAAATATTGTTTGTTTGTTTCACCATGGTAGTAACAGGTGAACTATAATTACGTGTGGGAGGGAGAGGTTTTTCGAAAAATTGCTGGAGTCTGGTTGCACGAGAGGGGATTCTCACCGTTAAAAGTAATTTTAGTTTAGGACAGTTATACATTTTTTTATATAGTTTATAGCACATGGTCACAAGTGATAATTGTCTCCTAGTTTCGAGTGATCGTATACGTTGTCCGGGTATTCATCATATTTTTTGAGATAAAGATATCGTAATAAGCGATTTTGCACTTTTTTCTAATGTGTGAGTTTGTACTATTGCTGTTGGGTGCCAAATTACAGAGCAATACTCTAGCTTAGGTCTAACCATTGAATTATATAAAAACCGAACTGTTTCCCAGTTTCGAAAATGTTTGCTATTCCTAAGTACAAACCCCAGACTTTTTAGTGCCTGTGCGCAAACCCAGTCAATGTGTGATTTGAATGACAATGTGGTATCATACTCAATACCTAAGTCTTTTATTTCTTCTACTCTCACTAATCTGTCGTCTTCAATGGTGTATTGGTGTTTTAGAGTTTCCTTCTTTCTTGTACAGAACAATACCATACATTTTGATTTGTTGAATGCCAGATCATTTACGAGGGACCAGGAATGAGCGGAATTCATATCACTCTGAAGATGCAGGCAATCCTCTATAGTTTCAATTTCCCTATAGAATTTAAGGTCATCGGCAAACAACAAACAGTCAGAGTATCTCAGATGTTGCGATAAATCGTCAATAAATATCAGGAACAATAGTGGACCTAAATTGGACCCTTAAGGTACTCCCGAGTTTGCATCATATCTGCTAGAGCAATGACCACGATATCTATTTGTAAGGTCGATTTTTCAGATAGGAAACGAAAAAAATTATACTCGACAGGTCTGCTCCATACCCACTTATTTTATCCAGTAGTATGTCGTGATTCACTTTATCGAATGCTTTTTTAAAATCAGTGTAGATGACGTCGACTTGTGCATTTTCAGAAGAGTGTCTATGCACATCATGAGTGAAAGTAAGTAAATTCGTGGCTGTGGATTTTCTTGGGACAAATCCGTGCTGTTCTTCACATACGTGGGTTTTGATAGATCTCCAGGCTTTGTTATATATTATTTGTTCGAATAATTTGGCTATTGCACATGATACTGATATCGGTCTATGATTTTTTATGTCAGATATAGTTCCAGATTTATGAATAGGAGTTATTATTGCCTTCCATACTTCAGGAAAAGTGGATGTTCTAAATGAAAGATTAAATAAAAAACACAGAGGCTCTTGGAGCCACTCGGCGCACCCTTTTATTATATAGGGCGAAATTTTATCAATACCTGCTGATTTTTTTGGTTTGAGTTTCTTTACCGCCTGAAAATAGTCCCCTACGGATACTTCACTAAGAAATGATATCACATTATCTGCCACTTGGCTTAAGTTATACTCTTTCTTTCTCTTTCTCTTTTTTTTATCATCATTCCGAAACAATGAACTACAGGGTGATATCTGAGAGTGTGGAAAGTTTTAAAAAGTTTGAGGTCGTCCTGCTGACAGGATTTCACTCATTATTATATTCTGAGGGCGAAAAGATGAAGCCCAATGTGTTCTCTCGAAATGGTTCTCAATTTATCAGAGTCCATACATGATGAATTGAATATGCAATTTTATACAACTTATTGGGGTTTGATATGTCCGATTATTCAATAAAACATCTTGTACACTATCATGTTGCCTGGGAGATGAAATATGTTTCAAACACGAAGTGGATTCTTCATCTACATAATGATATTGTGTTAATCATTGTCTCAATTTTTGTGAAATTTCAAGACTCAAACGATCACAGGAAAATACCCTGGTATATTCGAAGTAGTTCCATGCACAAAGTAATCCACTTCACTTCAATTTGATTCAGTATTTCAAATAAAGTGTCCATATCATCCCATGTCTGATGAACCGGAATATTTTATTGCTAGAAATATTGGGGAGCAACTGTCTTCCATCCCAATCTTCATCTTTCGAATTACGTGTTTGCCAAATATATTTATTTATTATATTTATATATATATATATATATATATATATATATATATTTATTTAACTGGAACTCAAGATGAAAATCAACATTGATTAATCCTTCACTTGTTCGAGATCAACACTGTTAATATGTTCTGCTAATGAATCACAATTGTCTATTTGAGTTCAAGTAGAGAGTATCACAACTTTATCATGATAATTAGTCCACTTTCCTAAAGATATAACTCACGCCGAAATCTCATGAAATGAAATGACGAAGGGAAATTTGCCGATCGTCTTCAGAAATAGGGGAAAATGAGATTTCCAGGGTGAGTTCAGACTAGAGGAAGACGAATCTTAGCTGAATTATGCTTTTAGTCGGACTGATGATATCGGCGTTTCTCTCAATAGACCTCGATTATTAGGCCTCTTTCGGGGATCACTGAATAAGGGTGAATTATTTCCAGTTCTGTAACAGCGTTGCCAAAATCATAGATTTTACGGAACTTCACAGGAAAATATGTAGATGATGAATATTCAGGTGAGTTCAGTATTCCTTCAAATTTTTGAAATATTAAATGAATACCTATACAATTATGAATATGCACGGAATGAACATTCTAGATTCACGTTATTCCATAGCCGACTCAGTGATTGTTCGAATAATATTTGGGTAATTGAATCGAACAGTATCCCACTAGCTTTGGGTATTATCGGTAAAAATAAACAGTTGCTCATATCGGCTGACGCAGTAATGAATTGAACGCGATTCGGAGTAGAATTTTGATATTTCAACAGCCAGAGTAATTAGTACTGCAGTAATTAGTTTATTTATCTCTAGCATTCATTTGACGTTCCATTTCATCAATCACGTAGGTATCTAATGCCAGGCGTTTGTTATATGTAGTACAGCGTTTACTCATTTACAGTGGAAAATTATATTCGTACTAATGATTCCCAAATTGAATTGATTTCAAAGATGATAATCATCATAAGGTGGATGCTCTGGTATTTCCATCCAAATCAGGTTGGAATACGGAACGATGACAGGCGAAAGGATCAGCATTGCATTGTAGTCGTTTCCCGACCACTTGCTAGAGCTTCCTCAGGAATCATACTGCTAGTGTTCTCGAGGAGATATAGAGTCTTGTCTGATTCTTGTTGAAGCTTCTGTGTACTGAAACTTCGTGAGGTGAGCGTATGAAGCCATAAAATTGAAAGTCGCCAACGAAGCTAACTTCTGGGTTGTTGACTCAAAGCAAGAAAACATTGACATCAGTTCATTGGTGGAGTAGTTCCTTACTCTTCTTCTTATTTGTAAAAGTGGATGAGTTCAGAAATCTTGCACTGAGGCTCATTCATACAGGCTAATTGTGCGCCACTTATATTAAGATTCAGGTTGGTGTAATCATTTCAACCCACTTGGTTGCAGTATGTAATTTCCAATGACAGCCCTCTTCTGATACTCCAGTACCAATATTCAACGTTGAATTCTCTCCGGCTGGAAAAATGGAGCAGGTTGATGCATTTGAGAATACTTCTCATAATGTGAATTAATGAGAAACTTTCGGCATTCATTCACTGACTCATTTGACTGAAGAATCTGAATAATAATAATATAATTCGACCCTAAAAAGTTTGCAACTTTGTAGAATAACAGTGACCATTTGTTATATGTGGCTTAATGTCACCTTGCATATGACATTTCTCAAATCAATACTATACCATTCTTCATTCAGACCATCGAACTGTATAAATCTTCAACAAATCCTCTGATCCACTACAATAAGTATCATACTTGGCTGCTGTGCTCACCTTTTTCCTAGTGATACGACTTAGAGATTGAATTCCGAGTTCTCGATTTGTATTCCGATCTCGTGAAGTCGAGATTTTTTATCTCAATTTTATCGGTTGGGGTCTGATCAACTGAAATGAGAGTATTCACCTATGAATATTGAGTATTCACACAAGGATTTGGAGAAAGGAATACGGAATGTTGAGAAAATATGGAAGTTGTGCCTCAGCTGTATCAGTGGATTCCTTTTCCTAGATTTTCTCTTGATTGTCTCTACTCGTTTCTAAAAAACATTAGATAGAAGTTATTTCAATATACTTTCAGTAGTGAGGACAGATTTGTGATTTGCCTCAAATGTCACTGCGTTGGAAATTCAACCTTCAGATACCAAAAGAAAAACTTCTCAATTCGTCAATGACACTATGTTTTTCGAAAATTATGGAATCACAAATATATTTTGAATAATGTGTGAATTTTTCAAGGAGGTGGTACATACATTTTCTAGCTTTCTGTGGGATTTTCTCTCCTCGTTTTTAAAAAATTAAGTAGAAGTTATTGAAAATTATTTCAATATATTTGTAGTGAGGACAGATTTTGTGATCTGCCCCAAATTTTGCGAGGGAAAAAAATATTTTGATTGTGTTGAGAACGGGAGCAGATTCGTTCCCTGAACGTTCATCAAGATGAGTAGAGGTTTTATTCTTATCAAATATATTTGTATTTCCAAATTTTTCGGAAACAAGGTGTCACTGATAAATAGAGAATTTCTCTGTTATGTTTAATTTCAAGGGCAGTGACATTTTGGGGCAGATCACAAAATCTGTCCTTACTACAAAAATATTGAAATAATTTTCAATAACTTCTACTCAATTTTCTAGAAACGAGGAGAGAAAATCCCTTAAGAAGCTGATAAATATTTTAAATGAAAACGAAACTTCTACCCATCTTAGTGGATCTTAAAAAAAAACGATGAAAAATTCAACGATAGTCAACTGAGATGAGTAGAAGTTTTGTTTCTATTGAAAATATATTTGTGTTTCCAATGTTTTTTGAAGAACGAGGTGTCACTGACGAATGGAGAATCTCTCGTTTAGGTATCTAATGGTTCAATTCCAAGTGCAGTGACATTTTGGGGCAGATCACAAAATCTGTCCTTACTACAATTATATTGAAATAATTTTCAATAAATACTACTCAATTTTTCAGAAACGAGGAAAGAAAATCCCAAAAAATCTGGAAAATATCATAAATAAAAACAAAACTTCTACCCATCTTAGTGGACTAATTGGAATAATTCTCATTTCATTTCCCAGCAGCAGGATTAGGAAAAAGAATACACTACCTCTTAGATCAACCTACAGACAGTATGTATCAGTGGAATTTGATATCATGATGGGCAGCTAACATTCATTCATTACTACACGATTCATTCTTATCTGGAATTAATTGAGTTTTTAGTTCATGTTCACGATCGACCAAAAGATTGCTGCTCTCAAAAAACTCTTCGCTAGTAGATTTCCATTAGTTTACAATCACATTCTGAAATGAAACAACATACTCGAAATCATGTATCTAATAAGATCCAAACCCATTTTATTCCCAACCCAACCATGTCTTTTCTTCAAAATTAAGTTAATGTTGAAACCTTGAAAGCGTTTCAATTGGGTGATCTGCTGGAGAAATATTGACAGGCGCTCGAATCGAGAAGAGATATAAAAGTGAAAGAACCTTCCTTTTTGTTATTTTAATCACGAGGCTGATGTTATGATTCGATTAATCTTGTAGTTAACGTAATATTCACAATGAGTATGATATTGCGAAAGGTAGGATGAAGCTGATACATGAATACTGCTTCCGCTGTTAGGGTCGTCTTCAATATTCTGTATCATAGCCGCCGGTTCACCTGTTTTTCATTATATCAAGGGTACTGGATTTAATGAAAATTCCGTTAAGAGCCTTATACCCTTCATTGAACAGCCCAAGCGGTTGCCTTCTTTGTTATTCATACCTGACTGGTGAACTTCTCAGAGACTTTTTGACAATCTCGAAATATCTTCCATTATTCATCGATGTAATAGTCGCCACGTTCCATTATTCTTCATCTGGGTTTGACTTTTCCAGATGGACTCAAATAAAGTAATAAGCTCAATAAGACAACATGGACATCGTTAACTTCCATGAACTTTCTGATGAATGTAATATTATTACAATGATTATTGGTCTTCTTTTTCTATTTGTTGACAACACGAAAGGAAATCCTTTGATGTTCTAGGAACATCGTTTAGCCAGCGGTGGAAAGTTGGGAGTGAAGGAAGGATTTTTTCTTTGAACTTTGGAGGTTGTAAGCATCAGGAAAGACTCAAAGACAGACAGTAAGGAAGAAAGTAAGACAGTAAGAAAGAAAGACAGTAGGCAAATAATAGGACTCGAGCCTGACAATGTAGGAATGACCAGCCTGACCTCTGATTATCTACCAAATCGCTTGTGGTGACAGATCGAGTGTGGAAATATTTTTAATGAAGCGAGAGAATTTCCACGATGTTATAAAGAGGTCAATCATTTCGTGAGTGTTGAATCACCGACTAGGCGAATAAAATCGAAGAGCTTCAGCGTATGTTTGGTTGCTGGAATCCAAACATGTCAGCAGTTCTCCAAAGGACATGTAAATGTAAATCATGAGCAGTTGCTGGGAACAGAAGGTCAAGTTTTCGGAGCAGTTCTCGGAATGGACTTAACATAATCGTCCCATGCTGGTGATAACGAGCATGGATATTGAGGACTTCATAGGAACAGTGGTACCTGACATCATCATATTGAGCATTGTGTGATCTGCTTTCTTGGTGAAGATGCAAGCTTGCGTTTTTGTTGCATTTAACTACTAGATTTTCAGAGTTCTTGCCAGATCTGCACCTTGCATGTCTTGCAGGGATCGCATATCGTAGTGCAATAGGTCTATAGTTGCTAGGGAGGATTTTCTTGCCCTTCTATGGAATCGGTTGGGCTCCAGTTATCTTCCAGTTAGGAGGAAAAAAAACAAGTTTGTATTAACTGGTGAACAACTTGCAAAGAACTGGTGTTAGTTATGGGGAACACATGTCCCGGCCTCGTGGATCCAAAGTAGAGTTCCTAAAGACTGTGAACATTTTGGAAGAGGTGTTTGGCCAATGTATCATAACACAGCATCTGAGGCTCGATGAAAATAATTATGAACATGATAGAGGAACTACAGGGTGTCCTTAAAAGGTCTTTACAAAGAGCTACCACATATTCTTCAGACCAAAACAATTCGATACAAGCAAACTTACCTCAGTAAAAAGTTGCTTAGTTTGGGCGCTAGACGGCTCTGAAGTTGGAATTTTCAAATCGATTTTGCTTCATAACTTTTGAACGGCTCATGAGATTTTTTTCAAATTTGGTACGTTGGCATAGACTCATCGGGCAATGAAACTCATATCATAATCATAATGAATATCATTCCATGGGCGTAGAACTTGATTTTTTCAGTAAATAAACATCTAAAACTCCTACGCCAATGGAAAAAAAATAGTTTCAATATGAAATCTAAATTATTCAACTCATTCACTACAAAAAAGGTACTCTTGACAAAAGTCGATTCCTCTCATGGTTTCGACAAAATTTTAATTTTAGTGATTTAGAGCATAATTAATAATAAAACGATTCAGATATTTCATAAAAAGTGTTCAAAATGTTCACCATTTTCACGTATACAAAGATTTATACGACGCAAAAAGTTGAAATCTTCCAACAAATTTGGCAACGTATTTCGTAGATGCTGTAAATACATGTCTCCTGTTAATCTTTGAGGAAGTATGTCAGGACCAATTATAAAATTTCCTATTATTCCAGCCCAAACGTTGATTTTGAATTCGTGTTGAAAATGGTTTATTTTAATGGAATGAGGATTTTCAATTGCATAAACGTGTTCATTATGAAAATTAGTTATTCCTCTTCTCGTGAAACAGGCTTCATCAGTGAACAAAATATTCTTTCCAAAGTTCAGATTCATTTCTCTTTGCAAATTAATGAACCTACAAAACATCAGACGACTTTGTGAATCATGGATTAATAAATCTTGAACTGGCGTCTTATGGTATGGGTATAATAATTGTTCTCTTAGTACTTCATGAACGGCATTCCTAGAAACTTCTAGTTCATTACTTATCCGTCTAGTACTCAATTCTGGATTTTCTTCAATACGGTCTAAAATTTCTACTTCGACTTCGGGAATCCTTACATAACGCTGTCTTCCATAATCACCAGTTCTAGGAGCAAAATGACCGGTCTCCCGAAGACGTCTCTCAACTGCAGCAAAGGTTGGGTGGCTTGGTACGCGACGATTTGGAAACCTTGCCGAATACACCCTCACACTCTCTCGACCATTTCCTTGACAATATCCGAATACCAATAACATATCGGTGTATTCTTCATTGGTGTATTGTACGGCCATGATAAATCAGAAAAGTCCGATATCAACAATCAACGTCAATAAAACTCGACAAATCAACACAGATGAAACTATGGAAACCAAGAATGTGAATATCACTGTTTTCGAGCAGATAATAATAGTCTTCAGAAAAAAAAACCAGTGCTACTTATTTTCAATAGAAATAACCTATGCAAAAAGTACATCTCAACTTTTTGCGTCGTATAAATCTTTGTATACGTGAAAATGGTGAACATTTTGAACAATTTTTATGAAATATCTGTTAATCGTTTTATTATTAATTATGCTCTAAATCACTAAAATTAAAATTTTGTCGAAACCATGAGAGGAATCGACTTTTGTCAAGAGTACCTTTTTTGTAGTGAATGAGTTGAATAATTTCGATTTCATATTGAAACTAATTTTTTTCCATTGGCGTAGGAGTTTTAGATGTTTATTTACTGAAAAAATCAAGTTTTACGCCCATGGAATGATATTCATTATGATTATGATATGAGTTTCATTGCTCGATGAGTCTATGCCAACGTACCAAATTTGAAAAAAATCTCATGAGCCGTTCAAAAGTTATGAAGCAAAATCGATTTGAAAATTTCAACTTCAGAGCCGTCTAGCGCCCAAACTAAGCAACTTTTTACTGAGGTAAGTTTGCTTGTATCGAATTGTTTTGGTCTGAAGAATATGTGGTAGCTTTTTGTAAAGACCTTTTAAGGACACCCTGTATATAGTATAACATGATTTGATCTATAACATATAACGGACTGTTGGCCTGGGCTGTTTTCAAACTCAACCTATTACTGAATACAGTTCCATTTCCATAACCTAGATCGCATGACCCATCTTCCAATGACGTGATTATTTTGTTTTGGTTTCGAATCCATATTCCACAGTCATTCAAGATTTCAAATGATCAAGACAAAATGAAAATTGGATGTTTCCACTTCGGAATTCAATTCTGTAACCCATATTTGGATATGATTTTTGCATTAGTTCTTCATGAGCGATATTTCTAGACTTTTTTTGTAGTCCAAAACAATGAATCTGATAAGTTTTTTGGTGGTGCAGCGACTTTCTCATTCCGCGTTACACTGCAATGGAGATTTGCAGCTGGAAGAGCATTCAGAATCATAATAGTGGCGTTTACTTTCCTGCGATAAATGGAGGTGGAGCTCCACAAGAAGTAGAACTTAGTTCGAAATTTATGGGAGACTAAATAGTGGAAATACTTTACACCTTGTGCACTCCACCGTGTTCATCCCTTGTAGTTTATTAACATGTGATATTTCACCACACACAAACTCTGCTAATGCGGGTAACATTAACGTTTCTCGTTGGAAAAAACCAATGGTGAATGGTGTTCCACTAGACATTTTATACGCAGTATCCCATTCACAACTTGTCGCTCAGATTGTCTTCAAAATCGAATGAAGGAAAATCAATCAACAATATATTGGTGTAATGTTTTTGAGAATGAATCAGCAACAAGGAGCATTGAAAAAAATATTTCCTGAAACAGTAGTATCGCGTGAAATGTTCGTGAAGGCCGATATACAATATTTCTCAGTATTTCCAGAATATTGTGGAAATCATTATTTCTCAAAACCCGGATTGATTCTCATGACGAGAACAAGAGAAATAACTCTAGCTCTTTGGTTGAACCCCAACATTGGAACCCTGAAATCAGACATCTATTTGGCGTAAAATGAGCCCACCTTTCAGAATTTTGAGATGAATTTTCACCGAGAGATGGATTGAAAGACGAAGACCATCAGAATGACCTGCAAGAGCTGTAGATTCATCACAATCAGCTTATTTTTGTATGCAGGAACATTTGAAAACTTTAATTCATATCACATCGCTCATTCCTCGTGATGATGAAGGTGAATAATTGTGATAAAGAGTGAAGGTAATGAGGGAAGGTAGAAAAGATGAGATAAATCACAAATCGCAAGTATGGTAATTACATTGAAAATTCTGAATGAGTAGCTGCTGGGGGTAAGAAATTGAATGAAACAATGATGACATATTTCGTGGAGTTCTCCCTGGACTTGAAACTCAACCGACGAAGTAATTCCAAACTTCAGTCTCGACACAAAAAGAGGTGGAACATTCCAGCCGGAAAACATAATAGTTTTCATAGAGAGGCATTTTTTCTTCTTCTCTTTGCCAAGAACATATAACTCCTTGACAGTGGAATAGCATATTCTGCGGTGATGTTACTGTATTTTTTCTAACAGGAGAAACTCCTTAAGAGCAACCCAATTCGATGAAACGAAGGAAAAATAAACAAATTTCAATTTGGCCAGGATTAGAGCCGTCAGGTTCGACAAATTTATTAGCGCGACGTTTTTATTCCCGCTTGAAAATTGTCTTTTCAATTAGATTCAGAGATTAAAGAAAATGGATTCTTTCTTCTTGAGGTTTTCAAGCTCCAGGGTGTTCCTGTGAAAAACACTATGTACATTAGAATTCATTATATTGATTTATAAAATGGACAGTGATGAAAGCAAAGATTCCCCAAGATTTACGTTGAATATTCAATACTCAATCAAGGGCCGTACAATATCGCGAATAGAATCTTCGATACAACACGAAATCGTCTGCTATCATGCTTGATACTTGATCATCTCAATATGATACCATCAGCTAAAGCATCAAATGAACCCATAAAGCAACAGTACACTACAAACATAACCAAAATGTTGACCATAACCATTTTTTTTTAATTTTCAATCCCATCGAAAATGGTGGTGATATGGTCAATTGTTCAACTAACCAAATCAACTAACCAATCATTATCAAATCATTTCAATCAACAAACACAAACTGCTTCAGCACTTGTTGAGAGAGCTTGAGAGGTGATATCGAATTGAAAAATGGAGCTTATTTCATCAATTAGGTACTGAAAACCAAAAATCAAATACTGGATGGATTCAGCTCACGAGAGGAAGTTACCATGTTACATTTATTTATATTCAAGTGCAAGTTGTTTTATTCGTACCATTTGTTCAACTCATGATGTAATCTGAAGTATCTAAGGAAAGATATACGACTTATCAATTTGCTGTCATCAGCGTACAGAAGATAAAGCAGATATCATTTATGACTATGATGAACAGCACGGGTCCCAAGACGGATGCTAGCGGTTCTCATGAGGATATTATATTCTCTTCATCATATTGAGGTTATCAGAACCCCTCCTATGTAATGTTATTCACACGAGCCTACTGGATACAATTATTATATACCGACGTAACTGGATATCACAAGACCCAATCTTTTTTTGCATCTTGATCGACCAGGTTGCAATGCGAATTCAGGCGGCCGAGATGCGTCCCAAGAGTTAGTTCTGCGCCGAGTTGGGCCGACTCGATTGCCACTTCATTTCCAATCCATTCGCCACGGTCGCTCTCGATCAGGGTCTCTCGATCGTCCTCTAATAGAACCAATCTACCTCTGCCAGATTCATTCGGTCGGCCGGAGATGGCGCACCACCACTTTGAAGATTTATCGACAATTAACAGCCATTGTCTGTTCGATTCGACGCCGCGATTATGCTCAGCGGTATCATTCTTATCGACAGAGAATGATGGCTAGGCCATAGGGTAGGTCTCTAGAGGCAGGCCGGGGACAATGTGTCCCTAGGATTGGAAGACGAGTGGCCACATACACTCAGTATTCGGGAAGTACTTGAAAGTGGTATTTCGGAAGCCATCATTGATTGATGACCAAAAGATGTATTGCATTGGGCAGAATCCATTCAAATTGGCCCTGTCTACGATCCAAGTATAGACTATGGAAACGGTGGAAATTAGCCAACAATTCAAATGCCAGCGAAATACAAACGTAGATACCAAGTACTGTCTGTAAGTTCTTCGAGGAGGTGGTACATTCATTTCCCAGCTTTCAGTGGGGTTTTCTCTCCTCGTTACTAAAAAATAGAGCAGAAGCTATCTAAAATTATTTCAATATATTTGCACTAAGTACAGATTTTGTGAACTGCCCCAAAATGTCACTGCCCTTGAAATTAAACCCTTAGATACCTAGAAGAGGAATTCTCTATTGGTCAGTGACACCTTGTTCTTGAAAAATTTGGAAATACAAATATATTTAATAAGAATAAAACCTCTACTTATCTTGGTGGTCGTTTTGGGAACGAATCTGTTCCCGTTCTCAACACAATTAAAATTTTTTTTTTCTTCGCAAAATTTTTCAATATGTTTTCAGTTTTGATACTGAAAAATGAAAATGACAATTCGGTAGACGGAGGAATTCTGGTTACAAGGTGTTTTCATTAATTGATATCGTATTTTCCATTTTCATATTCAGAAGTGGATGCCAAGTTCTATCTATATCAACTGAACAAGAAGCAATATTATTGTCTCCGTTCAGGAGAATGCAAGCAGACTCTTTGATTTTTCGTTCTTGGTTGTTGTCTTCTTTTCCTATGATCCTAATAGCACCCCAGTCGGCCATATGTTGTCCAGTTTTAGTAAGGATATGTTCATTGACATTCTGGGGCAGATCATAAAATCTGTACTTACTACAAATATATTGAAATAATTTTTGATAACTTCTACCCTATTTTTTAGAAACGAGTAGAGAAAATCCCACGAAAAGCTGGGAAATGTAGATACCAAAAGTGAAAAGCACCAAATTATTCACGAGCCTGAGAGTCCACGGATAGTACTGAAAATTATGAATTGTATCATGAAATACTGATGATACCATGGATAAAATTATGAAGTCAACTGGAATTCTGACAGGTAACCTAACAAAAACTATCATTAAATCTTCTGGAGGCTCAGCCATATAGAATCATAAAAAATAGTTCCAGGAGTTCTTACGAAGATCTGATATCTACTGTGGAAGTTGAAAGTAGGTAATAGCTATTGTTTCTTGTTGTCTTCCATTCTGTCTGTCCAACTATTTACACCAACTATCGCAACTATCTTGATCAAGAGCTAATGTCGACGAATGGATGGAAAACGCAGTCGTAATCGAGCCAGGAATTCCCAGAGGACACATTCTGGCGACCGACTTTCGCAGGGTTACGAGCCAGTGCCAACAATGTTCATCGCCTGGCGACCTGAACACATCGGAATGGAGGTAACGAGCGGGAACAGGATCGTTTTTGAATATATTTCGACACTCCATTTCGTTCAACGATTGGATATTGGTTGGTAGGAGTATATCGAGTGCGTTGAATGAGGCAAGTTCCTTCGAGAAGTGTCAATGAATGTTAGCATTTCGCTATGTAGTGATAGTAAACTTGAAACAAATGGGAATTGCAATAATTTTTCATGGTACGATGTATCTGTGATAATAAATGAATGAACCCAAAAAGAAGTCACTAGAGGTCAGACCTGTTCATGATATATCTATAAGCACATGAATATCAGACGAAAACAACTGCAACAATTATAATAAACTATAATGGTATCAATAATATAATTATTTATACTAATTGAATCGATCAATGGAATAGATGAGGTGGTGTGAACTGAAATGAGGTGGAAAAGCTCATTGTTAAAATGAAGTAGGTGGAAGTATTACCAACCAGGACACATGTATTTTCAGTTCATTATTTATATATTTCTGGTAGTGTGTTATATAGTTCAAGGGCTTGATGGATTCACCATTTTTGGCCAGTCGAATTCTTTGTCTTTCTCAGTACGCATGTTCTATTTGTGTTTCTTGTGTTGTCATCGAAACCGTAATTTTTGAGTTGATGTTTAGTTCTATGTTGGTAGATGATTGTAAAATAAAAGTATAGGTGCCGTATGTCTATTATAGAACTTTCCTGAAATAGATTGTCGGACGGATAGGTGGAATCTTTTTTATACATGACTTCGATGATCATAAGTTTATATATTCGAAATCTAACTCTTTAATAACATGTTTGGCGTGTTCATCTCATTTCAGATTTGTTTCCAAGACACCCAGGTAATTGAATTCAGTAACTGCATTTATTTATCCGTTATTTAGAATATTTGATGTTTGATGAGTATGAGCTCATCGAAGTGATAAGTATTCAATAATTCGCGTTCAGTCGACCTACTCATTCACAAAGTTTCAAACTGAGCAATGGAGCAACGATGAACAAAACACTGCTGCAGTCACTGATCGTGTTTTGTTCCGTCAAAAACGCTAACGCCATTTTCCGCTATAATGGCCTAATAGTTATGAAACTCTCCAGAAGATGGTGACATTTTCACAGATTTCGGTACAAATATTTGATGTTTTGAGATTTTACTTATGTAGTTCGATCATCAAATGAGAAGTAACCTAAATTCTGAATCAACATTTTCATAACACTGATTGTGCAATTATCAATAATACTAATTTTGTTTTCATTTTTGAATAAAATGCTGCTATCAAGTTGGCTGTACGTTAGAGTTCTGATTGTAGAAGTTAGACAAATAGGCAGAATAGCTCCACCAGTATTTTGTACATCGTCAATGGAGCCAATAGGCCCTGTGGAATCAGTGTCGTCTCTCAGAGTGTTGAGGAAGTTCATTCAGTCTAGAAACATTACATTATGGATTTTTTGGAATTCAGTATGAATAATACAATCATCAAGTAGTCACGCTGATGAAATGAAGCTTCCTGCGAATATTCCTGCATTCATTCGAAATTAGAGTACGAAGTTCGGATCATCAGTACATTCGCTGTTGGTTACGCCACTGTTGCTTCTTGAATGTCAGATCGTTTCAGAATAATGTTTCAAAATAATCCAGAGTGAGCAAGTGTCTGAATGAGATAACACTTTGCATACTCCGTAATATTCCGGCACAACCTAGTTCCCTTCCTTAAATCTCGCATCTCCTTCAAATTTAATGGTATCGAAAATTTATTGGCCCGTGATGCCATATCAGTTTATATATTACGGAAACAGGAAACACTCGTGACGTGCTCGCACACTACATCAAAGACTACAAAAATCAATATGAACTTTGGAATGAGTCACTTGTCCTCTTCTTAGGCACTAAAATCTCGAACATGTCAAAAACGGTGAGACTTAGGTATAAGGCATTCTATATGAAATTTGCCTAAAACTCGTCGTAGAATTTGAAAATTAAATAATATAAAGGGTGTCCCACTCAAAATGAGCACGTTGATATACAGGGTGTCCTTGAAAGGTCTTTACAAAAAGCTACCACATATTCTTCAGACCAAAACAATTCGATACAAGCAAACTTACCTCAGTAAAAAGTTGCTTAGTTTGGGCGCTAGACGGCTCTGAAGTTGAAATTTTCAAATCGATTTTGCTTCATAACTTTTGAACGGCTCATGAGATTTTTTTCAAATTTGGTACGTTGGCATAGACTCATTGGGCAATGAAACTCATATCATAATCATAATGAATATCATTCCATGGGCGTAGAACTTGATTTTTTCAGTAAATAAACATCTAAAACTCCTACGTCAATGGAAAAAAATTAGTTTCAATATGAAATCTAAATTATTCAACTCATTCACTACAAAAAAGGTACTCTTGACAAAAGTCGATTCCTCTCATGGTTTCGACAAAATTTTAATTTCAGTGATTTAGAGCATAATTAATAATAAAACGATCAACAGATATTTCATAAAAATTGTTCAAAATGTTCACCATTTTCACGTATACAAAGATTTATACGACGCAAAAAGTTGAGATGTACTTTTTGCATAGGTTATTTCTATTGAAAATAAGTAGCACTGGTTTTTTTTTCTGAAGACTATTATTATCTGCTCGAAAACAGTGATATTCACATTCTTGGTTTCCATAGTTTCATCTGTGTTGATTTGTCGAGTTTTATTGACGTTGATTGTTGATATCGGACTTTTCTGATTTATCATGGCCGTACAATACACCAATGAAGAATACACCGATATGTTATTGGTATTCGGATATTGTCAAGGAAATGGTCGAGAGAGTGTGAGGGTGTATTCGGCAAGGTTTCCAAATCGTCGCGTACCAAGCCACCCAACCTTTGCTGCAGTTGAGAGACGTCTTCGGGAGACCGGTCATTTTGCTCCTAGAACTGGTGATTATGGAAGACAGCGTTATGTAAGGATTCCCGAAGTCGAAGTAGAAATTTTAGACCGTATTGAAGAAAATCCAGAATTGAGTACTAGACGGATAAGTAATGAACTAGAAGTTTCTAGGAATGCCGTTCATGAAGTACTAAGAGAACAATTATTATACCCATACCACAAGACGCCAGTTCAAGATTTATTAATCCATGATTCACAAAGTCGTCTGATGTTTTGTAGGTTCATTAATTTGCAAAGAGAAATGAATCTGAACTTTGGAAAGAATATTTTGTTCACTGATGAAGCCTGTTTCACGAGAAGAGGAATAACTAATTTTCATAATGAACACGTTTATGCAATTGAAAATCCTCATTCCATTAAAATAAACCATTTTCAACACGAATTCAAAATCAACGTTTGGGCTGGAATAATAGGAAATTTTATAATTGGTCCTGTCATACTTCCACAAAGATTAACAGGAGACATGTATTTACAACATCTACGAAATACGTTGCCAAATTTGTTGGAAGATTTACCACTCCAACATCGGGTAGATATGTGGTTTATGCACGATGGAGCTCCACCACATTTTTCGGTGGATGTTAGGAATTTTTTAAACCAACAGTACCCAGACAGATGGATAGGTAGAGGTAATGATGCACCCGTGAATTGGCCACCACGTTCTCCAGACTTAACACCGATGGATTATTTTGTATGGGGTTATCTCGAGTCTACGGTTTACAAGACCCCTGTGAATACTGTAGAACAATTATGGCAACGTATCCAACAGGCGACGAATAATCTCACAGGCGATGAAGAAGTTATGCAAAGAGTACATTTCAACTTTTTGCGTCGTATAAATCTTTGTATACGTGAAAATGGTGAACATTTAGAACAATTTTTATGAAATATCTGTTAATCGTTTTATTATTAATTATGCTCTAAATCACTAAAATTAAAATTTTGTCGAAACCATGAGAGGAATCGACTTTTGTCAAGAGTACCTTTTTTGTAGTGAATGAGTTGAATAATTTAGATTTCATATTGAAACTAATTTTTTTCCATTGGCGTAGGAGTTTTAGATGTTTATTTACTGAAAAAATCAAGTTCTACGCCCATGGAATGATATTCATTATGATTATGATATGAGATTCATTGCCCGATGAGTCTATGCCAACGTACCAAATTTGAAAAAAATCTCATGAGCCGTTCAAAAGTTATGAAGCAAAATCGATTTGAAAATTTCAACTTCAGAGCCGTCTAGCGCCCAAACTAAGCAACTTTTTACTGAGGTAAGTTTGCTTGTATCGAATTGTTTTGGTCTGAAGAATATGTGGTAGCGTTTTGTAAAGACCTTTCAAGGACACCCTGTAGACTTCCGGTAGATCTGATAATGCCAGCATCTTTTATATTTTATCCAAACTGCCAGTATGCCACCTGATTTTCAAATTCCATCCACTTATAATTTTCCATATATTAATCGATGCAGTTCCCGGAGGGACACCCTTTAGAGAATGAAATACTGGGGATACTACATTCTCAATGAAACTGTGATCGTCACGTGAATAAATATCATCAGTTTTCGAAAATGAGTTTCCACTCTCATAGCTTCTAGCAATAATAATGTAAACACGCATTGGTCAGCAATATGCAGTATGTTACGTAGCTCACCCACTTGTCGATCATGGGTTGATCAATCATTTCGTGTCGCTCGTTGTAACCTCGACTTCACACTCAATATAATTTGTCTTTGAGTTATTAACAAACTCAGAATCACTACTGATAAACACAATGGTCGGAACTGTTATTTCTTAACGTATTATGTAGGCTTCGCCAACATCGACTAACCCCGTCACTAGGGAATAAATCTTGACAAAATGCCAGGTAGTATGAAGTATATTTCGGCTATAAATCGCAGGAATCCTGCTCGTGATCGAATAGTAGGTAACGCGCCTTCATTGGGCTTGTAGTAGTAGTAGTTCGGCGATGCAGTATTTCAGAGCTATCACAGAGCTATTGTGCACGGGGCTTTTTGCATTTCCCTGCCGGGCATGTTCATAAATTGCGGCGGGTTTACGCTGACGTTTATGTCCGTCTCTATGCCATTTTTTGCCGGAATGTCACATTTCCGCCAGTCCGTTGAAATTATTATATATTATATCCATAATTTTTGAGGAGTGGAGCTCTATTCAATTCCATTGCCAGGCTACTATAATGTCGACGATGACTTTCAGAGAATACGGAGAGGAAACTGCCAAAAGATATTCAGATTGGGCGTGGGTCGCGAACCAACTGTATCCGAAATAAAAATGTCAAATCGAATCGAAACCTTTTTGTTCTTCGTAACTTTTATTCATCAGAAAAAAATCTTGATTGTATGAGAAAGGTTATACGGACAATTTGATGTCTGCCGCCTGTGAAAAAGCAAATATTGCAACCACATGTCTCGCGGCCTCAGCACCTGCTCCTCAGAAACTGTCTCAACGATGGCGTCGTCGTAACAGGCATTGTCGACGTTGAAGGCATCCCTTATGTACAGGCCCATGGATGCAACTTTATCAATGTGGTACACCACAGCGAACAACTTGTACTGCTTCTCTCTAGATGTTTCCGTATCCGACGATATTAGCTTGTAATCGACTTTGAGGTCGACAGGAAATTCCAGTGCCTTCACAATCTTAGTGCATCCTGCTCGCTTGAATTCGAAGCACTTCAGATGTATAGGATGAGGGTGACAGGCAGTTTGTCCGGCATAACCTGCTGCCAGGCCTCGACCACCTGGGTTCGTCCAAGAAGACTCAGTCCTTCCAGCTGGGTTTCATTGCCCAGCATTCCAAATGAGGATAAATTTGCATTGACGGTTACTCAACATTTCCAATGTGTTTCATTTCGAACGTGAATAAATCATGTAGACATAATATTCCTTTGTCAACCATATAATCTATGATCGATGAACATCCACCTGTCGGACTGAAATAACGTACTGTCTCAATAGCACATTTTGTATGTTAAGGATTGACAAAAATGTTTTGTGAGGTTTTGGGTAACAAAATGGGGGTGACGTCCGCTAAGTCACGTACACAAGTCAGGATTCTATAGTTTTCAATCGTAGCAGTTCGTATTCATCGAATATCTTTCGATGAAATATATCCACATTGATTTCTTTTCACATCATCAGATTCTTCAGTGTCTGGCATATATTTCGCAGCATAAGAAGAACTATATGTAATTATTGATTTCACGGAGAATTGTGAGTATCAGTCTCTCAGTATCTCTCAGTTTTTTCATCAATATCGAGTATGAACAATCAGTGATCCCAGAATCATTACTAAATTTATTCGAAATATTGTAGGTACATTTCATTTTGGAATTCATTCCATGAAAATGTTCTTGACTTGGATATATCTTGATTACTTGCTGGCGAATTGTTCAAGAAGCCACGATCTATTATTATTATCGATGCAGTTCATACATTAGCTTATGGAGATGTTTGTCACTGACTAGCATTTTCTGTCAAATGTCTACTCCGAACAAAATTCTTTCGTTGCGAATTTTGTGGTAGAGACTGTAAATGTATCGATGCAGTATGAAAATAACATGTCTATCACTACAACGATGATATATGCATCTATCAAACATACGATTTTATCAGATACTACAATGAAGTATGTTTTACAGAGACAAAAACATGTACTGAGAATCAATATACATCATTTCCATATTCTTCGGGATAACTTATGTTCAGTCATGCTCACGATATTTCTCCCACATTCATTGTTTTCCAGTATGGTACCAGAAATTTTGGTAAAAGGTAACATATTTCTATGATAATATGTACTATAGGTTTTTCTCCGTCAAGGAAATGAATAATCTCTGGAAAATCTCTTCTCGCTATAATGTTTCGACTCTAGATATGCAAACACCGAGGTAGTGAAGAATTTCTCAACTACCCGAGGATCAAAATTATATCTCCAGGCGACAGCCGAGTGATACTTATAAGGGCGCGTGGTAATAATATTATTGGCTTCAAAGGTATATATCAGATGTATCTCACCACTGGCAATATATTTCAATCAGTATAGTTCTGTGATTCCAATCAGTATAGTTCTGTGGAACTGTAATACGAACTGATATAATAGCACATCAAAATGAAGGTTACAGAGGTTAACATTCCAGTCCGAATTTCGGAAATGTGCTGCATAGCAGCTCGACGCTCTTGTCTCTTGCATTTGGACTTTCATTAATTTTCCGCTCCCAGTTTTCAGAGCTATGGATTATTACCAAGGTTATCACTCAACTATTTCTGATTCCTAGATGATAAAGAAAAACGATTCAATCTCACCTTTATTCAAATGCAATTTATAGATTCTTCATGATTCCTTGATATATAATGTCCAATCTCTGATATTTCGGTGAGTTGTCGAAAACTAAGTTCGCTTGACGCCTATATGAATATTTTGAGATATTATTCATTTCCAGTTCAGGACTCCGTTTTGGTCCTATTTCGCGTTGACTCTTTTGTGGGGAGGATGCCAAGAATATCCATAAATTTCAATTTACCATATCCGCGTTGATATTTATTCTCATTTATGTCTAGATCTAGTTTTTGTTTGAGCGTAATAATTCCTGGCCAGGTTGGCAAGGACAATTCCCACCGAAAAACAAATGTATCAGCTCGATTATTTTCCAGAATTCAGCACCATCTTCTAGAACTGAATAATCTTATGTCGATGCTGATTTCATTCATTACCCATCAAAAAACTTAGGACATTTCACGGGATCACCTTTCACCTTCCTTATCAGGAATCAAAACACTTCCGAAGTAATTAAGAGAGGGGGATAGAAAGAAGTTTCACGACAGGGCAAACCAGGCCAGAAAACAATTCACCAATTTAAATGAACTTTTGGAGGATGTTGCTAGGTTTCCAACTCCTAATTATGCAAATTAATTTAAACGAATGCGCGGAAAGAGTCGAAAAACAGTTCTTCTGTTTTTCGTGTGACCAACTGGTGTTCCATCCATTTGTTTTTTTTTTCTTTCACTCGTTAATATTCCCAACGACTATATGAATAGAATTGGTCGAGTAATTATCGGCCGACATTTTTTTATTTAAACGCCCCTTCCCCTAAATCACGGGTGAATAATGGTTCGTTCCATGTTGACGATGATGACAAAAAAGTAGTTTCAAGGGTGCACTCTCATTAGTTGGAATATTAAATCAGTCTACCCACATGAAACATATAAAAAAAGTGAAAATCTACAATTAAATGTAATCAATCGTTGAATATACAGGGTGAATCACAATGAACGATCTTTCATTTTGACGTAGCTAGTAACCAACACTTTGAAAGCTACATAATTGAAACTTAGAATTCCAGGACCGGATTGAGGAATAAGTATTTAAGTCCAACGGAAAACATCACCCTATCGCAGAATTTTTCAAACACTGAATACTCATCTCGGATAAACATAATTGAAGACACAAAATCATTACCAATCTTTCATCAATTTTTTTGACACACCCTCAGTTAGCTTTTGACGAAGTTTCAAAATATGAAAATATAATTTCTTTTCTCCAAATGACGTTAAAAGTGGCTTCCTAATGACCCTTACAGACATGAAAGATATATTTTTACTGTCTAGTCAGAAGAGTGGACTTTTTCTGCCTGGGCAGAAAAAGTTTGTCTATAATCCATAAATCTGCTGTATGTGAGTTCAATGCCTTGGCTGGTTCCCTAATACCACACCAGCCGCGGCATTAAATCTTGTAATTTTCTGCCTAGTAAAACAAATAACTATTTTATTATCACAGCTATGATTTTTTTACTATCCATTAGATCTCATTCATATTTCACAAATTCAGTCAGTAATCTAATGTTTCACTGACGAGTATAATGAAGCTTAATTATTTTTTACTCCAGGACTACATTGAGAAAAAACTTCCTCACCCTATTGATGATGATGAAATATGGAAATAATAAGACAATACATAGATTTTGCGTCGTCTCTCATAATTAACAAATGATGTTCAGACATGAGGATATGAACCAATTTAATAAGAGTTGATTCCGGCAGCTATTTGTTTCATTCATCAATAATTACTATCGGGTTCTTTCATAAGTAGTTATGAAAAAATCTGAACAATAACAACATTTTTTCACATTGAATTCCGAGGAGAATTCAAATATAATGGGGGAAAATATAATTCAGAAGGAAAAAATCGTCGACTTCACTAGAAACTTGAATGGTTGGAATCAGTTGGAATCCAGGAAGTTTGTGTTTGTTATTCAGATCTACACGACTTTCGGCCATCGCAATGGAAGGAAGCTTAAATAAAAGCATAAATACGCAGTTAGAAATTATCATGAGTATAATCTACCAAGAATATTTTCCTTTTGTACTCCAACTGATTCTGGGTTGATCTCTACTGTAAAATGTAATTATGTGCATATATTCATATAAAAAGCAGCTGAATTTTAGCCACGAGAAGTTCGGTGATTTTCTATGCCATTTTTCATTTGAACTTATGTAGAAAGTAATAACCGAAACACTATTTCTGGAAGGAATGAAGTTATATTAGTTTCATGAATTTTTCGACATCTTGCCTGAAGTGAAATTTGAAACTGAAGCAAACTCTACACTTTGTTTTAACTTTAGGATAACCCATCAGTCTTATAACATTGGAGTGAAATGAACCTTCTGAATTTAGAATTCAGGATATTGGATTATCATGAGGATAATCATATCGGTCTGATATTCTGGTTGCGACTATAGCACTATGACCTTCGGTTGAACCGGACGATAGGAGAACGATTCAAAATACATCAGCTCCAGAATTGCACGTAGATTTCAAAAATGCAATAATACATAGTATGTTTCATTTGAAACAGCAAAGTTAATTTCACTTCCGTTCCAATCAGAAGTGACAGCGTATTGGAATTATTTTAGGAAAAAAGATCACATCGCACTATACCTGCTACCAATCTTTCAGACTGATGACCCTTTCAGTTCTCTATGAACTTCTAATGAATCAGTTATATATCCAATATCTATATTGTCCAAACGAGAGAAAGAAAATGTTGGAAAAAAACAAGAGAAAGTCGAGTTCAAAAAAGCAAGTATGAATTAAGCAAAAAAAGTGTGAATTCAAAGGAAAACATTGAAATATGAACGATGAGACTAAAATACGTGATGATATCGTTTCTTCGCCTCAGTAATAGAACTGTGATTCCATTGTATCCATTGATGACCATATTGTCACAAATGTGCGATTCCGAAGGGCTCAAACACGATTTGGATAATTTGATTTGAAACAAATATGCAAATATAGGTACATTTATCAGAAATAGAAAATATAAAATTAGAACTCGATATAGAATGATACTTACACTTATGCTACCAAAACTCAAATTTCTCTCGGTGCTTGGATTGTGTTTGATATTGCTGGGTATTAGTTGAATGCAAATGTTTCATCACGACTGAGAATGGTATGTAATCATGAAATGAATAATACCTTCTTGATGATTTTGGCAACATGGAAAAGATAGTATAGTGATAATGATTTCGGAAATCATGAATAGTGTTGTGTCTGAGGAAATAAGAATTGCATTCACAATATTACTTTATTGGAAGAATCTCGTTGGTTACAACATCTAACATTGATATGTGTCAGGGAGACACCGATCAAGTATTGATGTATTGAAAATTCTTTCTAGAAAAATGAAATTGAGGGGATTTAATGAAAGTTTCACTTCAATAAACTGTTCATAGTGCGAAATAACGTGATAAATTCAACTATCGAACTGATGCTCTCTTGCAATAAAGATGATTCGTCCGTCTTTTTAAAAATTTTCTAGATACATTGATATGTGTTGGTTGAATATACCGTTTTGTTGAATGCATGAACACAGCATTCGTAAACGAAAGAGCTCAAAGTAAAAACACAACACGACCTATCCACCTACTGAGACACATTTCACATTCACAACACCAAGAAGTTAGGAAATGAAATCATGAGAAAGTTAGGTCAGCTTCCAAATTGAGCTAAGTTATTTTCTAAAACATCAAGATACACAACTTGATGAAAACCTCATCGAATTGAAGCTGTGAAGGTGAGTTGCAGGAATCGTGACGACCAACAATGGAGCCAGTTCTGTGGAAGTACTTGGTAGAAAGATATCGCAGTAGAATCGAAGGCTATTTACGAAATCCAAGAAATTTCATATCAGCTCTCTCCCGACTGATTTTGCCACATAACGAAAATACGTCCCTTATATTAGTTCTCATCCCAACATCTCTAGTATCAACCACAGTGTATTTATAAATTTTTTTCATTAGTTCTCGTTATATTTCTTCGGATTCCGGAGGCGTGTCATCATTCCGAAAGTATTTTATGCTGCCATTATCTTTATAGAAAGCATATTACAAGCTGTTCCATTTATGCTTCGCCAAGTCGAAGGGAAACAACCATCTTTCATGACGAGTAACAGATGTTTCCGTAAATTCATGAGGATCATTTACATCGTCGTAACAATTAATCGACAAAGAAACGAAGCCAGCGCCATCTAGATGTTGTACTTGTCTCGGATGAGATATTAAAGGATACGCAAGGGAGCTGAAGACTTGCACAAGATCTCGGTGTGTCCCTATCGGGCTCAACTAGGATTGATGCTCAGCTGTTTTCCTATATTGAACAGTATTCTCGTAGTAAATATAAATCGCGATTTGAAAATCGATTTTAATGAACATGAAAATAAGATGCTTCTGAGAACGATAAAGTTACCCAATATTTCCGATCATCATAACTAGTTTTATAAGCTATTAGTACATCGATTGATTCAATTAGCTGGTCTTCTTCATTGTATGATACAATTCGGAATGCATATTCGAGTTCTCGATCTATTGTTTATATACAGGGTGTTCCGGTGATCATGTTACAAACTTCTAGGGTAGATGAAACACACGAAAATAAGTTCATGTGAACATTGGTCCGGAAACGCTTCTTCAGGGAGCTAAGGCCCTTCGAAGATGGCCTTCAAAAACTACTTTTCGTTCTATAGCTTCGGTACTACTGCAGCTATCGCAACCAATTTTGGGACATGAAATCTAGTTCGTAGGTTCATCAATTTGAGCCTTCCGGATTTTGTCACCTTTAACCAGGGGCGTACTAACCAGGGGCGTACAAACCAGGGGGTATTTGGGTAAATTTGACCCTACTCCTCTTAGGCTTCAATTTCTTGCCATGTTTATATCTGATTATGATTCTCCAATGCCTTTTACATAAAAATCGCTATCTGTCACCGTTTCCTCCGAAAATGGCTAGATCCAATCAATAATAAATTATTGGTCTTAAACCTGTTTGTGTTACTTGTTTATTTTGTACTTTTGAAACTTCAAAACTTCAAGTTTTTCATTGGTGCTCGTGAATGATTCATTGCAAATTCACTATTAGTTTTGCTTGTGTAGGTTTGATTGTTTTTTTTTTGAAATATTTCGTATACGTTCTCTTTTACTTTTTATACCCCCAATTTCGAAAAGGCAATAAATTTCTCTAATCTAATTTATTTTCATTGAGGAAGAAGATTTGAATAACTAATAATGCTCACTATCTGTACTGAACCTCATTTTCATATTTCAACGTAATAATTGGTTTTAGACCAATAATTTATTATTGATTGGATTTAGCCATTTTCGGAGGAAACGGTGACAGATAGCGATTTTTACAAGAGTACCTTTTTCATATAATGGGCATTGGAGAATCATAATCAGATATAAAAATGGTAAGAAATTGAAGCCTAAGAGGAGTAGGGTCAAATTTGCCCAAATAGCACCCTGGTTTGTACGCCCCTGGTTAAAGGTGACAAAATCCGGAAGGCTCAAATTGATGAACCTACGAACTAGATTTCATGTCCCGAAATTGGTTGCGATAGCTGCAGTAGTACCGAAGCTATTAAACGAAAAGTAGTTTTTGAAGGTCATCTTCGAAGGGCCTTAGCTCCCTGAAGAAGCGTTTCCGGACCAATGTTCACATGAACTTTTTTTCTTATTTTCGTGTGTTTCATCTACCCTAGAAGTTTGTAACATAATCAACGGAACACCCTGTATATTCGACATCCAGGATTACTCAGGGTGTTCTGAGATAACATTCGAATGATTCGAGAGGTGAGTCAATATTCAAAAATGATATGAAGTTATCGGGCGTGTCTGAAAATGCTTCCTGATGAGGGAACCATTGAAAAGAAGAATTAGTGGACATACTCGACAGTTGGTATTTTTGAACAACAATATGTAACGTGGCGTTCTCATCGAGATGTATTTGTTCACGATATTCTGATGAGTACATCTTTTTATATCAAAATTGGGTGAATTAGGAAAATGGAGAATTTTCATTTGTGTCGAAGTCACTTGTATATTATTAAATTAATTTCATCAAATAAAAATTAATTAAATCAAATAATATGAGCTTAATTGACGATCTTTCAAACTTCCAGCTTTCGGATATTCTGATGAGTACATCTTTTTATATCAAAATTGGGTGAATTAGGAAAATGGAGAATTTTCATTTGTGTCGAAGTCACTTGTATATTATTCAATAAATTTGGAGCATTGAACGATTGATTAAATCAAATAATATGAGCTGAATTGACGATCTATCAAACTTCCAGCTTTCGGCATCAACATTGATATACTTCAATTAGCGTTTCAACTTTGGATGGCTGTAACGTCTTCACTTGTGATTAATAATCAATTTTACCTAAGTATCGATCAGAGAGTATATAATTCAGAAAATTCAATATAAGTACTGTATATTCTAGCAACAGAGCAATGAAAAAAAAAGGTAGGTAACCTATGAATACCCGAGATCATAAGATATTTGATTCAAATGAATTAAAAATGACCCAGATTGAGTTAAGATCGAATCATCATGAGCAAACCAATGTAACATGACTTTAGAAGAACTGATGGAATATTTTGGTTATATATTCTTCAATTTTGAACGCAGATGTTAACAATTGATAAGTTTTAATAAAATTGTTAAACCCACACGAAGCGTGAATGCCTATACAGATTCCCGTGAACATTGTTTCTGTTGTTCCTACCTATAAAGTTCACAAAGGTTCGTGATGTTTTCCTGATGTTTCATCTTGTTTTCAACCACAATATAAAGCAGCAGAGTGAAGTTTATTGCAGAATGGATACCTGTTATTTTCCGAAATGATACTGTAAAGGATTTTTTTTTCGAATGAATCCTGTGAAAATCAACTTTACAGCATAGAATTCAGCCAGGATTTTCCAATGAGATTTTTGAACTATTTTTGCTATCGTTTCACTACATTTTGGCATTATTTCATCAAATTTCGTCAATATTTCAAAACATATTCTCATTTTCTATACCTGCTCGACCTGACAATAAGGAAACGTATTTATCAATTATCTGAATCGAATCTGTAATGGCTGGTCCTCGATTTTGAAATGGACTCAAGTTCGAATTGTGCTTATATTATATATTATATATATTATATATCAATTCAATTTGACATTTTGATGGTGACTGAATTCTGTGTGAACGTATCATGTTTTCTACTGGTCTTTAATCCTCAAAGAGCTTTGAACATACATATGTCAAAAACACCTTTAGAACACACGTGTTATGAGCTTTTATATATACTGTTGGTTGAAGAATCAGCTAACGACGTTCATATATGTGTATTTTCAAATGTTTCAAAAACAAGGTGTCACTGACAAATAGAGAATTTCTCTTTTGGGTATCTGAAGGTTTAATTTCAAGCGCAGTAACATTTTGGGGCAGATCACAAAATCTGTCTCTACCACAAATATATTGATATGATTTTCAATAATTTTTTGGCCATTGTGTCTGATTAGGACACTCTGTAACCATAGCTTACTCACACAATCTCTGAGGTATGTCTCAAAATATCTTGAAAGAAAATGGAGGTATCTTCTGGAAGAGATTAGGTTCACACCAGCAAAGTGTTGACACCGATAACAAATGAATACTCGAAACCTAAGGCCAGTTGAAAAGTAGCTCCGAGCTTGTCGGTTTGATATATTTTGCTTCTCGAGGAAGAATAAATCGCAATGTTGTGGACGTGGGAAGACTTGTCTCGTCGTACCGTCAAACCACACCCGCGCAATTCATCTTTCACTTTCCGAGCTTATTGATGACGATACAGGAAGATGTGCCGTGCAAAGATCTAAATCCAAGTGATAAAATACTGTCGTTTGAAAGCAGGAGATCTGACAAGTCGCATAAATCTTCGAGGGATGAACTTATTTATTCCCTTTCGGTTTGCGGAAGCGGAATTATCTGGATTCCGTTGGGCGAAGACCGAACTTGGGTTTATTTAATAAATCTGTCGATGAGACCGCCTTCATCATATCCGAGCTGTCAATAAAGTTCAGAAAATAAACGGTGTTTCAGAAAAACATGCGAGGATAATTCGGGAGGACGGGATGACATGACTAGGGGATTCTAGATGAAACACTTCGAAAATATAGGAAATTGAATAAGATGAATCAGAATGGTAATCAGGGAGGGTGGTTCATCTCAGAAAAATAGTCATTGGGTTGTCCCCACCAAAATAAAATTGGAGAAGAATAGTGAAAGAATAATACTGATTCTTGTCGACTACATACAGAGTACAACACAATCGAATAATGCTTCATCCTATTCTTCTTCAGATTTCCATCAGTAAGTATGGTGATGAAATCAGAATGTAATGTAATAGAAATGGTCAGAGAATTTCCTCCCCTTCCTTGAACATGAAAGTCGCTGAAGTACTAGGTCTGTATTCTGTACGTTCGCTAGTAAAATAGCAGTTGACAACCTAAGACATGAAAGTAGTGATGTTTCAATTCAAAACAGGGTATTTCTCGGTATCTGTGCATCGGGCACGCAGTTCTTATGTCTCATTGCATCTATATAATTGCGGCATTTGTTGATTAATGAGGCAGGAGCAGGCGGAAAAATGAACGAAATGCCACTGCAGAATTCACCAGTTCATTTGATTCACTGATTCTCTCAAGTACCACGACGAGAGTAAGTCCTTATCACCCACCAAGATATATCTTCCACCACTTGGCCGGAAAACGGAAGATGACCATGACATTGACAATTTGATCTTAGAGAATTGTCTTTGATTCAAATACTTTCTATAATTGGCGATGTTACCGAGACAGAGATTTCCACATTCCTCCTGAATTTTCAGAAAAAGAAAAAATGAGAACTGTCAAGAGATCAAAAGATGAATTGCGATGTCAAAATGTAGCTCCTGAAGAACCATCGAAGCAAAAGAGATATAGAAAAATTTAGAACTGTTGGATAGTTAATCTGGTAACTAACTGGACCAATAAGATTACTTTATGAACACATGGTATACAAAAGCTCTGCTTCTAGATTCTAGACACTGCCGAAACGTTCACTGAGATAAGTAGAAGTTTTATTCTTATCAAGTATATGTGTGTTTCCAAATCTTTGAAGAACAAGGTGTCACTGACAAATAGAGAATTTCTCTTTTAGGTATCTGATGAAGGTTTAATTTCAAGCGCAGTGACATTTTGGGGTAGATCACAAAATCTATCCCTACCACAAATATATTGAAATGATTTTCAATAACTTCCACTTTGTTTTTTAGAAACGAGGAAAGAAAATCCCACAGAAAGCTGAAAAATCTCATAATGTAATTTCCTCACTTGAAGTGATTCATGTTTTATTGCCCGCTCCCGAAGCATGTTTCCATTCCTCATCAAATTACCATCAACAATATTTTGTTTTATCTGCCTCAAAGCCATGTATATATTGCGTAACAACCCGCTGCGAGTACAAATCTGTCAAGTCTTATCTGTTTTCCATATTTAAAACAGGCAACAACCAATATCATACGTGAACTGCATTTCAGTGGAATACCAGCAGTGGGCAAAACAAATAGTGCCCTATGCTGTGGGTTTTCCACCTCAAATTTGAGCCACGCAAGTGAAATAGAGCCCCGTGATGGAACAACGTTGTTTCAGACTCAAATAAATCATTTTCAATCATCAAGAATGCGAATTTCGATCAATTCTCAGTGATGAGCTGTCACCCTTCTTTCTGCCCGACATTGAATCATCTACATCAGAATCCATGCCCTCGATTGGTGCTACTGATGAGATTGTCCTTACCTGTCCAATATTCAGAATATTTGTTATTCATGTCAGCTCGCGGGACCCAAATGGAATTTACATACTGAAAGGACCTGCTATATCCGACCAAGCGGCATTATGCACACTTGAATCATGAGATATGATGGAGATGGAATTCCACTACGGGATATAAAATTACCGGAGCGGATATCTTGGATAACCTGGTTTTCATTAGTCTCGAATATGGATCCTTTGATTAAAATTAATAGTGTATTATGCAACTATTACATCGAGATTAGGCGGCGGAAAACTCGATACAGCTCCGTGGACTCTAAGTGATTATTACTGGGGCTGAAATGGTGTGATGGCCAAAATTGTAACTCAGCCTTTCTGTAACAAATTGAGCTCATCGTCCACTCTCAACACGAAAATGGACAACTACAAGTAGACTCAAGCTCTAGAAGTCCTTTGAGGTCGAAGAGAGCATTGAATGACATCATATACATATAGTTGAGATTGTGTCCAAAAAATTTCTGAGCTCATGTGAAAACGCAACGCTCAGAATATGACTGGAATAGTTTATCGAGTATCAAGAATGGTGAGGATGGTTTAGTGGTTGAAGACGATGGTTATGGAGAATGAGCGCAGCGAAGTCTTCAATATTCTCTGAAACCAGTGAATCTTACTGTTCGTTTTATATAACTATCATATGTATAAATGAATCTGTACGAATCATGAATCTTGAATATTGAATTTTTGATAAATTATATTCTGTAGTGATATCCATAGTGCATTAATGAAAGGCGAAAGCTCGTTCCTTGGGAACTGCCAGAAGCCGAAGCCTAAGGGTTTCACTTATATGTAATTTTTTCTCAATCCGTTATGGAGAGAGCTACAAATGTATGAATGCACTGATCATAACTCACCGATGAGTGAATTATAACTCCCATAGAGATCGATGGGGTATATATATCATTCAAAAACTTCTATTTTTGCTATTTCGAACATTCTATAGTACTGAATGAATTTAATTCGAGAGAAAATTAACTGTTATTGATTCAGCTGATTCATTCAACTGCTTGTTCAAAAAGGCTTATGAATAAACAATTGAAATAATGAGAAAGTAGTATTATTTTCTCGATGATATGTTCAACAGAATTCAATTATCCCTTCGTAATATGGAGAAGAAATAACGGAGTTCTCTCAGGATTCAGCAGTTCCCCTATCCAATTACATCGTATTGTGCAGACGGATATTGATCGGTCCTCATTTTGTTTTGATGATGACAAAAAAGCTCGCTTCATCAGAACTTCTTCAGAATATTTGAGCACCATTCATTGAAATTGATATCTGAGAGAATTGAAACTGAACACGGGAGTATTTATATTATTTGAAATTCAGTCAAACAAAAAAATTATACACCATTCGTTTAGGTCTCATTGAACTGCCTCACAGATTCAATCCTGCAATCTCTTGGTGACTACTCTGGTTCGGAACACATAATAAGCAGTAGGTTCCAGTCCAAGTTTCGACTCACGGGTCGATGGTTGTAGAGTTGAAGTTGTGGTTCAGAAATTTTGCTACAGTCAAAGTAAAAATGGCAGTAATAAAGGACCATTGCCTTATAAAGAGAAGGATTATTGTGATATTTGAATTCAGATAATCATACTGAATATAACACTTTCAGGAATATGTTACATTCCGAAGAGAACTATTGACGTGAATTTATAGCATACTTGGAGTATCCCAGAGGAGCCGACGAAATTCATCCCAAGACATTCCGAATACGCTGTATCGTAGATTTCAGTTGATCTTTTTGTAGCTGCATGTAGGTATATGCTGCATGGTTCACTTGGAATCTCAAATACAGCGCAGTAATATCGCTATCGAGATCACTGAATCACTCTATTCGTTTCCATTTCTGTGTTCCAGAATTTCATATATTGTTTTTCAGAGTGCATGGGAACTTCATATACCGCAGAATCGATGTTCATTTCAAACGAATGTCAAAGAACATGAACACAAATGAGTAGAACTGAAATATATATACATCAGGAACTGATCCTGCAAATACACTTGCACCACTATTAAGTTGATTGCGTGTGTGAATTGGCGGTATAGCACTTTGTTTAATGGTCAAGTATATTCCGATTCAATTCACTACGACCTCCCTATTTTTTACATAGCATGGAATATTCCTAATGTCGAAAATGTCGACGTTGAAATTGGAATTTTATGTCATCTCAAATCCAGTCTTGAAACAATTCGGAAATGAATTTCATTGAAAAAAAAACACTATGAAACTAGTTGACATGAATTCGAAAATATATACACATCGAAATATTACTCCATCATAATCAAGAAGATTCTGTTAGACTCCCCACCTCTCTGAACATTATTCAGCCAAACACAATCACGAAAGAAGTATAGGGTGTGGTTCAGTTAAATCGAATTAAAAATTAACGCAACTGAAAATCATGAAAAGTCATAACAGATTACAGATATAGAGATATTATACAGATTATTATATTATACAGACACCTCATTCATTCGCTTCACCTACAGATAATTCGGATAGGTTCCAGAAATAAACCATTAGATATACTGTGTAGATGTGAAGCAGCTGATATTGTTCGAGGAAAATATCGATGAAGTGGGTACAAATGAAGTCTAAGTGGGTTTAAAGGCACGAGAGTAATCGAGGAATTATCAAGGTAACGTAATAATATGGTGGAGTGTTTACTGGGTATACCAAGCTATGGATTGGGGATTTCCAACTGGTCCCATCATGAATAACTTCAATTCCATTGATATGGTATTGCGGTAAAAGCAGTACTGAAGGAATATTCACACAGCGAAATGAGAATAACTTTGATTTGCCACATATATTCCTCAACCTATGTGACGTGGATGAATAATGAATTCATTCCATTGGAAATATGGAAGAAACGCCAAGGAAAGCATCCACGTTGGATATTGCGAGTTGCATCATGCTAAAAGCCTCACAAAGCCTCACGAAACCTCCTATGCAGTTCGTGATTACACATTTTCAGCTTCATACCACAAGATAGTTCGCATTACGACTGACGTTGTTCCTGTTAAACAAAGAAATCGACTCGGAAATAAAACTAGCTGATGCAATTTCATGAAATTCCGCTGTAGAAAACTCACTCTACTGGCAACGATAAGTCGATAAATTCCCAATAAGATTTGACATATCAAATAAAACGCGATCCGTAAGTGTAAGAGCATAGACACGGCGACTGCAAAAATCTAATATATCGTACCCTTGGAGGAAAAAGGCACTTACAATTCGCATGGCGTGTCAAGATCTCGAGCCGTAGGTTATAATACTCGCCCCAGCAGTTCCGATTCAATTCTGGCTATAAACATTTTTTGTGTTCAAGTAAATATTGCCTAGGGAGAAGTCATGATATATCATTCTCAATATAGAGCTGAATGTTTGCGGGTCGAGGGCGAGGACATCGAGATATCGGTGGATGAACGGGATTTCCTGAAAGTAAACAACTTTCGCGGAGATGTCAAGAAGGATGGGAGAAGCGGTGTGTCACGATGCGTCTTCGTTGACAGCACTACTGACACAAATGTCAATACTCGGTGCCAGGCGCAGTGCTGAAAAACCAAGAATGAGGTATGTTCCTGCAAGCGTAATGTGTCCATTCATAGCTGTGATACAAAAATCTAACACAATTCCTTCGACCTTTTTCTCTCCCACCGCTGGCTGACACGATATTACTTGAACATTGTTTTAGGTTGTTTTTTCAACAGATAATGCATAACAACTGCATAATTATTGTTGTCCGCTGCCTACAAGCAGTTATCAATTAATGGATCAGAAGTTTGAGGTGTGGATGAACATAACGATATTCAACTCATTCTTCAACAGATGACTTGAATCAATTTACCAGGATATTTTTACACCAGCCCTTATCAGCCGATCAGCCATACAGATTCTATGACCTCAATTTCCATTTGGAAACATTTTCTGATAGTATTCAATACGCAAAAACAATAATCATTATCTCAGATTGAACGAAACCTGGAGCCCCTGCAGTTCTTTCCGATTGAAAAAAAAAAGAGAGATGTTGAGAAGATGCCAAATAATATTGGCATACAGAGTATATTCACTGTTGTCAAATTGGCAAACAACAGAAACTATGAATGTTGTAATCGACATTCAAGTACTTCATCAACAACTACAGTATAAAGGGTCTCACGGTCGATGGAACTTTAGACGTATATAGAAAACGAGACATAGGATCATTCTGAAAATTTGGCTCTTGAAGAAATAGCAGTGGAATTCCAATACCATACTTTTCTCCCAACAATGCACCGCTGGCTAACACGAAATTCCTAGAACATTGTGGATTTCCTGTTCGTGTTATCAGAAGATAAGAAATTTGATTCTCAATTCTTGCAACACTGAGACCCATTTGATTGTTTCCACTATTGATATTGGAGCAAAAATTGCCATGCTTCAGAGGTTCTTCACGAAATCTAAGTCAAAATCGTATTATCAAATTCGTGAATGACAATATACTGTCATTGTAATTATTTATTATCATCAAGGTAACTATCTGTGCAAGCAATTGTGCGAGTGATTTATTCTACCTCATGGAAAGTGTAGGATGCTATGTTACTTGGTAAGTATTCGAAATTACAATTTTGAAAGAATTATATGATATCCTGACCTCATCATGATATTGCTTATGATTGAACGTTGGTTTATCTTCAATATACACGTAATTTCCATGGTACATGGGAGAAAATACCTTCCATCAAAGCCAATATTCCACGGTGGACAGACGGTTCCGAAACAAAATCATTGACAGAGTCAAGAAGAGAGAAATCTCTCTATACATCACCCAATATACCATGCCGAATTCATGGCTATACATTTCTACACCCAAGAATTGATGATACAGATCAACAACCTTGCCATCTTCTCAGACAGCCTCGAAAGCGGTTTGCCCATACCAGAGTACATCACGCCTGTTATAAGAATGCTCAACCGCCCTGGAAGAATTAGCAAAAACGACTCAGCTTGGGCGCTAGGACAACAAAGAATGAGAAGAGATAACTAAGAATCTGGCCAAGAAATAATCCTCATTGAAAAAGCATGCACTATGTCAGATGAGTCGAAGATCCATGTTACTGGAGGCTGAATGGGTCTAGCAGACGAGGGCCAAAGTAAGTTCTTGTTAGGGGATGGAATCACATCTACTAGAATTATGATAGGGAGCCAGTCCGAATCCGAATCTAATCCAATTCTGACAAACCCTCCTATCAGTTCGAACATGTTGATAGATGTGATGATCACATCACTTTTTAAATCCTAATTGTTTATCCTCTACTAGATTTAATACCCGAGTTCACCACCAGAGAGCTAATTATCACTCCGATGTCGCAGCGGTGCTTTGTTGATCGAATAAACACATACAACGGCTTTGGAGGTCTCAGATGCGAACGGTGTGTTTATCCAATTACCGACATGAGGTTAATGCTGGTATACTAACAATTGTCGGGATGAAATCTGGATAACGATATTTGAGAATGAGCATTTCGGGATTCGACTCAAGGATTCAACTAATGGACGTACAGGAAGGGAAAATCTCTTCGGTGGTCAACTTATCTGATGTTATTGTACTGGGAGAAGATATCGATATTTTCTTAGCTCTCTATCGCGTAATTTGGTGAAATTCAGAATTAGTTCAGTAGTTTTCTTGAATTAGCTCTAAGACAAACATAAGAACTTTCTCATAATGTCACCCCGATTATTGAATGAATGAAGGAAATCGTCAAACATTTCCGAGAAGCAGGTTAACATTTGCTTCTTCAGTTTTCTGAAAAGAAATACTGTTGTTGCTTCTTTTCGAGCTAGTCAAGAACCAATCAACCGGATGTGTTCTGATGGATGAGTTGATATATTATGTGAAGCCTCCACGATTCATTTAAGGTCCGTACCCAGGTAAAGCATTTCGTGTGAGGTTTTCGATGCTTGCCTAAACTCGAATTGACAAGGGCGAAATGATAATTGTTGAATCTACGATCTATCGAAACATCACTTCAATTCAGTAACCTTCAGCAGAAGTCTACTGAAGTCCATTATGTAGATGTAGAGCAAAATGAAACTGTACTGGGAAAATCAAGTCATATTCAAATCGATGGTACAACAATATTGACAGATATTGGTTTGCAATGGATATAGTGAGATAATGGATGACGATAAAAGAATACGAAACCACATTAACCTTAGACGCAATATTTTCTTCCCCATCTCAGGCTGGCCTCGACAGAAGTCCTCAACTGATGTGCTTTCGAGTCAGTCAGTTTATAGTTGATGAAAGTATTCCGATATTTATAGTCCACGACGAATCGCAATCTAACAGACTATTTACTCCAAAATTAGGAAACCAATGCAGTTTATTTCCAACTAGGTATTTTTGTCCAATTCCGGGAGACGAAAAATATTGGAGTTTCCAGAAACTTGGATGCTGGTGTCCTACTTTCTCAAGCAATATAAAATGTCGAAATGTCTTTATGCCAATTTTGATGAAACTATGTATGTTTGTTAGCAGTAACAAGCGGCTTCTTTTCATGAATTTAGTTGAGGAATTGAAATTCCAGTGTCGTCACAGAGGGTTACCTCAATGATATTCATTGTGAAAATCATGTCAACCTCTGCGACATCACTGGAAACGAAATTCGAAATCTAATTTCATGACAAGACGCATCGTATCACGACTAGAATACACACGAAGTTCAATCACTGGTTAGTAGATGAGTGGATATCGAAATGTTCCGCTCGAACGAGTTACCAAAACTCCTGGAAGCTATCGGTCCGTCAGTCAACTCCCGAAGAAGACGAAGGCTTTGTCTGCGTCAGAGGAAGTTTTGTCATAAAACGGAGGCCGCAGAGCACAGTATCTGAATGCGGCTAATTCGGAATTACGAGACCTGCTAACCATAAAGTGTATTCAGCTGCGCGCCCAAATTTGCGATAGTGCCACAGCCACCCTTCCTGATAATGCCCGGCATGCACAGTGTTTTAGCTGGGGAGCTGATGGCACAACTCTTCCAGCGGTCATGGAGTGAAGGCGCTTTCTCATGATCCAACTTCATCCGATTTACCTCAGTGAATCATATGAAACCGGTCGAGTATTTGGTTCAAACTTTATTTCAGCAGCGACATTCAATAGACCAGTGAAATATGGTGCCAACTGAAGCTGCTGTCCGTGAAGGTCTAGAGGTAACTAATTCTTCACTGAGTGAAGAACCAGGAACATATTTTTATTAGGATGGAATAGACACAAGTGAAGAATGAGTCTCGTTATTTCGTTGAAATTCCCAATTTAGCCTATGAAAACTTACCATCAAACTCTCACTGACAGTTTTTCATGAACTCAAAACTTATTAATTAATGAAGATCAAAATCATCTCAAAACACGACATAGGCACAGAATAATCATACCGGATTTCATAAAGAGCGATCACAGCCTTCTTGAATCAATTTCTGCTTGAAATTAAACGTGAGATGCAACGTTGAAGTGGATTCAAGTTGAGTTCATGAAACATAGTGTGAGCCAGCAGTGTCATGTTGGGAGGCGAGAAAAGTATTGAAAAATTGAAAAAACTCCAATAGGCAGAGAATTCCATAACTTTGCCGTTCGTTTGATGAATGATGCTTGATAGAATGACAGGTTTCTAGGCTGATTTCCGATGTCCATGGAAATATTATGGAAATGGAAGAGATCATCAACCATTCTACGATGTTCTAGAGAAGACATTGAATTCGTGAGTGTATTACCACAGAATAGAGGAACAGCTCCCTCCTGACTGAAATCTTAGAGCTCAAAATTTGAAATTCTCTAAGCCAGGTCGAATTCGCGCTATGTAGATCATGAGGACCTGCTGAGGTGTGGAGTAATTCTTTACACGGAATAGAAGGCTAACTCTTAGTGAAACGGTTCACGTAATGGACCTACCATGGTCGTCCCTTGAAAAAAAGTGCTGTTGGTGGTGATACCGAGCATGGATATTGACGACTTCAGGTATCTGATATCATCATAATATGACATTGTATGATAAGCCTTCAACATAGAGATATGCATTTTCAGATCCTCATTAATTAATTATTTCTAGATCTTCATTCATAGAATCGTCCTGTCTCGCCGTCTCACACCCCCAACCTCATCATATAATGAAAGGGGCTCTAGAAGAGAAGAAGTATGACGGTATGAAGTGTTTCATCATACTGGTATACCGCGAAGCTATATAGCTTCGGTCCAACAGAGCAGACCAAGATGATCTGGGAGGAAGTCACATCCAACAGATGTTGAAAACCGAGACCATGTGACGAGTGAGAAAAAAGAAAACAGTCTCAGAATGATTCGAAATGGATATTTCGACATACATAATATTGACTCAATCTCTGTGTCTCGTGCGAAATCTATGAAATGTAGTAAAGAAAAGATCATTGCAATGTGAAAAATATCGATAGTTACGGAAATTGAACCATACCAAGATGTTCCAGATGAATGAAGTTTTGTATAACTTTTTTCGTTCGAATAGAATAACCATGTATTTCGAAATCTCTATCTACTCCCTGACTATTTCACACGTCTAGTGATTTATGTCGGCACGAAATCGAATCCGCCATTTATCAAAATAACTTACACGGTCCAGAATCGGGTTCGCAAGTCATAGGGAAAACTGTTCGTTGATATATATATAAATAGTTATTCTTTCGATACCGGTGATATCAGAAAGTGTCCATCATGAAATGTTTGATGAAATGTTTGATGCATCTTGATTAAAATTGAGGTAGCATACTTTTGTTCTCTTCGGTTCATGACACCCTACTCCGCAGCTTCTGATTTCTCTCAATTTATTCTAACATATATCAGAATATGAATTGATTAAGCTATAGAATATGTACCGACATTTCAGCAGTATTCATTATCCTTGTCCTGAGAGATATAGAAGATGAAAAAATATTTTCCAAAAAATCTCTCAATGATCCAAATATTGCAGAGTTGTTGGAATTACCCGTTACTGTTGATTGATTGTTCTGAGAATCCTATCAACGCGGTATAACAGATTCTTCCAGTTTCCTTCCCAATCAGTGCAACTCTTCCAATTATGAAAAAGCAGCTGCATCAAATTTGAGTTCTGAATTTTTCTCATTTCCATCAAAACCATGAAGTTACCCGAGAACTCATTTGACTCTTTGGTAATTATATTATTTGGACATTGAAGTCGGAAGCATTTTAAAAAGGCATCTGCCCCTTTTGCGTTCACTATGACGAACTTTCGTAATTAAATATATTTCACTTTTCCACGTCAAGTCTAATTCAACACAGATAATATCATGAGAGTTTCTCATCATTAACGACCTTTACAAATCATGAACGAACGAAGGATATAATCACCAAAACCTGGACCCAAATATTTATTGATTTCATATTTATTTCGTCACCGAAAATCAACCAGATCGAATATGAAAGGGGAATTATTATATATTCAAAGACAAAATATAATCATTTGATGAAACAAGACTGTTCTTTGATATGGTGATAACATAATGAGTCAAGTCAGAGTTTTATTGAAAAAAGTTGTTAAACACAACGGTGAACAAATACCATGGTATATGATTCACTGCATGACTTTATATCAATTGGTTTGTTTATGAATTGTGATGAGTACATGTTTCCTAGACATTTTGCAGACACCTGAAGCTGTGACAACGATTTTATGACTTCTTCTCGATCACATTTGAATCTAACGTGAAAAGAGTATTTCAAAAGCTCTCGCTCGCAGATGCTCTCCAAACCCAATTCAATTTCTGCTCACAGAAGTTGGAAACGACTGATGTAATGTGGGTATGAAATATCTCTCTGGTCAATCGTTACCAGAAAAAAGTCTTCGCTGTCACTGAATCACGTCATTCGATAGATCTATTGGAGGTTGACGAGAGCATTGCAGGCAACCGTTTGGCACCAGAAACGCCTAGGAATGATTCGAAACAGAATTGAGAATCGGAGAAACTTGTAATGGGGTTCGAATAAAATATAAAAATGAAAATTGAAGGAAGGAGAATGTATTCGGATTTGGAATGTGAGAGTACGTTGAGAATTCAAGGAAATGGTTAGCCTTGAAGCTCAAATAGAATTGATGTCGAATATTTGTGTGATATACTGACAAACAATCCAATTACGAATAACGTACATTTCTTCAGGCTAAAGAATTTTTGTGAAATAAAATAATGAGATATGGGTTCCGCGCTGAAAATTCTCACTTAAAGCAACTGATGAGTACTTGGTCCAGCAGAAGAATCAAAAAGATTCAATATTTCTATACATAAACTTACGGAAACGTTGAGAGAACATCACGGAAACAAAATTAGAGCTGTCAATTCGGAATGAGAATTATTCGTAAATTTTGAAGTGGCAAGCATATATGACTGAATTTTCCTTGAAACTGACAATCATGCATTATTATCTCCTTTCAGCACTTTGACAGAAACCCTATTATTTGGAATAACCGTTTTCGTGACGTGAAATCACCTTTCTCTTGACAACTACAAACACTGCTGTTCGCTCATCTTGGATTACTATATTTACAGTAGTATACCCCAGGATATTTGTGTTTGGTTTCTGAATACACAGTTCCATCCTCATTCCCATTAACTCCGAAATCCAGACGTCTTTGTAACTGAGACTAGATTCATTGTTCGCATCAGAAAATATAGAGAGGAAGTCGATAGAAACGAATACTCTGAATGAACTAATGAATAGTCTTGTCAATTTCGCGTTTCGACGTTTATGTGTGTCGAATTGGTTTCAAATGATATTGATGATATGAGATGTATCTTATCAACCATATTATATTATATCATTTCTGTATTCACAACAATGTTTTTGTTTGCTGATCATGTGCTTATAAATATCGATGTGTGCCTGGAATTCTTTCCAATTCTTTGTAGTGCTTTCAGTTTTATAATAGTAAATATGTAACAAGTCTTATAAATGTCATTTTAGTATCAAATATTTCAAGCATGAGGTCAGCGTGAATGTTTAATAAACAGGCATCTATAGAGGATTGATATATAGGTGACATAATAAACATATAAAAGACATTATAGATGTATGATGAGTGACCTTATATTTTATTCAGCATCGGAAAACATGAATCATGTATCCAACAGTCAGATGGTGTTGATATTCGATGCACTCTCAAAATGACCACTGACATGAATTAGAACTGAAATCAACCACTATAACCATACTTGATGAAGTTCGATGCCATGGTAAAGTGTGTGAATGAGTTACCAGAAGAACATTTTTTTTTATATTTCAACAAGCCACAGACTGTGATTGTATGTTTAATGGATGTTATTATGACACATTTAGCATCCGCAATTGGAAATCATTATGACTATCATAATTATATATAATGTCATATATTGAATGGTCATTAGGGATACACATATTTATTATAATCTCTTCAAACTAATCTCAAAGTTTTGCATAAATTTTTCGGGAAGTATAGGGAATCGATAACGTCACGCACTACGCCTTCGATATCCGAATTTCGATATCCATATTTTAATAATCGATTACTGAATCTGAACGTATGGTATAAAACTGTACGCCACTAATGAGGTTGCTAAAAGTGAAGTTTCAAATTTGGCACAGAGTGAAATGCGGATATACTTCAAATCTATATACGAATATATGAAAAAGTGGAATTTACTGATTTCCTGATTTCCATTTGAAGAAACTGTGAACTTTGAAAATGAAAATTATTCGAATAAAAAATCAAACTGAGCTTGGACCGGTGCTCACCACTATTATCGAACTAGTAACAGTAACGACTGATCAGCAGACACTCGTTCGATTATAAAAAGCTAAAAAAGGGAGCACTCCTACTGGAAGAAAATCGATGAGGCTTTTATTCGAAACTTCCATTCTGAAATATAAATTGATGCAACTCACCCACTTGTTCGAAATGGTCATCACTCACCTGAAACAAAAAACTAGAGCATTAAATCGTATAGTGGAACTCAATCAGAAGTGATAATGGTTCAAGCGATGCTGTTGATGAAATGAAATATATACAGTGTGTTCACGGAGATAACGTAGTGTACAGAGAGACAAACAGAGTCTTGGGAAAGTCAGAAAGTACAATGTTATTCGAATTGAGAAGCATTTCAACAATATGTGCTATGAATCAATATTTATCCTTTCAGTTTGATAATAACTGATATGCATGCAGTGAGAAGAGTCAAACAACGGCATAATCGGTGGTTCCTACTCAGTCTTGGGTCTGAAAACTCAACGTTCCATTCAGTTTTGGGCTTTGGCCGTTGAATATAAACCCAGGATTTATGAAGTTACAATATCCTCACGTAGCCTAACCTAACTTGGTGTATCATATCCTTTCTAGCTCAAGGTACCTCATTGACAGCAGATGAACTGCCCCAGATGGTTATTCCGTATCTAGAATGGATTGCTCAGAAAAAAAGAAGAGCAGGAGTCTTTGCATGTATATAATAGATTTCAAGAATCTCATTCGAAAACATTTGACACCCAATGTTTTCGCTGAATTTCCACAATCAAATCTAATAGGAAAAAAAGGAGACAACACTGTTGATAATTTGATCATCTATAATTATCTCTGCTGCCAGAGTATTTTCATTCTGTCTGGTGTGAAGAGTCATCTAATTTGTTTCAGCAGTATTCAAAATTATCATACCACCACCATACCATAACCTCTCTTGTAGTAACTGAAAACTCATGATGTTAATGTTTTGTGCATTGGGGAGGATAAGAAGTAGATATAATATTATATATTTGGAAGGTAACGAGGTATGTAATGTAGAGGTATATAATGAGAGGTACATGGGTGTCCCAGAGCTCGGGGGGCACTCATTTGTCGGATAGAGAATCGCAAATTCAAATGTTTATGAGTGTGATTATTCGATACTCATTGAGCACATATTCCAACGAGAAAGTGAAGGGTTGTCCCGTATATTTTAGCACCCCACTCACAGGGGTCGTTTCGAACTTCATCAAGAAATAATCAATATGAAACTTTTTCATAATTTTATATCATTTCTTCGTGTGAGTCATCAGAATTTCTTGTGAAAGAGTCAAAATTATTTCGGCAAATATCATATTTTGACATGTTGTCAATTTTTTTCAATGGAACTATATATTTTCTCATATCAGAATTGATTCATTCATTCATTTCACAATACTGAACAGCCTGAGCGAATAATTGAAAAGTTTTGGTTTATCGAAATCCTCTTTTCGAACTTAGTGGACTATCCATATTATATTAATAGAATTTATCATCCTAGAAAACAGTCAACTGCGTCTCGTACATGAAAAACGCTCTTCCAATAATCTTTTATTGAGCACGCAAAACGTTAAGGAATCCCTGGAGATGAACTTGGCAATTTCAATTGCATAAAACTTCAATTTATAGAAATGTCAGGGTATGACATCTATCTGAATGAAGTTCAGTAGCTACCACAAATATTAGAGCTATACTTTGGAGCAATCGTCGGGGAGTTAGAATGAGTTTGAACTATGGGAAATTCAACAAGAAGATTAAGTTTGGATACGACATGACAGGTTTTCAAGTGACTCTTATTTATATATGAATTATATAACCACTTCACGGAAGATTCTGCAGACTGAACTCATCTCATTGGGAGATATTTCATTAGGTTTATTTCATTAGCGTTACTGAATAATTCCACCAACAAGGGAGACCAATTATTCATGCACTATTACCACATCGTCGAGGGGAATGAAATGAACGTAATAATATTTTTCCACTACTAACATGACGAATTATTCAAGGAATTCCTCTGATGAGAAGCAACACTTTTTTGACCTAGGTAAATAATGAACTGTCAATAGCGTCTATGATGTTCAGTATACACACATAGATACCGATGCCTGTGCAACCAATGAAACATCCATTATCAACCGAAAGATAAAGGAACTATAGTTGAGACTGGGAAATCCACCACAGCCCAATGCGATTTATGCAAATATATGTTTTGAATTATGAATGATTATCAATTCTAAAAATACACAATCATACGTGCGCTGAGCTGTCACTGAAACTATCATATGCTGATTAGAGATGGGCATCAGAAGACTGATACGATTCTAGATCAGTTCGACGGTAGCGGTAGAATTTGCGATGTTCATTTCAATGAACACTGTATTTTTGATATGTACTTGAGATATTTATCAGTTGAGATATTCTGATTCCGATCTCTTATACGTGTCCGAACGCATCTCTAGTCTATGTTTGTGTTTTGGTGATATGCAGAATGACATGTCTCCTTCAGTGAAAATAAAAATGAGAATCCATAAAACATGCTGATATTTTAGTGTCAGTAGTTCACCCCTCACCCTAGGTATATAATATACTATTTCAAGCGCCTGACATGAAAATTGACGTTTCAGTGTCAGGTTTCTTTTCCTTTTTGTCAAACTCACTACCTTGTCGCATTTACTTCAATGAAACATTGATACTCACATTTTAAAAATTCTGTGTTTTATCGAAGGAGTTGATTGAATATATATGTGCGGCGGAAAAAGATCAAGTTTATGGCCTTGACAAACAGAAATCAATATATTATGTAGGTATATGACAGAATATAAGTTACGAAAGCTTGCCTATATCAAGATACATGAATGAAATAATCACTGTAGATGTCTCGAATCAGGAATTTATGTCAGAGATTTAGAAATATACATACAGTAATAGAAAAAACACCGTTTTTTTTTCATGGACCATTGTTTTACATACAATATTTCTCAACGACATTAAAATTTCTTTTCGATTAATGTATGAGATGGAAATGCTGTTGGATTCTAATTCTGTTCCATTAGTATTTGTTGAATTCAGAATTGGTGCAAATTGAAAATTCGATGAAATCATACAATGAAGAAGAATCTTGTAGGTCACTGAATCAATGGGCATCAACATAAAGCGAATTATTTTCCAGCATTTGCATATGATAGCTTTTTGTGGAAAAATTATGACGTCATGCCAGTACCGGTTGTATTTGCATCAATTTGAAATTTTTGGAAACAAAAGAGATGCACGTTTCTATTTCAATCGATTGAATCATTCAGAGTTAACGGAACCGTGTCATTTCCTATATTGTGATTTATTCGTGGTTTTCCAAAAATGTCCCCAATCTCTTTTATCATAACCGCAATTAATCCAGATGGCTATTCAATTCGGTTTTTTCCAATGAAAATCTCCCGAATAAAAAGGAGTGACATTCGCGTTCAATGACAATAAAATGCAGAACAATGCCATTACGGGCTCGAAAGTGGTTTCATAATCCTCTTCTCATTATTTTCACATATAGTCGTTGAATAATCTCTTCGAATATCTCCCACAAAAATGATGGATTGAGAGTATTATCGGTGACTGGGGTACACTCACGAAATGTGGGACTTCGGAACGATTTTTTTCTCTGTGACGGAGGTATTTGCCTATGGATTACAAGGTTTGAATGTGTGCTGGAAACATATTGGATCATGAAGTATGAATTGATATTTCTTTCGGCTCGAACAAATCTAATGTCATAATTGATATTATTATTCTCCCAATTGAACGTGAGCTATAAATAGGTAGATTCTATATTCTTCCTTTGAATTTTCATTTCGGAAATAGTCTCAAGAATATAATATACTATAAGAATTAGTATCAAAATGAACTCAAATAATATTTCTGTGATGAAACCAACTGAATACAAATGGAACATAATGAAGTATACCAGGAATGTCAACCATTACCCATTACACCTTTATTCAAAAAGAAGACATATTCATTATATGAACAAAATTTTCACCGGTATCATCTTCATCTTTATTATGAAGATTTTCATGGGTCGGGTTATCATTTAGTTTGATACTACATTGTAGAAGTCATTGTACAAGATATAATCATCCATTTTCGAGTAAAAATGAGCTTATTGTATATGTATCCAAATGGGTGAGAAAATTTTCGAGTCTAGATTTCATGTGAAATGAACATTACTAGTTATGAGGCGTTACTCTAGTGCATCCGATATCAATGATATTTATGATATAAAGAACTAACACACCTTGTATCTTCAAAAGGAAAATATGTTCATTACGTAAGTTGTGTCTGAACGATCTATTATTGGTTCAATAATTTGCAGTTCTTCATCCATTTCTCCTTGAAACTGGGACACCCAGTAACGAAAAAGTCATACTCAGCATCGACCAAGATTTTGTTGTTTCGAAAACAATGTTCTATCGATTTTCGATTGGAAATTGGAATTCCTTCCATGTAGTTTGATGTGATTTGGAAAACACTGACTAGGAGGAAAACTTATCATAGAAAACTACATATATTTTCTATATATATCTCCAATAGAGAATTTCTCTTTTAGGTATCTAAAGGTTTAATTTCAAGCGCAGTGACATTTTGGGGCAGATCCTAAATCTGTCCTCACTACAAATAGATTGCAATAATTTTTAATAACTTCTACTCTATTTTTTTAGAAACGAGGAGAGAAAATCCCATGAAAAGCTGAAAAATGAATGTACCACCTCCTCGAAGAACTTACAGACAGTATATATTTCCTTCATTCTCCGAACCTTGTATCTTGACGAGAAAGCATATTTGCAGCTAGGTACATTGAGTCTAATCGGTTTTTGGTTCAGACATCTGTTTTCAATCGGTTTTATGTTCACAAAATTAATTAATATCTTTCGATTAAAATTTCGCTTCGGAACTGAAAAAAAGCTGATATGAGTGTTTTCAATTGAAACCCTTCCAATAGCTGCATGCCCATAATTATATTTTATTTATAATACAATGGTTTTTTTTTTATCTGTGGACAACACGAAAGGGAAACCTATGATGTTCGAGGAACATCGTGTTAGCCAGCGGTGGAATTTCGGGAAAGAAGGAAGGTGTTGGAATTTTTCTTGAATGTTTGGAGGTTGTAAGCATCAGGAAAGACTTCACTAGGCAAAGAATTCCACAACTTTGCCGTTCTATTGATGAATGATACTTGATATAGCGATATTCGACAGGTCTCGAGCCTGACAGTGTAGGGGTGACCAGCTTGAGCTCGTCTGGTTTGTCTACTAGGAATCGCGCGTGGTGGCATAATAGATGATATTTCCGTTGAGCACCGACCGTGAAAGTACCTATAAAAAAGGCAGAGATCGCCGACCTTTCTACGATGATCTAGAGAGGTCAATGATTTGGTGAGTGTTGTGTCATCGACTAGGCGAATAGCTCTCTTCTGAATTGAATCTAAGAGCTTAAGCGTATGTTTGGGGGCTGAGCTCCAAACATGTGAGCAGTACTCCAGGACAGGTCGAATTTGTGCTTTGTAGATCATAAGCAGTTGCTGGGATGTGAAGTATCTCTTCGCACGGAAAAGAAAACCGAGTTTTTGTGAAGCAGTCTTCGCAATGGACCTCACATGATCGTCCCATGAGAGAGCACTGTTGGTGGTGACTCAACTAATGATATATTATCATGAAAGGGATCGAAATTATATTCGGAACTCAATACCTCCACTCGAAACTATCATCTTTATTCATGTTGAGATCAAATTCGTGAAAAAACATTTTTCAATTATATTAAACATAATCCACGTACCAAAAGGCACTCTCTAATACTCTAATACTCTCTAATACTTCTTCTAAGAACTCTTGGTTCAGTGAGTGGACGGTTGCCATTTATCAACAGAAATGTCCCATCTGGAATACCTCCAAATTTTGTAAATCTGATTTGTTAAATCTGATGTAAGTACTACTCTTCGTTGAGTAACTTTTGTGTTCTACAATTCATATTATTGTCCTTCATGATAATTTGAATTTGCTCTTCTGTTCTCAATAACTATCAATAATCGCATTCGCAAACATAAAATATGAAGATCATGTTTTGTGCCACAAAACTGGGAATTGGTTGTCACAATTCAATTCGCATTTTCACATATTCTATGGAAGTCAGAATTGTCACTCGTCATTATCAACATAAATTTTCGAAGGAATACTGAATCACCATATCTGATTTATTAGATATTATCTAACTATTGCACTATCCTGATCATGCATTCGTCAAACCTGGTTGGCATATATTTATGGATAATTATTGCATAATTCTGGTCACCTCCACATGAACCAATATATTCTGATCGTATATTAATATATTTTTGTAGATATATATCGAATCTTCCGATCATAATTCACGTGATATCCTGCGAATGGATCAGAATTCCATTTAACTATTTGAAATAGTGATGTCTGAATTGTATTTTACATTCAATAATGGAAGTAATTAGTTGCTGGATGAAAATATGAGAGAAAATTCCAATTAGTCGAGAACTGTAGTTTTCACCGAATACAGCGCATTTGACATTTATCACCTATTTATGACATTTATTACCTATTTTATTCATTGTTCTACGGTATTCATTCTTGTCGCGATCCCTTTCGACTATTCATGTATTTTCCGGAATATAAATTTCAATTATATGCTCGTCAACTAGCAGTTCGCACGGAAAATATTCAGCAATATTAAAACGTGGTTGGAAAAACTGAAGACTTTTCAAACATTACATTCGAATATCACTTCCCGAGTGTTTACACACCCATGGAAAAAAAATGAGTTAGTCACATTGAAATAATGCATTAGTTTGAGATCACTCTGAGATTTATAGGTTATCTGACAGTCCTAAGTAAAAGAAATAGATTTATCCATCCAATTCCAAATTTTTCTATATTTTATTTGTTTTGTGTCAACGTATGAAAATCTCGCAGTTTGAAAATCCTCACATCTTTATATCTGAGGCACTCAGCTTTCTATAGATACGATCGGTGATTGTAAATGATCAGGAATTTAAACTGAACAGAGATAAGCAGGATGATAATTTGCATCAATGATGAATAGCTCATTTCTACTATTCTTCTAGTAACTATGAGGAAGGGCCAACCTCCTTCTGGAAAATGCATTCATTCATTGATAAAAATCTGGATAAGAGATATCAGGAGAATGGCAACTTCTCCGCACATCCAACCAAATAATTCAATCCCGCAATAATCATGTGGACCTTATGTATATTGAAGAGCTGAATCATTGACTATGGCTGAATTTATGTTCCTGTATGTATGTATAAATCTGACCCTCTGTATCATATTCTGGACAGATATTTGTAACGAATGCAAAAGGTCCGTGATAACGAATTTCAGGTTCGACCGAATAAATTCATCATCATGGTATCTGAAACCGAGTGTCCAATAACTTACTAATTGACCGCTCACCATTTCCCGCATGATTTTCAATAAAACGTCATGTAGGTTGATGGGTAATTTCCATTCTATCAAAAAAAAAATGTTCAACATTCCATAAACGTTTTCATTCATACATTTTGAAAAGTTTTTATATTTGCACTATTAGAAAAAATCCCGGATGATAATGCAAGGCTGTATCAGCCACCCGATCCGACCAGAGCGACTCTGGCCCGAGAAAGTCATGTCACTTTTTTTCCTCCAATTAAGTAAGCGGACGCATGATTTGACAGATCTGCGTGAAATATATGACTTCATTCAGTTGATAAGGCATGGAATGGATCACAACAAAAGTATATTACACAACAAGAGTCGGAAGTGACTTATTTCGCACGAGTTGATATTTAGTGTTTCAAATACACTTTTGGTGCAACGTAGGTATTGCTCGTGTATAATATAGGTACAGCAATATTTGATCAAATATGCACCCGTTTCTCACACGCATATTTAGTTTTAATGATATGCTCTGTCTCCTCTCATTTCATTTCCATTTTCACAGACTCACATTTAATTTTCCTGGTCTCATATCACACGATTTAACAGTATACTGGCAGAAAATATATGACATGGAGATATTTTTTGTTTGGGCAAAAAGTAGAGTAGTTATGAATCTTTATGAAAAATTGTTTATTCAACTTTACTTCCATTCTAGGCCGAATAAATGATCAGTTACTCCGATGATATGAGCAAATGATGAAGTTGAAAATATGTAAAGGTATTATGTGTGATCCTATTCCCTCGAAAGAAAGTAATCCATTTTTTAATATGGTAAGATATAAAGTTGTATATTTCATATTGAAACGACGAATCTTTCCAACGAGTAGACAACTTGAAATAATGGAGACTCAGACAATTGTTTCCATCGGATGAGTGTATAACTCCCTCAGATCCATACAGTAGTGAAATCAAATCTAGTGGATGATCACTCCGAAGATTTATGCAGTCATAGTGAATTGACCTCAGCCTGGATCCCAAGACATAATTCATTCTCTGAAGTTTTAATTCAATATGGAAAAAAAGTCAAAACTCCACTTACTAGGGCTACTCCGTAAGTAAGGTTGTGTTAGATATGGAGTGATCTCTCTCTATGTATCTGTGGAATAATTCAAATGAGACACGATCTTTCGATCATAGACTCGATGAGTAACACCCTGTTTGTTACACTGATTTTGTTGACATGCATCATGTCATTAGAGAGAATTGGAGATAAGAACGGATAAACATGTCTGCTACTCGAGATGATTGTGATTAGTCCAACAAAATTGTAGAGAGTACAGGAATACATTCTAGACGAAGAAATCTTGTCAGTTGTTTATTCTGCGTCTTCCATATATGATGAAGCGTCTTCAATCTATGGTAAAGGTGGATATAGAGGGCGTACCTATGATGAAATAAAGGGGATCTCATGAATCTAAAAAGGTTATTGGGAAGGCGATCGACCGATGATTTTATTTTGACGTTTACGTGTGATTTTTATCATTGTTTTTCATCTAAATTCTGTCATTCATCATCGTCGTACCGTTTCCTATATAGTGTTAGTGTTTGTTCAATAGTTGCACTCATTTTTAAAAGGACTGTTCGTGTGTTGAATCAATAATCATCATGTTTCTACAAAATGGAGTAGAGTAGAATATGTTCACCTATGGATTTATTAACCTGATTTTCGAATAACTTATTTGGTGATTCGATTTGGTTCTCAGTGAAATATGCGATGAACAAATATGACTGGTTTTCGAGTTATTTCTTGTGAGACTCGATCTTTTGATCCTTTTGATTTAAAGATAGCGTGAATCCTACTTTCTGCCTTGTTGCTACTGCAGTGAACAACTATAGTGAGTTGTACAAAAAATACGCTAATAATTAACAATGAATTATTGAAATTCCGTTCAAGATGAGTACAAAATGGTTATACAGTTGCCAAAGCTGCCAAATGCAACTTGAATTGATAGGTTTATTTTAGAGTGATACATGCACTCCAGAAGTTAGTCCAAAAATGCCCATCAGATGTCATATTTCGCAGCGTCACTTTCCAAATAGTGGACAAGGTTCATAATCACCAAAGTCACCAACCCAAAATCTGAAAAAGAATCTAATCGGAAGTGAGGATATAGGTAGTGAGATGGAACATTATTTCATAATATATTTGATCTGGAAGAGTGGGGTGGTCAGACAACATTCGAAGAAGAACAATGAATTCAGTTATACGAGTAGGTACAGAGCGGCCTTCTTGGCCGCTTTCTGTCAATTTCTGTCGTTCTATATTTTCGTGAGAAGGAAAATATCGGTTTAGGTCCTCGAATTCTCGACTTCATTGACACACTGCTAGATATTTCGAATCTTCCTAGAATTGGACTAATGCGGAAATTGAAAGTTTACATGAATTTGTGAAGAAGAGTTTCAGATATTTCCCATCGGGAAGCATTCAGGAAGAATTGATGTAATATACAGAGGGTGAAACATAATTACGTTGAAATATTCAAGTGAAATATTCAAGAGACGTATTTCCCAAACAATTTCTATAAATAAGTAACTATCAAATTGTGCCCAGAAATACTTCATTTTGAGAATACGATGTGTTGAAATTGATTCTTTTTGTATTGTTCTTGTAACTGATTCCCAGAAAGTAATTTTGAGAATAGATCATTTTATAGTATCACAAAAGAGAAAAACGAAATCTCGAGGAGTGCACTAACTTTATAGAAGTTTTGTAACAGTTCATTGGATGTTTGATATTCTCTCGATCATCTCAAAACACAATGAGCTAATTCTATAGAATCAATGATTTGCAATCGTCAGAACAGATGAGTTTAAACAAAGAGCTTTACCCTCATTTCATTGAACTATATTGATTTCCGCACATATTATATCCTGAGTATATAGTTAACATTTATTTTCTTGCGATCATCATACATCAGTCATTTCGACGTCGTTCACCAGATCCACCACAACAGCAACATACGATCAGTAGCGTCAATCCCACTGTAGTTGCTAACAAAGTAGTTATCGGTATTTCTGCGTCAACTTTCAGAGGTGGTTGTTTATCCAGTTGCTCTTTGAGTGATGCACCCATTGAAATTCACTGAGAATATTTGTCAGAGGACTGTCACGAAATCGTTGACAAAAAAATGTCAAGTAAACGGAGCATCGTCGACAGAATCAATGTCATTTACGCGGGTCTGACGCAGGAAAAACGAATGTTTCTTGATTTCAGGGCAAGAATACTGGGTGACTTTGCACTTGTCATGCGTTGATTTTTTCAATTCGATCATTTTTTTTTGGTACTTACGTATTTTGACCACAGAAACTTGAATTTCAGAATGAAAACGTGCGCAATTAAACCTATATATATTCCAGAAATAAGTGTGAAAATGTCAGGTAGACATCATGGATGGCTAATCGGCGTTTCATTTCTCACACAGGATTTATGCCTTCATTATACATTCGGGAAATTAAATAAAGAATAACATCTTCGAAGAAGGTGATGATTGAACTCCTTCGAGTATGTTCTCTCTTCATTTCCTTTGTTGCTGGAACCATATTATCTTATACCACCACGTAGCCTGAAAATCTGTGAGAATATACAAGGTTGTGGAAAAAAATATTAACATACCTTGCTATTCAAAAAACGAACGGGTGAGCAACTTTTAAAACATTCTGGACTTACTTATCAATCCAATCATAACATCATTCAGAACGTGATTAAACGAGACTTTACGTGGTTGTGGAAATCATTGATAGTCCTCTTCGGAAAGAAGCTAATACAGCATATTTTTTTTTTCAGATAAAATGAATCGATGCTGACTCCACCAATCTAGAAAGCATAACTTACACTTCAACTTTTCAATTATGCAATTTCAGGAATTTGACATTCACGTCTGAATATGTATATCTGAAACTAAAAATCGACGTGTTATAAGTTTTTTTTTTTTCGAGAAATCAACATAAGGCTGAGCTAATTGATATATTCCATGTAGTAGTTTTAGAATGCTATGGTGATTCTCAATGGAAATATACACTATGGCCACTTTGGCAATAATTTTCAAATGGAGATCCAATAGAGTTCAATTCAACACAAACTCAAGCTTGTATCTTCACTAAGTAGGCGGATTACACACGCGAAAGTTATTAGATTCCATTGACAAAAGAGCTGTTCGCCTACCAAACATCGTTCTTGAATATAACTGCAAAATTGAGTAATCATCTGTTGTTGCATAGCGTAAACTTGCGTGACGTCTACACCAGTGGAAAACAAGTTCAAACTATTCCCATTCCACCAGACGCTTTATTTCCATCTGGAATTGGGTATAATTTTGGAACCGTATGCATGGTGAATCCAGATTCACGTAAGTCTTTTCAATTTCGGAGGCACACGTTTCTTTCAAGTCGTCAATATGGTTTGAAGTCTCGCATTTGCTGAAAGTCGATCTCGAACAACTGTTCTCGCAGGAAGAAGATGCGAGAAGGGAGATTGAATAATGACCAGCTCCGCACTTTATTGGGTCTTAAGAGGGAAAGGTGTGTCGAGTATATTGAGTTCGAAATTATTCAATTCTTCTGGATTACTACTCACCGTTTACTACTCACATTTCCGGAGCATTTGAACCGATTTCAGGATATCCTAGTAGTGCTTGTCGTTTTATAGGTCTTCAGGACAAATTGAATGAAATTTCATTGAGTTGTACGTTGTGAATGTTCCACGTGAAAAATAACGGGATATTCTATTTCAATTCAGTGAAAATTTTATCTGAACTATATTTGCAAAAATGCAGTCTACGTCTATGACTTGAGAGTTAGTTATTATATTATTCGCTATTGTATGTATATTCGCTAGTCGATGACACAACACTCACCAAATCATTGACCTCTCTAGATCATCGTAGAAAGGTCGGCGATCTTTGCCTTTTTTATAGGTACACTTATCATCACCAAAAATCTTCGTAGACTAAACAGGTAATTCTGATAAGGCGATAAAATCCTTTTGGAGGAATCGAACTGTGTTGTCAGAGCTAATTGATGATTCGGCAGCCGATTTCACGTCGTCCGATGTCAGACAGTAAATTTTATTGGGAGCAATAAAGCAGTTATTGGGGCCAACTCGGCTACCTATTACAAAAGAAAACCCGTAATCGCCAAACCCGCTGTAAGGAGCGAACTTTTCTGTAATGAATATTTAAGCGCGGATTGAGGGCTGTTTTTTGGGGCTCAGTAGTAATAGATGGGGAAAGTTGAATGAGGACCCCGCCGGGTTTCATTCCTTGAAGCTCACATACTGAATTACTATCGAAGTTGGAATCGGTGGGCACGTAAAAGGTTTATATAAATTAAGCTCCGATTGAAACGTCACCCTATTCTCGAAACTTAAAAGCAACTTTCTATTAGCCGGCTACCTGAGCGCTGAGAGCACGAATGAATGATCAAACAAGTCGGAACTACATGGTCAAACACAAAGTCTAGACCGACTACTATACACATAACTCCAAAGTAGCCGGGGTCCGTTTTGAACCCCACACACAGTGACCTTACAAAGCCCGCTTTCTGAGCGAAATCGACTCTTCCAGAAATATTTCTACCAGTATTGTTATAGGAAACTCAAACAGAACTTCGACTTGGTGTCCAATAACTTAGTGAAAACATGTTTTCCCGTATTTTTCTTCCTATCCAACTACAAATCCTATCTCATTAACATGAAGAACTTATAGTTGAAAAGACTATACCAGGTGCACACACGAAATTACTATTCAGTCCGACATTTCCTTCCGATACCGATTCACCGATATTCCGATAAGGATTTTATGAAGATCTTTCTACATATCTATATTAAAAAATAGGTCCTATATGTCCTATCAACATGGAACAAATGGAGGTGCTCAACTATTGAATATCAATTTTCCAGAGCAAGTCAGGAACCATCTATGATCGAATGAGTGTTAGATAATTTCCTCCTGGTTGAACTAGAAATGCTGTGAATCCAATTTCAACAATCCACCTGAATTTCATCGATAATTTCTCATCAGAACCGTTCCATACCTGCATGTGAAATTGATTGGTTTCGAAATAATTTCAGGTAATTTTGATTCATTTCAGTTTAGTCGATTCCAGGTATTCAGATAATATAATCCGATATCTAAACAAAGTCATGAAATGTTCCATTTCTCTGTCATCTACTATAAGTTTGTCGATGAATACATCCATTCACAAGACCATACCACAGTATATAAGGGTATAAACTGTGTCTATACCATCGATTGAGATGCTCAGTCAAAGAATATATACCCACATCATATAATCATAGACTGGAGAAGTGCAGATCTGATGTGCATTCCGAAAAGATGATCAGATGACGAATTGTTCATTCTAATATATGTAGCAAGAGCATCAATGATGTTGATTTCATAAAATTGATAGTGTGGAGTAGGCGAATTTTTCGATCCATCCTCTCCCAACATGTTTTCTAAACATTGACACATCGATATCAATCATGTTCACCAACTTTTGTGGACAAAGATTGTAGCGCCACCTGGATATTTGAAAAAGTGTTTAATATCTGAATAGGAATAGATCCGAATAACAAGACATAAAAAATATCATTAAGCAAGAAGTTGCAATTTCATATCTACCTACAAATATTTATACAATTCAATTTCATCAAATGGAAACAACTGAAGAGAGGAAGAAAATAAAATGAAAACAATTGACAATAGTTGATCTGAGAGATGATTCAACATTCAACATTCAACATATATTTTGACCAATAGGTTCATAGTATGTGTGAAGATTTGTACAGAGTTGATTGTACAGTTTGCTCATTAACAACTGGTGACTTGAGTAATATGTTAGTTCTTGAATTTGGTAGGTAAAAAGTCGATTCATTCTTTGAGTTCACTAGTTTATAAATATAAATTATTCAGCAATAGGTTTTTCGGTTATGAAGGGATGATAGATTGGAATTATTCAGTAATGTTATATTGTGTCACGCATGATGAAGAGAATTCATTAATTTCTTCGAAGATTATGATACGAAATCAATCTGTATATATAAGGATACCAGCAGTGAAATGTCTAGGAAAAATATCGAAATATTCATAAATTATTGCCAGTGTGAGTTTTTAAAATATTACAAAACGTATGGGTTTCAGTTAACACTGTCCTCGGTCGTTCGATGTTGAACAATTTGATGGTGATATTCCCAATATTACAGTTGTCGACATTCTCGAAAAATCTGAAGTGGATCACATTACTGAACTATCGTGCACTGGCAATATTGTAAATATCAGCATTTGATGGAGCATCACCAATAACCTTCAGTATGAAGTTCTCACCGAAGGAATTCCTCAAATATAAGAGTTTTCAGGCACATTTCACAAACAAAAAACTATATTGCCATATGAGGTGGAGCAAGCAGAATATAGATTTTATATTTGGGAGTTCCAGTGATGTTAGGAAGTTGAATTCAATGCGATGATGATAAATGAAGGTTTTTATTTGAAAAGTAAAATTACAAACAGTATTAGGAAAGCGATTAATTTAACAACATTGCGAATATCACTATTGAATCGGACAGCACCAATAACCGCCAGGTAGAAATTATCATACTCTTGAAGCTGGTCTTGGGATATTAAATCGATTATGTGTTCCATACATAACAGAATCCTTGATATCACAATTATGATTTTGAACGTCAATGGTGAAATTCCAAATATCGGAAAATGTTTGAGCTCAACTCCATCATTATTTTTATCCGTTATGAATGTCATCGTTATTGTCTATTATTTGTTCATCTATAATAAACTACGTTATCTGTCATTACTGATGAATGTATCAATAGCATATCACGCATTATTCTATTTTAAATTGAATCTTTATGACTTTTGTGATATTTCGAATTCAGTTATATAAATATTCGTTTGATTATAGCAACCAGCAGTGACTTTCCTCTGAAAGCGTATGTAATATTATTATATCAATGATCTAGAGTTCTATTAGAGTTAATACGTATAAAAGATTTACACAATAATGGAAGTTTGTTTCTTGATTTCGATATCGATTTATGAATTAGAACAAAACTTAACTTCACTACGGTCGAAGCTTGAAATTTACTCTCAATTTGAATAATTGGAATGATTCAAGCATACTGGATTGAATTTTTCGCAGATTACGAACAGGCAAAATTAACAGTATGAAGACGTAAACGATGAGTCATTCGTGAAAATTTATACAAGCACGAGGAAGACACCACTGTACAGCGAAAGCAAAAGGATTTCGAGGAAATTGAAAGCGATGCAATCTCATTTAGATCCAGTCCAATCCTTTATTGCCCTGAAAGGTAGGTACTTTGTAGCAGAAATAATGAACGAACAACTTTTCAAAGCCAAGCTCGGTGAGTTCTGGAAACAGTGGTGTCCTTGGATGAAACTGTACCTGGGATATACTACAATTTAATTATATCGGAAGCTATGAGCCTGTTCATCCTCGATAATGAGTTGGGCAATTAGGGAGATTAGATTTAGCCACAGCCAGACGAGGGGCGAGTCTTGTTACGACCTGAGGATCGATGAATGTACTGAGTAATTTTTTTGGAAGAAAGTAGCACCGACATTGTCCAGTCCAGAATTGTATTGAGTTGTACTGACGAGACCTCTGGTGGGGCGAAACATATCTGTCTCGATTTTGATCGACAAATTGGAAATATCTTCGACCAATATTTTTCATTCAGATATGGCCTTTCCACAGTCTTCATTCAGGTACAGAGTAGGAGCTGATACGAATGAAATGCCACCAGAAACCATAGGTTATGGTAGTTTTTCAGAAACCTACCTTAGATCCTTCGCCGATAGATGGCGCTGAATATGTTACATCTCATGTTCTACCCACTCTTGCTCTCAAATACTTCATATACTGTTACGAAATGTTTCCAATCTGTCTCCGAAACAAGGGGCCACTAATACGGCCTCTAGTTCTTGACCTTTGTTCGACGAATTGCAAACATCTACTAATTTCTTTCCTTGAGCTATAATATGATGTAAATCAAAAATTACTCCCAAGTGCTTCCTGACGTGAATTTTTCATGACTTATTACCGATCGCCAGCTCATGGTTGATTATCTCTTCGATTGCGTTGTAAAACCATCATGGATTTTTTTTTATTTGATCAGAGTACTGTTTTTGATAGCTAACAATTCATTAATGAAACACTACTGAGCGGCTCTTCAGTGATCCACGTCAATCAAGTGAATGCTGAGTCCCAACTGATCCTCTATCTCTAAAATATAAGAAACGGAAACAACGGAAACAAACGGAATTTGCCTTTTCGTATTTCAACATCTCCCATTCGGGAAGAAAAAATTCAACCTAACAAAAATGACTTATGGGAGCCATTCAATACAGAATCTGTGACATAAAATGTTCTCTCGAGACAATAACATGAGCAAGGCGTTATTAATTCAAAGTATCCTTTCTGGTTCACAGATGCACGTTTGAATTTTCCAACTCGATTTCGGGATGTCCTCAAACTCCGAAGTTGAACAAGCTGCAGCAAGTAAGGGGTGAGTATAGATATACTTTCGAGGACACGCGGTCTCGAACGACAAACAGAACTAACTTTGCATAGCGTTCAAGCCGATTTCTCGAATGAGTAGAAACTACGTGAGAGCTGCAATATTACTAGATGGCATGGTAATGAATATCAACTATCTTTTGAGGAAAATCTGGACTACTTTGGGATTCAGTCACCTATCAGAGCTGCGGACGAAGATAATCAGGGTGTATCTTGTACCAAAAGAAAAGATGGATGGATGCAGCCTCTCAGAGGAGGGCTCCTATATAAACATAAGTTCATCTTGCAAGGCGAATATTGAATTTGGATTAATATAGTGGAATGATATCAAGATATAGCGGTGTAAAGTACGAAGGTACGAAGGAAAGGAATATTCATGAGTGGAGTGAAGAATACGAAATAAAATAAAAGCACATGAAATCTGATACGATACATATGAAATAAATATGAATATAGAAGAGATATGAACATTTGTAGGTTTGAAGAGACATGTACATAATAAAAAGATATAATAAATTGGAAAAATAATTTTATTAATATTCAAACATGACTCTACCGGAAATATCTGGACATGCAATGTCATATTTTCTTCAGAACGATACGAACTGGATAATTTTTTTTATCTCTATATAACACTAACGGAAAACCTATAATCTTCGAGAAACATCGTGTTAGCCAGCGGTGGACTGTTGGGAGAGAATGAAGATATTGGAATCAAAGAAATAACGTTTAAATTACTAATTCCCCAACCGAACAAACATTAAAACGATTCACGAAAGAAGTGAGAACCGTTATATGCTGGCTTCTTCAAAACGATGTAAACGATGCCTCAAATCGAAATTTTGGAAGTGCAACCTTTTTTGAATCGAGCAGGAAATTTCAGTGGCTCATGAAATAGGGAGCGAAAAGTGAATCAACCCCCTTGTATATAAGCCACTACAATTTTGACGAAAAATACTCACGTCAAGTAACGAGTATCCATTTCATGAGTATTCACACCAAATCTGGTAGAAAACTCTTCAATGTCTTGACAGTTACGAAAAAAAAAACGGTGTCACTGACAAATAGAGAATTCCTCATTAAGGTCTCTCAAGGTTCAATTTCAAGCGCAGTGACATTTTGTGGCAGATCACAAATTTGCCCTTGCTGCAAATATATTGAAATATTTCTTTTAATACTTCTACTTTATTTTTTAGAAACGAGGAGAGAAAATCCCACAAACGTTTCGGAACATGAATATAATATGCACGAAAACTTATTTCTCGATGGACCATCGGATGGTGAAATATTGCTACTTCAAACTGGACCACCCTGTATATGTAGCACTCGTTTTCCTCTGATGAACTGTCCTCTGAGCTGTTCTCCTCACTTTGGGTAGGTATATTGTTTTGCATCTATAGCGAGTATTGTTGGGCCTTGTTCTTGAATTTTTTATGTCTAACTATCAAATTATAAAAATAGAGTTGTCTTACATCTAGGACTATCTCTATGTCTAACTATCAAATTATAAAAATAGAGTTGTCTTACATCTAGGACTAGGGCGTTTCTTCGAAAAGTGATTTGGTCGGATGCTTGTATTTCTTTTTATGATAAGATTACAATTTTTCAGATTAGACTTTCAAGATTATTTTCAGGAGCCATTCCATGATCATTCCCCACATAAGAATACCCGTATGTCATGTGTGTTTTTACTGAGTGGGACTGTAGCAGCTCTATAAACGTTATATCAATTTTTTTGTATATATTCTGACATATTCTGTGATATAATTCTTAGTTTCTTTGTAACAATCGTATCATGATTCGATCTCACATGAAAGTCAAAATGATGCTACCTAAATTTCGCTAGTTTTTTGGTCTACTGACACTGGTTATTGTTTTCTTGGTATTGATTCTGAACTGGATCTGATTAAGCCTTTTGGAAATGAGTGTCTGGACTACCAGATGTCCAGATTTGAGTCTCTCTGGATTATATTACACTTGGATGAGATCACACTATGATTGAAATGTGATTGAGAATCGACCACCAATGATGAGTAATTTTATCGAAATATAACACGATCATATTGGAATTTCTTCATACATGAATGACCATTATTACTAGTGGATGTTATTTCTATAAGGAAACCATATACATATATCCTTCGTCTTCAGAGGCGATACAATAGAGTGCGATTTTCAATGACGATAAAAGGTTCGTGTTGCCAAGAATAGTATGAAATGAAGAAAGCATAATGGAATAAGTTTGTAGGTTGAAATATGTAGGAAAATGTTGTTTGCTTTCGTCGTGAAGTTAGAAATAAAACACCAACAAAAACAGTTGATTCATTCATGAGAAAGTTTTTATTGCGATACCCTTTCCTTCCTTGTTTCCATATCATCATCATTTCCAAACAGAAAACACAATAGAAACTTTAGTATGTGTGGAATTGAGTAGTTATTCGTATATATATATATTCGACTTCTAATGTATTGATCAATAGGATTGGATATGGATCGGATATAGAATGAAATGTCCAACATTTGAAAATGAATTAAAAAAATCTGGATCTTAATCTACGAAAACTTCGTAGATGTAATATCCCATAGCAGATAATCACATCGACTGGTGGCACCAAAGGATCACCCATAAACACCGAATAATTATTCCCCGAATGAAAATTAAATTCGTGAGAATGCGTAGCAGATCTTGAAAATATGTTATGCGGAATAATTTGCCAGGGAAGCGAACGAATAGAGTGAGTCATTGGTACATTTGGAGATTAGGAAAATTGAATTATGGGTCATGCACGAGTACAAGGAAATTGTTCAAGAGCTAATGAATATTCTGGTAGGTAGGTACACCACTCGCATATTTCATCAAGTAAGAAGTATTTTGAGAATACACAGAGACGCCTCGAATGAACTGAACCTTTTACTAGAAGGAAAGAATTATATATATATATATATATATATATATATTCTTCTGAACTGCTTGCTAGCCTGTTGAATGAACTTATGTTGAAAATATCACCGTTATTCTGAAAATGACAAGGAATGATTTATACTTATGTACTCCTCACTTGTCCAGCCCCTGTATTTCACACAGAAGAATATATCAGAAAAAAAATTTATAATGACAAAACGTAGCAGTATATACAGTGCTTCTCTTATCTTTGGAACAATCATACATAAACAAGTGGAATTCGTATACTGAAAGGTTGTGAGCTTCCCTACTGATGATAATGATGATAGATGACAAAATCGTCAAAGATGACATCACAAGGCCATTGTGACCAATGATTTCAAATGGAATTCTATGGCAAGCGACACCTCTTTTGAAAGGTATCGAAAAAACCTATTCAATGATACCAATTTTGTTTGTGTTTGCAGTTTTGGCAGGTCGCTTTTAAAAGAAGCAAAACTGTGATGAATTGAATCAGTCAATACTAGAATTGAAAGTTCAAACTCCGCCTCTGGATAGTTGTCAAATAAGCCTATTCAGTAATATTCAGTTTCCAAATTTCACTTGTTCATATAAAATCGTTCCAGATATTGATACACGTGAAACAGTGAACATTCGATTATATCTCGGACACTTGTTCACAATGAAAGTGAATTTTCTTTTCGGATGCCAGCACTTGGGGAAGACACTGGATCTCAGCGATAGCATCAAACGTATGCTTGCTTCAGAGATACCGATATAGACGTAACGTTCGACAATCTAACCTAACCTGACCTAACCTAACCTCGCGTCTTATGTCAGCCGCATTTTTGATTATGAAAAAGTCCCTCTTTGAATAGGACCCGAACCCCAAGTTACAATTTGAGAGGCACGCTTGCCAACCATTAGGTTTGAACTATTCGACTATTTGAAGGCATGCGTTCATTTATATCACTGCTAGAAAATGATTCAGATCAACAAACGTTCTAAAAGAGTAGTTTGATAATGTTGAAAGAAAACCACTCGACCTAGAGCAGTACACCTGTGACAAAATATCAACGAGTCATGCACTTTTTGGTATTGGGAACTCTCAAACGACTCTGCTCTCTTGATACTCATTTTCGGATTTCGTCTCAGGAATGAAATGAAGAAATTTTCTTTTGGTTAATGGATCAGGGTCGATACGGCATGCCTTATGGCATTTCTGCTATCAAATATCAGAATAAGGCCGTTCTTGCGATAAATAAATGAAAAAAATAGAGGCGATGTTCCACTACAAAAGATCTCGAGCTGCTCCGTAACTGGTTATCGTATTGTTCATTATATGTATTTCCAAACAAATGACAACAGTGTTTCTCCTGCAGAGTACTCGTATTTATAAAATTTCACTCACCTGAATTGGGTTCGTTGTCGCTATTCGGTCTCGCTGACGGAGCTCCATCTCTCGCTTCTATCTCCAAGGCGTACGCCCCTTGCTTTTCTCTGTCAAACACCACTTTCGTAAAAACTTCGCCCGTTTCCTTATTGATCTCGAAAAAGTCTTTGCCCTCGTTTCGGGGAGAATCAACGATATAGTAATACACCTGGAAATGAAGAGGATTATATCAGAGCGGATTCTCGAGGAGTTGATTTCTGCATCCATACTCAATATGAGAATATGAGTTTCTCACACTCGCTAACACAAGTTAAGACGAAAACGACTGAATTGATTATTTGAGTTCACAATGGACTCGAAAGAAATATTGCTTGATACTAGTTAGTTTTGATGGAAACATGGAGGAACAACAAGAAAATAACAAACGAAAGCACAATGTTGATCTTATGTGATTGGATACATTCTGTAGATGCTAAGAAGATGTCAGAGTCAAGAAACTTATTTTGACTGAAGAGAAGAAAACATATGTAAATAACTCTAAACATGAGCAGGCTAAAACCAGCAACTTCCAGAAATGAATCTTATACCATCTCCTTTAATTATACCTAAACAGTGTTCATTGATTTTCATTCGGCAAAGCATAAACCTCATACATTAATCTTGTTTGCTACGCTGGAGTGCAGAGCAGGAACTAGTGTTTCGCTGGGATATAGATAAGACGACTGCTAAGTAATAAAGATTCACAAAAGCAAACAGTTGAATAATGGATGAGGCAGTATAAGTGGAGGAGCTTCAAGGAGTACTCTTTCATGAGAACGTTAGTTGAATTTTGAATAATTTGCAATCCTGATTCTCCAATTTGTATTCAATTTTGTCCTGTGGAGAAGTGTGTACTGATGGTTCGATGAAATTTTCGGCTGAAAATAGTAATCCTTATCGAATGGTGGATATTGTAATTGTCTTTTCCGGGAATGATGGGTTTTAGTTCAATTATTCTCTCTTCGTAGCTACTTTAATTTCGAAATACCAGCCAATATACCGATATCAAAACAAGAAGAGGAAGAAATTGCCAGAATGTGGAATGAAATGAATGTTACAATACAAAAATACTACGAGAGTAGATAACTTCAAGCTGTTCATTGCGTAAACATATAATATCCACAATGAATTGAAAATTGAAAAATAAGAAAAAGAGTTCCAATATTCAAGATGAGACGTGTATAGTTCGAGCAATAATGTAGCAACATCTGTTGCTATAACTATAGATCAATGCATAAATTTGGCTCCGAGTTATTTGAAAAATATCTGAAATGAACGATTATTTAAGTACATTGATAATATAATTACAAATGTATTTATTGTCAATTTTTGAACACGTGCTAATTTTTTGTATTCCATTCAACTTCAATATCTATACGTATACGATTATAAGGAAGGATTTCGATCATTTCACAATTAATTTGACGTGAATCTTATTGAAAAATTCCAGCAAGCTGTTTCAACGTATACATCATCTCAATAAATACATTTGATATCACATGATGAAGAGGAAATATTTTGTGTACATGTGTCAATATAAAGTTCTGAAATTGCAATATAAGGCATACATCATAATGACTTTCGAATCCAAGATATGTCAGATTCTTATTCTATTCTATCACTGGAATAATCAGGGTAAAATAATCAGTAAGTAAACGACCACCACCAACATCATCTTACATCATCAACGATATTTCAAACACGAATACTCTCAAGCCCGACATAGCAAACTTGAGTAATCCATTATCTCAAACTTTGTCATCCCATAATGACTTACATGGATTAAAATAACAGCGAACGCGAAAAAAACTACGTAACCCATATCGGTGCCCCCCCCCCCTCCATCTCTCTATCAATATACGTTCGACAGATTGTCATCGCTGTCAGCGGAATCATGGTGGAAAGGAATCCTCTCTCAGGGTGAACTTACTTGATTATTCGGGAACGTTCCGTCCTTGTCGATGGCGTTGACTTGCGTGACCTTGGTGCCTATGGGTTCGCCCTCCAACACAGTTTCTTGTTCTCTTTCGGTGAACAGAGGTATTTCGTCGTTGACGTCTTCTAATTGGATGTAGACGGTAGCCTCGGAGGCAAGTTGCTGAGCCCCATTATTCTGTGAAAGAAGTTACATGAAATCACACACCATACTGAAACTGGAAATCACACTTTGATGGATTGATATCAAAATGCATACTAGTAGTCAACTCGAAGCTGAATGTTGGTGAGAATCGAAAATAAAACATGGTATAATTGCTATAATTTGGAGTCTCTCCTGATTCAATGAGACAATTACAGATTTCAAAGTAACATAATAATATATCGATAATGCTCATTTGAATTTTCGCAATTGGAATCGTGATTGTTGACATAGGGAAATAATCAACAAGGACGGTACACATAACGGTTACAGCTAACTTTCGGATGATTATTTTCATATCAGTCCTCGACTCGATATTTTCGGAACGTGTTCATAGTAAGGAAATAACAAGTAGAACAAATCATCTCAAGGTCACTATCTACAGGAAGAGGAACAAATGAATCAAATTTCTAAGGAGTCCTTACAAATTATTAGGAACAAAGTTATCAAACAAAGCTTCTGGAGGGTAGGAAAATTTACAACAAAAACGCAGCTAGCTATGATATTGAGGTAGGCTCGAAATTGTTTCCTCATTTCTTACAATGAGCTCTGGGATTTATCGAGATGTATGGCTGGCATTCTAGTCCCGTACTTTTATTCAAGATATGAGATGATTTCGAGTTGACTGTCTCTAGTTGAATTATGGGGCCACACAAAATCGAGAGAATGTAGAGAGAGCTTTTGTCCTGTTCCCAACAGAATCTGAACTCTGCTTTATCAACTATCCCAGGTTTCTTCAGATGTTCCCTCGATCAGTCACGCCTCACAAGATCTCTTGCAGTATGCATATTGTTTACTGTTAACGCATTCAGAAGAAATTTTTGGGTTACGGGTTTCTTCTGTCACTTATCTCATCTCTTGCATGTCTTTTTTGCTTCCTTCCAACTGTTTGAATGAAAGTTTGGGTACTCCATTCAGTGAGTAGACAAAATGATCATATGTTATGTACTTTTACTACCTATATGATATTCGCCTCTACTGATAAATCTAGATACTCACCTCCACACGGATGGTCAAATTGTATTCCTTTATGGTTTCGTAATCCAAAGGATGGTTGACTTTAATATCCGCCCAAGTGAAACCATTGTCTGGCCTCTGTTGAAGATAGAAGGTGTGGAATTTGTTGGTTTGGGCAGTCGAACCAGGCATCAAACGGTAAAAAACCGTCGGATTGTTTTCGATTCCAGAGCTAGACAGAGAAATAATGAGGAATAATCGTATCCTTATGCCTAATAGGTACGGACGACGTACGCTCATACCAAAAATCTATACGTGTATGGCGATCAAAAAGCAAAAAAATATATCTCAGGTACATGGCTTACAAAAATATATATCGGCCACATGCAAAATCGCGGATAGGGTCATGACTTTTTAGAAATTTCAATGCATCAGGCGAAATATTTCATTTCACCATGATGCGAAAAATCAGCTGAGAAAGGATTTTTCAGTTCTGAAATCTGTTACCTTGAATTTGATACACTATATATCACTTGACGAAAAAGACGCATGGTATATCAAATAAAATGAAGTTGGCCAGATGAACTGATGACGACGAAATAAAATACTGAAAATAGTCATGACCCAATAAAGAAAAATCGACACATGCAACCATCAAAAATCTATTCTATAGACACGAAGCATCCAAACGCGAACTGCAGCCAAAAATAAATCGTCTTCGAGATCTACAGAGACGATCATGCAACAAAAAAATTTTGGATGCCGTCGTGTCCTAGTGATCGATCGCATGTTTCGCGCCAAAAATTAAAATCGTGTGTTTGTTTTACTTGCCAATTATCGATCCAAAGCAACCACTGCCACCTAGATCACAAAGTTAGAACCTGCGCGTGTGCCAAACAATTGATCGGGTCCACAACCCGTGTGGTTATTGAAGTGCAGTAGTTGCTCAAGAGATGGAGTTAGATTTATGTCGCTGATGGTTTCTTCAACTAAGTTCTATCAATGGTGGGGTGAATAGGGCATATGGGGATCGGCTGAATGCTGTTAAAGGTGTTGCAAAGACCCTTCGCCCCAAGCTATGTGATATTAATGCGTGTAGTGCAGTTACTCCAACAACATCCAGCACGGTCTTGGGAAACATTAGGTCGTTGGAAGGACTACACACCCAGAAAGATCTACAGGATTTTAATCCACAATTATATGATGAAAACGATCGTTTATCTCGAAACAAAATCCTCCAAGATCAGTATAATTGAATGTGAGAGGTGCCTAATGATAATGCCTGATGAAGGAAGGTGCAAATGATGGAAACTAGTGCGACACAAATATGATATTGATATGATTTTCGGAGATTAAATGATGCGGGAAGGTGGAAATTCATTCGAATTCATTTGGGAAATCACTTGTAGCGATGCATCGCTCATTCAGACTCAAAAACAGAAGTAACTCCTAATTTTTCAAATAAATGGAATGCTCATATCCATTGAATTAGAAAAATATATTAGTCAAACAACAAATTTAAAAAAGTGTTGATGAGGTTAAAACTTGGAATGAGGGTGTCGAATTGATGCTATCGGAATGAAGCTTCTGAAAAACTCTATGGGTATTGAAATATTTGTAGTTATTGTGGATTTTGGAGAATTTTGACTTCTTCATTCTGTTTCTTTAATGACAATTGGGCACGTGCTGGCCCAATCAGATGGGAAAAGCGTGCACAAACAGACAAGATGTGTGCCGTATAGCTTTCGTGCTGCTAAACGGTCACCACATCGATTCCAATAATTATTCTTACTGATAATATTGTTGTGGTACCGATGAAGAGAGAAGAGAAGAAAGTTGGAATTCGAAAATCACTTGAATGATGTCAAAACCAGACAAATAGTTCACACGTTCCCTTTAGAAAATAATATCAGCTGTTGGATATGCTCAAACATTGATTTTCAAACAACTTCTGGCGAATCCCTACTGATATCAGAACGATTGCTAGATTCGAATGAATAGTTCCAGTACCCAATAAGGCTGAAACTATCAGTCATGTGTCGTCGGCTGCTGATAATCTGTCTGTTATGATAATTGATTTAATTTTCATAACAGGCGCTCCCATATGTTCGTTCAGGTATTATTCACATTATGATGATGGATGTGGATGTAGATGAAGTACTAGAGCATTGAAAAATATATAAGTTTTTCTATATGAGGTGCCAACTATCTCTTCGATGAATTGAAATGACTTTAAAGTACTTTTAATTGCCATGAAACATAGCTATCATCAGTAATATTCATTGAATGGATTTCTCTTGGTCAATTGAACAAAACATGATTGATTATACGCTGGAATGGAGGCAGGATATTATCAATATATCAATATATTCGCGAGATACCATGAATTCAATATTTCTTCCAACTTTCCTTCCAAAAAAGCTCGAAATAAAGAGAGAATTAGATGCAGCAATCCATAGATAACAAGAAGATCTTCATCTTCATTTAGGTATAGCAAATATTATCCACGGTTGCCAAAAAAAGCTGCGTTTTGAAAATATTCTTCATTGGAAATAAAAGAACACCTATCGCTCATTCGGAATATTTGACCACTCATGTGAATCAAGTCGTTCTATCATGACAAAAACTCTTCCCTTCTATCTTCAAACTTCCAACAACAAAGTAGTAGTTCGAGGTGGCACAGACCTTGCCTTAACGGAGACCACCTTAGCCCCGACAGGGAAATTTTCCCTGATGTAGATGGGACCGTATACGGTGTGGTCCCACACGGGGGGATTGTTAGCGCGGTCCACAACATCAATCTGGACTTCCACGGATCGGGAGAGGGGAGGGTAGCCTTTGTCTTGGGCAGTCGCTTCTAGCTTGTAGGTCTCGCGCTGCGCAGACGCGAAGAAGAAACAGTACACCAAGATTACGTATCGAACGGATCACTGAATTCAAAAAGGCTCGAGATCGCTCGTGGCATCCAAAATGACTGGTGCAGCAACAGGAATGGCCTTCGACTAGGTGCTTTCCTCAATAGGTTGCAGGTGCTGAATGAGAATGAGCACTGTACCCATCGAAGAAAGCAATTGCAGATTGAGGAAGGAGGAAAAAATGTAAAATTCCTACTCATCCAAGGCTACAGCAACAGGTGCATTTGGGAAGCGACGATAGATCTGAGAGCATATTGTAGAGCGACAAGACCGGAGAGTACCAAGACGATACGCTCACAGCCGGTCCCCCAGGAAAAAAGAAACATGGAGAGAGAGTCGGGTCGTGGTCTGGTAGCGCGTGGACTTCCTAGGGCAGACCACCGTCCCGGGCCTTGTCCCCATCGCGTCCCCCCCTTCCCCGGGCCACGGGACGGCGATCGGGCCACCCGCAGGCTGCCGCCCGATACCAACCTTGCCTTCACAGAAGTCACTACAGTGCCCACTGTGACATTTTCTCGGATGTGAATGGGGCCGTACGCAGGTTCGTCCCACAGCGGCGGCTTATTGTTTCTATCGACGACATCTAACTCGATGTCAACGTCCGCGTAGGATGGTGGAAAGCCTCTGTCCGACGCGCGCACGCGCAGACGGTACCTGTCTCGCTATATGCAAAACACGAGCACGGTGAGGTCAGGTACATGGGACAAACCAAACAGAACACATTCAATCAACTAAACGAGCGAAAAATAAAATAAAATATACGGAACGTCAACTCAATCACACGACAGAACAAATCAAGAGCTAATAACTTCGAGGACGACCGGAAAAATAATGATATAACGGATCGTCTTCCTCCATCTTTGACTGGGACTCACGACTGAGCCACTCGCGCCTTGGCAAGATGAAAGTCCATTTTAGGAATATTTAGTTGGACAAGAATATATTCAAGGGCATGCACATGCACTGCATGGTTCTATGGCTTAGAACAAAAACCACTGTCTTCATATAAATATCGCTAGATTCAATTCACAGAGGATGTAGAACACTGAAAGCTCACTGGGAGATCTGTCTGAATCAGATAATTTGATGAATACACCTTTTTCAATGTACAATACAACGCTCCCTCACTTCATCACTTGAATACTCACTGATATTTCCATTGGTGCGATATATATCTTTCAATGAATTTGGCCTGATGTGAGGTGAGTTCATCGTTAGACTGATAGCAACGATACGAAGAGAAAACGAGATCGTGAGACAGAGAATAAAGATTGACACTTAGATGACTTGACAGTCAGCGACTGGCAAGAATGGAGGAACACGATCACTATGATTCTCCTCTTCTAGGCGCTATCTTTATTGTTCCTTTAAAGTACCATCTTGAATGGACTGTGTTTTGGTTATACAATGCAATGTTTTCCACTCCTGAAAGAGAATATTATTAAACTATCTTCAGATATCTTCTGGTAAATACACTAGCGAACAGTATGTATGATCAATTTCATGCCTGGAATATCACATGAAAAGGTCTCTTTACACTGTTGGCGAAATTAACATAAGTGAAAATACCCATATAATGTGAGATTCGATTCGGAATCTTTTCTTCTTTTCTTTTCATTATGAAAAGGACAAATTCGTTCACGTGGAAAGCATGCTAATATTGAAAATTTGATACATTCATTTTATACAAGTTGAATATTTCATACATTCATGAATTGACTATACAAAAAAAGTCAATCTGCGTTTTTGCCGAAACACAGTCCATATAGAAACAATTGGTGGCAATAAATATACAGAACGAATGATTGAAAGTATATTATTCAGTGCGGCTGTCAAAGTTCACAGCTATAGTTGATCTTGAGATGATAATACTATATTGGCACCAATTTTTACTTACTGAGTAACATCCCTGTTTCCATGGACGGAGGTTAAGATGAACAACAGAAAAAAGTGCAATTAAATAAAAAAAAATAATCATTAGAAAAAGAAAATACTCGTCAGTAGGCCTGATAACATCAGAGCTGTGCGCATTTTCATATCCTCGATATTATGCATCGAAATTGGCGAACCAATGGACTGAAAAAATGAGACTGCCTAAAAAGGAATTCTGTGGAGCCATGGACAAAACACTTTCATCGATGAAGAGCCTCGAATATTGAATTATTCCCTTGGTAAATTCAGTAACAAGTAGTTTTGTAGTGTGTAAATCATAATTATGGAAAACTGTATCGACAAAAAGGTAAATTCAGCATATTCACTTATATCATGTGCACGTACAGTACCTAAAGACTCCACTATCGACTTGAAGCTGAGAGTTTTCGATGTTATAGGGAAATCAAACACGAATATACAGTTCACTGACTCGATGCACATTCTATCAAGATCAGGTTTCGAATATTTTTGAGGCCCCCTGACGAGTAGCGTCGATAACCGTTTTCGAAAAAAAAAACTTCCTAAGCAGGCATGTCATGCAGAAAACTTTTGAAAAAACTGAGGGCAGGTCGGGAGCAAGGATGTGCAAAAAGTCTTCTTTTCTGTAAACGACCTCCAAAAACCGATGGACGTATTTTTTTCGTTAGTACGCCGCCCCATACACAGGTTAAAAAATGTCACAATGTCTCGAAGTGCCGCATCGGACAACTTTGCCCCACCCCCGGGATTCAAAAATTGTTAGTCCATGCGACACTTCCGATGACCAAAATCATTTACAAATCGTATTAGTATTGAACACCTGTAAAAAATCACACAAAAATCACATCACAGGCTCAAAAATCATTGTCGTTGAGAGCAAAATCTCCGCAGCTCGGGAGATAAAAAATCCGACGTTGCGGCGGCCAAAAAGTCTGGACTAGCTTCTGCGATCAAAAACAAAACAGCGCTCCTTGCTACTCCAAAACATATTCGAAGGGTAACTGAGTATGTTGGGCTCGATAACAATACATGTCTCACTAATTCTCAAATAAAGATTCCTCAGCACAAAATCTATATGAATTACAAATCTATGAAGAGCGGACTCGCATTGAAATTCATATCATAACTCTGTTATCTTCATGGATGTCATGGGATCTAAGATTGTTTGAATATTTTTGTGAGTACAGGAATGGCGATCCCGGAGTGAACTAGCCAGATATTCATCTATATCAGTCTCTGGTGTATCCATTTCATTTCCCTTCTTTGAATTCGTCCTATCATCCTCCCATGGTCAACTCATCAGCTTTCTAAATTGCGCATCAGATGAGGCATTATCTGCTCAACTATTTACCAAGTTCGGTTTCATCTACTTCCTTTCTTGATCAGCACATCTCTTCGAAATGTTTACGTTAAAGGAACGTTTTTGCAGCGAGGGGATCAACTAAATGAAGAACCGAGTGGAAAAACTTCTCTAATTATTTGCGCATGATTTGAATAGTTGTTTTGCTCTACCAGTCGAAACGGCTCATTCGAGAACATATGTTCATTTGAATAAACATTCTTGTTTTGATGTCCCCTATGACCCCTTGAAGTTTGCGGGTATCTTTTCGCGAAAAATTCCACTGTTTATAATTCATTTGAATTCGAAATTTCCTAATTGATTCCATTCTATTGAACGGAAGTAACTCATATTGAGGTAATCGAATGATCCCATGAAAGTAGTAGTAGTAAGAAATTGTCATCAATTATAATCGTGTATTGTTATTGAGCCTTAGTGTATTGAAAAAAAAATAATGTCCAACTCAAAGTACGATGAAGTACTGGTAAACAAGTTTTATGCAAGGTGTGCCGTACAAAAGAACTCATTAATAAATTACAGATTAGTGCGGCCGATCCCAAATAACCAGATCGACCGGAGCAACTGAAAGTAAGGTGCGCTGAAAATGATGAACAAAGAAGCGGCTATATCCAGTCGTACCTAGTCTCGTCGCACGCCGTCGTCTTCAGACGAACGCCTAAAGAAAGAGAGCTGAAACGTCAAAAGTCATCCATCCACACACGCATTCACGCCCTACATCGAACCTACACCGCGCCATTTACCGCCGTACTTACGTCCAACGGCTTCTTCAGAACTATCCAGCCCGATTCGGGCTGAATCTCGAAATACTCCAAGTCGGCTGGGTTGGAGCCCGCGTTGAGGGTGTACACTATGGCACCGTTGTTGTCTGCGTCTTCGTCCGAAGCAGAAACTCGCAGGATGTTGGTCCCGATACTTGCGTCTTGTTTCACGTTCTCCACGTATTTCTACAGAAGAAATTCATCATCCAATAAGTCAATATCTTGAATAATGTACGCCTATTATAAATGAAAATATAAATATTCGCCTATATAATAATATAATCTTTCTTGATGTAAGTTGAATATTTTCAGAAGCAATGCAACGAACATTACCAATTATGAAACTTCGCCGAATCTAAAAACCACTTTCTTAACGAATGCCAACCGTTTTTATGCAATAGTTTCTAGTACTTGGGTTTCAATAACGCCCTCAAAAGTCATAAACTCAGCTTCCCGGAAGCTGGAATATTACACAAAGAGTTTCGGAAGCCCGGTTCTTGAATGAATTGAGTTTCAGTTACGGGTACAAAATGTATATATACTCAAATACCCCAATATTATTTAGAAAAATCTAAATACATATTTCGACAACTAAGTCGCCATCTTCAGTAGCTACATAGCCTTTCCGAAATCCCCTTCAATCCGAAATCTGAAATTTCATTCAAAGTCATTATACGTTGAGGAACAAGAAGAAGAGCCATGTAGGGTGATATGTGAATTGAATCATTGCAAGAAATCATAAGAATCTGAATGAAATCATTCAAATCTTCGAATAAAGTATCAGATTGCGAATTGATGTCATTCGGAACGTTTTTCCTAGTGATTATCCTTGAACGAATATCAAGATGACCAAATGATTCAAAATCAACTACTAACAACTTAAATCTTGAATTGAATTCATTTAAGAAACAATGTAGAACATATGTTGTCAGAACCTTGGAAACATTTAAAAACATTCTTATTTAACACCTCGAAACAAACTGTGATAAAAAAGTAATTCAACTTTTCAATTCTTCAATATTGTCAAAAAATCGTACGTTAGATTTAAGTTATTTTAGTTATTTTAGTTTAATAGTGTCATTATTTTAACCGTATAAAATTTAAAGATTTTTTTTCATTAGGCACATACAGAAGCTCCTGCTTCTAGGTGCCTTTCAAATAGATTGCTTATGCATCACATGCTCATTTCAAGTATCTCAGTGAAATAGGTTTATTATTATTTGACTGTGTAAAATATATAAGAAAAAGTTATAAGACACATACAGAAGTTTTTACTTCTAGGTGCCTCTAAAAATTATTACAGGAAATGTATATGTATTGCATGCGCATGTTTTATTTATTTACTCGTTTATTCTCAACATATTATTGGATATATAATTCAGATGTTTCGTAATTTGATTTTGATGAATAAACTAATTGAATTGAAAAAAAATTGAATTGAACAACTGATTCAACTACTTAACAACTGATTCGAGAGACACTTTCAAGACATCTCATTAGAAAATTCATAACCATTTGGAAATCACTTGCGTGCTTGCTGCTGAGAAGTTTGTATTCCATATTTTTTGAGATCTCAAGAAGCAGTGGTGAAGCAGGTATAAATCGAAGACAGGGTTCACGGAAAGCTTCCTATTCACGTTCCTTGGGAACTAGCAATAATTATTATTTAATTCCATTAATGTAAGTACTTCATAGTTAATCGAATCACCCTATGAGAGAATGCAACACAACCACTATCACCCTCACCTGTCTGTCGAAAAGTGGCGGATTGTCATTAACATCTGTGATTTCAACGGTGAAAGAGCAAACTCCTTCCAACGAGGGTTCTCCCTGATCAGTAGCCTTAACAGTGACCGACACGAACTTGCCGTCATCCCCCTCTCTGTCAAACACCTTGTTCGTAGATACTTCGCCGGTTTCTTCGTCTACCGTGAACTTGGTGCCTTTCTGATTCGGCTGTTGAACGATTGAATACTTGACCTGTCCGTTAACACCTTTATCTTCATCCGTTGCATGGACCTTTATGACGGGTGAACCGTTTGGAGCGCCTTCCTCAACTTTGGGGTAATAAGTGCCACAGTCTTTGAAAATGGGCTTATTGTCATTGACATCGGTTATGAACACCACCACGACAGCAGTGCTGGTGTGAATGGTGGTGTCTCCATTGACGCAACAGGCGCCATCGTCCATAGCGGTCACGTTCAACTCGTACTTGTCCCTGTCCAGGGTGATGCCCTTGTTATGTAACCGTATAACACCCGTTATCTCTTCGATGACGAATTGACCAGAACTGGTGCCCCCACCTACGAAACCAAACCTCACGTTATCGCCGTCTTTGTCGGAAGCTACCACGGTGGTCACCAGAGTATTGGCTCCGGCGTTCTCATCAACGTTCGGGGTGTAAACTTGCTGCGAGAACTTCGGTTCCTCATCGTTCTTGTTCTTTGTATAGATTCGCACTGTGGCTTGTCCAGTTTTAGAAGGCTCTCCCTTGTCTTTCGCTGTCACCGAAAACTCATAGTAGGCATTGTTGTTGTCGGCGTCCAGTTGTTTGTTATTCGAAATGATTCCGGTAGGATCGACACTGAAGTGGTCGTCGGAAACTAGGTACTCAATTTCGGCATTGGTACCGCTATCCGCATCCATAGCTTTCACTTTCAGGATACTGGTGCCAGCTGGTATATCTTCGTCGACGTTGTGTGCTTGATAGTCTGGAAGCTCGAATTTCGGTGCATTGTCGTTGACATCGGTAACTCTTATTGTCAACTGAAATAAATTAAATATCATTGAAATACGCTTGCTCATCCAAAGCATACTTTATGTTTATTTTTCAGCACATGGAATTCAATTACCTCAACAGATGTGGAGAATCCGCCTGAGTCTTCTGTCGCAGTCACCACCAGCGAGTATACGTGTGGTTGACGCAAATCTTCGAAATCCAGTTCTTTGGCCAGTTTAACAATACCGGAAGTTGGGCCGATATTGAACGTTCCCGCTCCTTGTCCTTGTGCTTTGAGGGTGTATCGTATTTCGCGATCAGCGAAGGATTTCGCCTTGACAGAAATTATGCTGAAAACCATGAATAAGTTGAAAGGAATGGTTAATGTGGAACGGCAAGAAATTTCATCATGCAATATTCATATCGCCATGAATGAATGATGTGTGCATAATAGACACCGGCTGGTTCCTTAACAGTTTGAATAACTGAATACCTTGGTAGAAATCGAGTTACTTGAAGTTTCGTAATTCACTTGAATAATTCCAACTCAGTTCTAATTGTGAATTGGAACTGACATTACATCCGACAAGCAGGTTCAATCTCGGTTTCGGATGTACATTCCTATAAATAAATCTTGGATGAATTTCACTTACTCAGAGTCTTTTTTCTGATTTTCTGGAATTTCTGCTTCATAACTTGGCATGTAAAACTGCGGTGCTCTTTTCCCACCAACAATTGACAATCTCTCCTCCGGAGTACTTTGGAATCTTCTATCATCAACTCGGCCATTTTGGTCTTCAGCCTTGACGTAGAGTACGTACTCCATGTCTAACTGGAATAGATCTGTACCCCTAGTTCTGACTACACCGGACCTCTCATCTACTTCGAATCTTCCTATAAATCAAATGAATATTACATGAAGATACATCATCTATAAACATCATAGACAAACTCTATAACCAATATACTATCTATACATATATTCACATCCATACACAAATATGAATCGATTCTGTCCATTTGCTGACATGAGTTCATTAGGAAAACACATACCTAAACATTTCGTTCGATCCTAACAAATTCACTACATTCATCAAAGATATAATATACGTCCTATTCAGCCTCTGACGAAGCTTTATCAATTCACCATTTCATTCAGTGAAGAACTATTCACTTTCTGTCATTTTCTTTCGTTCCATGAATTTACTGTTCATTCCGAAAAAAAAAGATCTTGTTTGAGGAATGATACTGTTTACTTCGTATTGAATGAGTGACCAATATATCAATTCACTACGAATGATAACAAAGAGAAGTACTTCATGGTTGATCAATCTTCATTAGGTTCGTTCACCAATCAAAAGGATGAAGTATTGTAATTCATGTTCAAATAGTAACCCCATCAATATGTTTCAGCTCGAAACCGTCATCGAAGAAAATGAGTATTATCTACCTCTAATTCACTATGAATTCATCAACACAAATAACCTACTTTTCAGTCGATCAATGTAAAAGCGTACTTTATGTTCATGGAATGAAAATTCATGAAAATCTCAATTCGCCACAGCCAACAATATTCGAACGTTGAATCGATCGAACTTTTTTATTGTTTCTCTACGTTGATTAATTAATGTAATATGCATATGGTCGATTCCCAACCCATAAATCAAGCCTCAATTTTACGTTAATTAACGAAGAAACGAAGGTTCTGATCAATCTCTGATCAATCTATCATTCTAACGATTATATTTGATGCATTCAATGGAGGAGAAAGTACCTTCCTCGGTACCTTCTGAACAATCCCTCACCAATATTCCTTCATCTACTGTGTTCATTGAAGGATCAAAGTACTTTCTCTTTTCTGGATATTCTTCATTCCTTTCGGTATTCAGTCAGAAGATATATCTACTTTTCATTAACAGTATAGCATGTTATCGATTGATTACAGAGCCAAAACACTGCAGCCATTGGGCTCAATGTAAACCCATGACAATGCTGGCTTAAGCGAATCTTGTTCTCCAGAATACTGAATCCTCAACGTGATGATGCCTAAACTCAGAATAACACTCGCTGTCTTTACAGTGTTATCGATCTGTCTCAGAACGTTGTTCTATTGAGGAAGTTTTTCATTTCTAATGTCTCCTACAGAGGTCTTCTGATCACACTCAAGTGTGCAAGTGTGTTTGAAGCCCCAGTCAGTCTTGATCTCATCTTATAACATTCTCAAGATTGCATAGTTACCTGACAGGAACATAGTAAAGTATTCGTTCAATGACTGGCAAATATATCTTCATTCACTGCGTCTATCAACCAAGAAAGTACTTCCTGTTCGACTACTGCCTGATAAATCCTAATCTGCCGCTTTCCCCGGTGAATAGACTCACCTCCAGTTCGATCTCTGACGATGAAGTAATGGATGTTGTGATCGGTATCGGGATCCCTCGCCTGTAGAGTGAAGACTGGCGTATTGGGCGGAGCGTTCAGCTGCACGACGGCCTGCATGGGCAACGGGCGGTTGATGAAATAGGGCGGCTCATCGTTGACGTCTCGCACGTGGATGATCACTCGCTGATTGTCGGTGTCTGAGAAAGAGACGAAATTAATGCGGTCGAATCGAAATAAGGTCCAGGAGCACTGAGCTGTATGAAAACTGCCAATTGGTATCTGACTCAACTCGATGCGTATCAATGGAGTTTTGTAAACAGTGAGAGATACAAGGTCAGTTAAATCCTAAGCTATCCAAAGAAAAAATTCTTTTCTTCCAGGAATTATTTGATGAGTTATTCAAACTCCATCATTGATACTCTTGCTACCCTACACAATTGTGTTACCGCAATTGAAATCCAAAGTGTCTTCTTTGTGCCTCCATCATCAAATTCACTTTTTCAAATACGGTCTACTGTACTGAAATTATCGATCTTCACATCATCCAGTTATTTTACTGATGACTTCTGATATCTCATTCCAAAATTCTATTTTCGAACTGACCGCTTTCGAGATGAGTTTTCATGCGTTATCAGGAACCGAAATGTTCCATAATAGGAAATAAGAATTCAGGCCGTATTTGAAAAAAAAAAGCTATTGATGGATGTCCCAAAGAGGAAATATTGGATTTACAGGATGACAACTTCATTGTGTAGCTCAAAAAATGACAACTATTTTGGAATATCTCGTCAAATGAATCTGGGAAAAAATAAGAACGACTTCACGATTTCTTCTGGATATCTGTCCAATTGGAATATCTCGAATGTCAAAGCAGCATCTTATCAAGCACCAAATTCATCGACTTCACCAGGTTCTGACCGACCCACGGTTTACGATGTACCAATGACACGCATCGAATTTCGTTCAGCTTGTATATTCAGTGTTTTGCCGTATATTTTTGCTACCTACCCACATCAGGGATTGAATAGAACTTACATTGAATAGGAAAACAAAAAGATGGCGTCAGATCCTGTCATTCTCATTGCATAGAAATTAGATAACGTACAGGGTGTTTCTTTGAAAGAATTGAGAATATGTCAAAATATGACGTTTGCTGAAATATCTTTAGATTTTTTGTAAAAAATTGGGATGTCAGAAAAAAATATTACACTTCTGTGGTGGCAAAAATATACGAGAGAACGGTGTATGTGCAAGAAGCAATGTTGCAAGCATGAAGCATGAAAGATATTTCCAATCTTGCTGTATTCGATTGATTGAAGAGCTACCCCGACTTCATCGAATCGTGGGTTCAACATAAGGGGTATTATACATTTCATCTTCTGTTTTAAATATAAGAAAAAAATTTGTGAACCACTGTTATCAAACAAGGCAGTACACTAACAAACACATGATAGTACCATTCAGAAAATATGATGGACACCAAAGATTTTTTGCAACACTTGCACCAGAAATTTACAGCATCCTACCGAATGAAATTGAAATGATAACAAAATATAAACACTTAAATTAAATGCAAATACTTCATCTATATTAATAGTGATCTAATACAAAAGATGTTGTGAAAAGTGTTGTGGAAATGGCTTTACTATTACAACTACTATTTATTTTTATCAGCTGAAATACTTATTATCACATACTAATACGTCTTTTCTAGATTGAATATACTTATTTATAATTTTATTTTTGCAAACACAGGTGCACTCACCTAGGTGCATTATTGTAACAAATGTACTGATGGAATTTTTATCACACATACATAAATGTAAACGTAAATGTATGAATGAATTTGAGTATAAATTCATGCTACATCAGAAATGGTGATAGATGTTGACTAGATTGGATCACAAAAACATGGGCAATTCTGTAAACATGTCGAATAACAAGAAAAAGATCAAGGAAGGATATTTTATTGCAATACAAATCACGACTATGAAATTTACGTTTCCACCGGATGCGTCTACAATGAATCCAAGTAGCAGGAATTGAAGGTATAGGTGAGCTGAAGGATAGCAAGATTTTTTATTGCCTCCATTCTAGACTATAGGGTGAATAGGGACGATATTTTGTTCAGCGAACAGAAAATTGGAAAAGTTAAGGTCAAATGAATATTACTCTGTCTGTTGGTATAGCTCAATTTCTCTGATAAAGGTTAGACCATCGAAAGCAAGTCAAAGATTATTCAACTGGGACATGCTGATCGATTCGATCTACATTCGACTCATATATTTATAAAAAAAATTATTTCCTGAATTTTATCAGGACAAGGAAATGAATCTCTTTTGCGTTTGATATTTTGACAAAGAAAAGTCTCTATTACAATGACTTGCTTTTTGCCCTCTTCTCGAAGAGAGCATATGTCTTGTTACAATAAAAGGGTCTCAATATTTTTGTTACGTATTACAGGAACCTATTTCTTGCACGACCAATGCGAAATGATTAATGGAAACATGCAAAGTAGACTAGACAACAAATAGATTAACTCAAACTGAATCAGCTGAAGCAACATAGGGTTAGCCGCCTTCTACTACTAGAATTATTAGTACAGAATAAGCACGCCAAGAAATTGCGTTGACCATAATATGTTGTATATTCAAACTTACATTTCAATCCTGCAGGCACCATGAAAAAAAAAGAGGTATAAGAATATGTTCGTCACTCAAATCACTATCATTCTACATGAGTACAGATATTTTTTCTCACGAAAAGCATCAGTTTTGAATTGGGATACCATTAAAGTGAGTATTCTTGTGTGTTTCAAGTGTACATTCATTTGTCTATAAAAGTATCTGTATTATAAAAACAACTTGTTTGTGTTCGCCACATGACATAGTTGTGAGTTATTCTGAATCTCTTCAAAAGATGACGAAGGAGCTTCAGAAAAATAATTTGGATTGATTTTTCAATTGAAAATTCACCAGCTATATCCAAAATTTCCAAGAAGATTGAGAGGTGGGGATTTTTCACAATACACCAAAATACCATTAACAAAAATTCTATTCTAATTCTTCGGCGGATATCATTTCTTTTCTTACGAGAAATTTCGTAAATTCCATCCGAAGTGAATTATATTACACCAGTAAATATTATATATTGATGATTATCGTAAGTAGGTACAGTACATATCAATTCGATAGGATACCTCATTCCTATAATCCAGGGATTCGTTTTCATAGACCAATTAAAATATCTACTCAATAGTCTGAATGATAATTCTATTCATGACCATTCACTGGCCTTGTGACAAATATGTACAGTGTTCCTCAAAAGTTTCTTTCCTCCCTCTTATGTCTGGAACGATTATACAAAAAACAAGTGAAATTTGGAAACTGAATATTGAAGATTGTAAACTTCCCTACTAGTGATGATAGGTGATGAGATCGTCAAAGATGACGTCACAAAACCATTGTGACCAATAATTTTGAATGGAACTCTACGGCGAGCGACAACCCTTTTAAAAACCTATTAAATGATACTAATTTTGTTTAATTGTGTTTATGACAGTTCTCGGAAACAGCTTTTGAGAAAGATCAGGGCTGTGATGAATTGAATCAGTTAATACTAATTCAAAATTCAAGCTCCGCCTCTGAATAGTTGTCAAATAAGCCTATTCAGTACTATTCAGTTTCCAAATTTCACAGATGAGAGCGGGAGGGGATTTTTGAGAAGCACTGTATATTGTGGGTACGAGTTTGTAGTATTGAAGATGGTTTATGGTTTTCAGTGGTTTGATAATTGATAATTTTTTTTTCCACCGAAGGTTGTGATGACTTCATCAGTTACATTTTCTACGCCACTAATATTATTCGAATTTTCGAATTTCATTGGTGAAACATGTCATCTTCCACTATGCTGAAATCAAAATCATCAGATCATCATGAAGATATTCGATGTCAAATGGCAGTTTCAGTATAGAAAGTGTTTCGCTGAAATATTTAACAAATATATGATGATCATTCTTCTAGAATTGTCTTACATTTTCATAAGAATAGAATTTTGAGAATGAAAATTCCCTTTCCGGCAAAGAATTTCATGAATTTCTCATAGCCTCAGGTTCAATATCTCGGGAAAAGTTCATTCCATCAAGTTAATTCTTTCGACAAAAGTCATAAGGATATTCAGAAATATGAAAAATAAATGCAATTTCATGCAAAGTCCTCTATGAATACAGTGGATGACTCATGCGAAATGAATCGACCCCGCACATTTCCAAGGCAGTATTTTCGAACATTGAAGGAAACCACTAGGAAACCACTGAATTCAAATTTACACACCTAACATAAGGCCCCACTTTTCCCCTGTACTATAACGTGCAAAAATAAGCGTTTGAGACTATAGTTTTGTCACAAACATCCTACGTACAACCATGATCAGTTCGACATTTTCAGCAGACATCGGAAGATCTCTCTAGGGATACAACACTCAACAAATCATTGACCTCTCTAGATCATCGTAGAAAGGTCGGCGATCTATGCCTTTTTCGTAGGTTCTTTCACGGTCGGTGCTCAACGGAAATATCATCTATTATGCCACTACGCGCGATTCCTAGTAGACAAACCAGACGAGCTCAAGCTGGTCATCCCGACACTGTTAGGCTCGAGACCTGTCGAACATCGCTATACCAAGCATCATTCATCAATAGAACGGCAAAGTTGTGAAATTCTTTGCCTAGTGAAGTCTTTCCTGATGCTTACAACCTCCAAACTTTCAAGAAAAATTCGAACACCTTCCTTCTCTCCCAAAATTCAACCGCTGGCTAACACGATGTTCCTCGAACATTATGAGTTTCCCTTTCGTGTTGTCCACAGATAAAAAAAATATATCGACTTTGGATTCATTCAGCTCAGATATCAACATTGCCACTGGATGTATATTGTTCGAGAATGGAATAGTGCTGTGTCGACGGTTTGGATCGATTTCTCAGGACTGAAGCCAATCGAGAGCTTTGTTATCCTTATTGTCTTTTCATTGTACAACTTCTTATTTCAATTCCCCCAGTATCATAGTATCATGGTATCCCGATTTGAATGGAACAATGCGATATAGTTGAGTGCTAATCATATGAAAATAATATCAGGTGTTATATATTTAAATTGATCCTCATTCGGGAAATTCCGAACCATGAAGAGAAGATAATCCAACGGGAATCATTGGGAAAATAATATGAATCATTCGAATATGAGCCAATGAAATGTCTGTATATCTATCATAGCGACGATGAAAAACGAAAGAAATTATCACCCTATTTTGGTCCGTTTCTAGCGAGTAGCAATGAATTTCAATTGTGGCAACAATAACTGCCTCCTTGAAATTGCGCGAAAATATTTGAAAATCGTTGGGGAGACGATTCATTATATTCTCTCGTAAAATATGATCTCGTGATGTGATGAATAATTGATGAAACTGTAACGGCAGATTCAACTCATCCTGCGGACTAGTTAAAGTTTATCTGATCGCTTCATGTTGACTTTTTGAAGAACATACTGAAGGTCATATTCGAGGTCAAAGTTCAACAAAATGTTTTTTTTTGGGTGATTATTGAAATTGAAGTAGAAAAAATTTCCAACAACAGTTCAATTCATTATCCAGGACAATTTACGGTATATAGGGCGAAGAAGAGAATGTACTTTTGTTTCTGTACAAGCTTCTCAGTCTTCATTGGCTCCTCTTCAGGAAGTAGGAGTTTGACGACATTTTGAACCATACCCATATAACAAGTGAATCTATCATTTCATTTTCTTCTACTCTAAGAAGTGTTGGAATCCATAGAATGCTATACTTGTTTGACTGTTTGTTAACTACTGTCTGAGTTCTTCGAGGAGGTGGTACATTCATTTTTCAGCTTTTCATGGGATTTTCTCTCCTCCTTGGTGGACGTTTCGGGAACGAATCTGCTCCCGTTCTCAACACAATTAAAATATTTTTCTCTTCGCAAAATTTTTCAATGTTTTCGGTTTTGACACTGGAAAGTGACAATGAATCTCGACAGTGTCAAAACCGAAAATATTGAAAAATTTTGCGAAGAGAAAAATATTTTAATTGTGTTGAGAACGGGACCAGATTCGTTCCCGAAACGTCCACCAAGGAGGAAAAATATTTTAATTGTGTTGAAAACGGGACCAGATTCGTTCCCGAAACGTCCACCAAGGAGGAAAAATATTTTAATTGTGTTGAAAACGGGAGCAGATTCGTTCCCGAAACGTCCACCAAGGAGGAGAGAAAATACCATGAAAATCTGGAAAATGAATGTTTGTTAACTAGTTCAGTTTTCCAGAAATTCTCAAAATATCTGGGAGACGATTACAGTATAACTCATTTCCTTGATGTTTCGTTTCCGATCTTTTTCCCAAATCGAAATGAATGCATATAGTATAGTATAGTACTAATGCTTTTGAAGTATTTCATCTGCGATTTCTGAACAGTCCCATTATTAGCTTAAGATATTCTAGTCTAGCCTGAAAAAATTTCACGAAGACCATCGATATTCTTCATTTCGAAAACGCTTCCATGATATCATATGGATCCATACGTATCAGAAACCGAAGCGTGGCGTTTAAGATTAATATATTCCAATTTCACTTCACGAATAATCAGTCGTAGTTAGCTTTGGAGTGAATCAAGGCGAGACCGAATCCAATTTGTGAGTTTCGCGAATATCGCGAGGTTGTATGTATTGTTTGAATTTCCCAGCCGGAATGGTGTATGACTTGGCGGTTTATCGAATCACGGTGGCTGGTTTCCGAGAGAAAATTCTGCCGGCGAGTCGTTATCGCCGTGGATTTGTGAATGTGCCTGGCGATATGCAAATTGATGTAACGAACTTGCCAGAACGCAATCAGAAACCACCGACTATGGAACAACTATTTATTTCGGCACACAAGATTTGAGAGGCACTCCATCATTCGGTTTCCACTAGAGATGAGTGAGACGGTTTTTTGGAAGATCATTCGAAAGTAGTACCCAATACGAACTCTCCAATGGTGTCACCACTGAAAAATATTCCTCAATTAATCTGTCGAGCCATTTTCGATTTTTTGCCAGACTAACGCACGGGAACTGATTTTTATATATTTAGAAATGAATGTCGTTGAAAATTCATCGTGAAAAGGCATGGCGTTCGTGATGAACTAGCGTGAGAAGCGTTGTTATATTCAACCGGCAAAGTATATCTATGATGAATGGAATTTTCCCGCAAACCGTATCGAGGTAATTATAGTATCAGTGGGGTTTTCCTTCCTGAAAATTCTGTCAGTAAAACGAGGCAGCCTGCAGGAAGTTATTGTCCACAGTGCATGTACTATATCGAAGGAGGCTTATTACAGTCACGGATTCTTCTAGGTTGTCCCCCTCGAAATAAAAATCGACCGGTTCGAACCTTTTTTTTTTCTGAGAACGATAACTATATCAAATCGGCCTTGTTTCGTTTTCATTGGGCCACCCAGTATCACATCAAACTATAATCGATAATGATATTTCGATCTGATCGTGTATGATTCACATGTATTTACACTCCCAATGACAAAGTAACCAGCATTAGTTTTTTTCAAATTTCGAATATGTCAATTATTTGAAATATTTAGCTGTTGAATTTTCGAAATTCATACAGTGAGGCACCTAGTAATACTTTCATATAATTATATCGTCTTCAAATCGCTTCATTTCCAGAACGAACTGTGGGAAAATAATGATTGTCTGAATTTCAGAAGTATGTGTGAAATTGGAACAGAATCAACATTACTCCATTTTTTTCAATTCGAAAATATAGGTCTATTTCATGCGATTGAGCAACTCGTACGCGATAGAATGGGTATGACTTTTCTATCAGATACTTCCTGAAAAACCTAAAATTCACAGTGGTTTTTTTTTCATCTGTGGACAACACGAAAGGGAAACCTATAATGTTCGAGGAACATCGTGTTAGCCAGCGGTGGAATTTTGGGAGAGAAGGAAGATGTTTCTGATATTTCTCCCTAGTTCTATACTATTCTATATAGATTCCTGTTGTTCATTCCGATTGATTTCACTACCTTGTTGAACATGTAGTTCATCTTTTCTTCAATTTTTTCGAACCAGTCCACGCTATTGGTTGTAGTTGAATAGTAAACCGACGAAACTCGCGAATAAAAAACAAAGTATACAAAAATGCTCATTAATTAATTTTTGAGGCTTCCTTTTTCCAGGGTGGCTGTATCAGCCAAACATATTCGAAGCAAGAATAGGTCAAATTAATTCTTTGTAGGTCGTGAGGAACTGTTGGGGTGTGAAATACGTCTTTGCACTAACAGAAAGCCGAGTTTTTGTGAAGCATTTCTCGCAAAAGACCTCACGTGATCGTCCCTTATGAGAGGGCGTTGTTGTTGATGATCGAGCAAGGATTCTGACGACTCATACGACTCATACTCATCATCATAGACGACGATTCCTAATAACAGTGGTACCTCACATCATCATACTGGGCATTGGGTAATCTGCTTTCCTGGTGAAGATACAAGCTTGAGCTTTCGTTGCATTGAACAGGACTAGATTTTTATTCCCTTTTCAGAATCCTGGCTGGACCATCTATAATAGTATTTAACTGTATCCGTCTTGCACCTCTGGCATTATTCATGATGATTGGATGATATAGGGGCTCTAGAGGAGAAGGCAGAATACTGCCTCAGTATTGTGCATTCGAGTACTGTGTGTCAATCATTTTTGTTTTTGATGTAATGCTATATTTCTCATTGCCTTGTAGCATCCAAGATTTTTTTTCTCTGAATCCAACGATGTGACACAACTTGATAATTGAGCAACATGTTCTGAATGAATTACACGAAATACCACTTCATTATGTGACGAAATTATCGTCAAGTTAGCTATGACATTATACAGAGTTATCACCGAAATTGTCAATGAAAGAACAAACCGATTGCAATCGAATGCTTAGTGCCTGTAAAGCGATTATTGTTATTGGAAACCTAATTTGTTATTTTCAAGTTTGCATTTGATTCTTTCTCATAACGATCCAAATTTCATCTTACTCAGCCATCAGCTTCTGGTACATCGAAATCACAAAACGATGATGAATCCTAAGAAACAATAAAAAAGTTGTAAAAGTTGATTTTTTGATTGAATTTCATTTGGTGTTGAGAGAAAAAATAACATTGATACCAGCTTAGCAGTGTTTTTCGAACTATTGATTTAATTTCTAGAAATCGGATGACATCAAATGGTAGAGTTATAGCATGCGAAGTTTTCAATTAGAAGACCTTGTATAGGAACTATTATATTGGCGATATATGTTTCTAACATTCATTATTATTTTCATGTTTTTCAACAGCTATGATGTACTTCCTAGATGAACCTTTTTTTTATCTGTGGACAACACGAAAGGGATACCTATAATGTTCGAGGAATATCGTGTTAGCCAGCGGTGGAATTTTGAGAGAGAAGGAAGGTGTTGGAATTTTTCTTGAAAGTTTGGAGGTTGTGAGCATCAGGATAAACTTCACTAGGCGAAGAATTCCACAACTTTGCCGTTCTATTGATGAATGATGCTTGGTATAGCGATGTTCGACAGGTCTCGAGCCTTACAGTGTAGGGGTGACCAGCCTGAGCTCGTCTAGTTTCTCCTACTAGGAATCGCACGTGGTGGCATAATAGATGATATTTCCGTTGAGCACCGACCGTGGAAGTATCTATAAGAAAGGCAGAGATCGCCGACCTTTCTACGATGATCTAGAGAGGTCAATGATTTGGTGAGTGTTGTATCATCGACCTGAATACGAATCTATGAAAAATATCTGATGATTATTATTACTCTCCATCTGTCGATTTGATCTGGCAATAAACGTTTGGAATGTGGCAGTGAATGATATTCGTTCATACATTTAGCTATTATTCCAGGTGTCTAGTTCACTATATCAACATTAATATCGAAATGGAGTATTCTAGTATAGTTATTGTGAATTATTGCGTTCGTTCATCATTAGTGCTGTTCGTTGAGGCATATCCTACATTACTAGAATTGATATCTGCATAATGCAATCATAAAATGAAATAATTGATTTTGTCGAAATGACTCCATCATGTATTCATTCATTCTTTGAAGTAACGTCTTGTCTAATTGTCAAGAACTTGAGATGAATACAATATTAATTCGAAATTAATACTTGCCATATCGATTGATTACAGAAAATGAATACAATCTTGGACATTAATTAGCGGTAGAAATTTTGGGACGAACAAGGGTAATTGCTCTTCAGAAACACTTCATTATTTTCCGATGCAAAATTTGGCAACCTGTCGATTAATTCAATATACCAGGTTCATTCAAGATTCACTTCAAACCCTCGACCTCGATAATTTTCAATTCAGTTGAGTTCAATTTTCTCCTCAATATACTGTTCAGTTTCGAACGAGTGTTGTTCGACTTCAATATTGCATCATCAAATAGTTGCAAGAATAATTGTTACTGAGAGATCTATTTCGAAAATGTTTTTGTTTATTTTGAAACAATCATTTTATTTTTGAGAAAGACAGTTCACTACAAGAATAACATGGGATGTTTACTTCCCTGGACGAGTGTTTCATCTCTTTACACAAGAAGCATTCAATTTCGAAATAATCATTATTCATCGATTCTTCCTGAAACATATTTCAACTCTTGCAGTGGTGGATGGATATATTCCTCGAATTCTACTTGGAGACGATATCAAAGAGTGAGAACTTTCCAAAAAAACTGCTCGTCATTCAAAACTAACAAGTTTTCCTGCATGTACTGTTTTTTTAATGAATCAATACAACAATTCAGATGTAATATAACAAGTGAAAAATAGATCTTTTTGCATGGCAGCCTATGATATCTGGAAAATGGGAAGCTTGAACAAATGCTAAATATGATTTATGAACGTGATGCCCATTGAACTAATATGGAACAAAATCAAATACGGGAATAGTAGGTCAAGTAAAGAATGCAGCATCTTCACTTCGTGCTCAGGCAAATTTCATGCCAACGCCGAAAGCCAGGCCTGAAAGCCTACATACAAGTTATGTACAGAGCATTTCCGGATGAGGTACGTCTAACGTCTTTCCATTTACACTGTTTCTTGACACTACTACTTGACATTCTACTGACAGAAAGCGCCAATCCGTATTGGAAAGGTACAATCGACTGTAAAATCTTCCGAAGTATGATAATCCGATCTTTCGATCATGGTAACCTCGTAGACGATAGAATAGTAATTTTAGAAGTGTCAGAAATTCGTGTACGCTCTCCTACCCTAGGTCTGTATGTTCTCGAAATGCTATGCTACGGCGCTCTGTTTGGGGCGACGCCCAACTCTTACAATAATAATTATCACATTGCCGGTTCGACAATATGGCAAACCAAATTACCATCAAAGCCCCCATCTACGGTAGGTCAAGAGGGGTCGTAATCAGATTACTGAGTTGACTCATGCAGCTGCCATTTGTAGCTCTAACGTTGAAGCCACTTCTGTATGTACTAATTATAGCTGTCTGGTCGGCGTTCAGTTTATTTACTCTCCATTCCCGATTGCAAATTTTAAAAGTGCGGCTAGCGATCATAAAAGAAGGATTAGGTTCAACGCGTCCAGCCCAATCAGTTCGATGTAATTTTTATCTCATATCGTTCTATTTATAATTGTATTATAATATACTGGGTGGCCCAATAGAAACGAAACAAGGCCGATTTGACATAGTTATCATTTTGTGCATGTTTTCAACTTTTTCACTACGAACCCCTCGGAGGGGTGAGCCCTAACCCTTGAATCTCAAATGGGATAAGGGATCAAGTGATATATCATTTTCAAGATGATGGAAATCTCTTACCAACGCTTCCATGCTTGTTCTCAAGAACAGACGTTGATGAAAATAATTGGCTAGTGATGGAAAGTAACGCTTTTTTCCCTTTCATCACTATTTCTCACTCTGTAGTCAGAACGATGTTCATCTAAGAAGTGCCTTGTGTGTTTTTTCAATCCTGTTCTATCCAACATTACATATAGAATCATTTATTTCAATGTCAATTCCTTGATCTCTCAGTGAAATGCATACCTTGTTTCGTTTTCATTGGGCCATCCTGTATAATAATTGCATGAATTTTAATCTTCCCAATTTGATTCGAAGACGTTATCGGTCGGTAAGTTTGTGTATATTTCAGATTGATAATGATGAATTTGGCATATTGCAACACATTTAGGCATGCCAAAACAGTTGATTAATTCATTAAAAATCTTACGGTCCCAGTAAAATCGGTGCCCTGAAACTCTAAATATAGTTCTTCGGTACTCGCAAAGAAAGTAGTAGCTTTTAATTTGAACCGACTTTCTTTCTCTTTCATCGATCGTCATTGAAAATACCGATAACATTATCGATCGTATCGATGATATCGATATAATCGATATCATATCGATAGTATCGATAATATCGATTATATCAAAAGTATCAATAATATCGATGATATCGAAAGTATCGATAGAATTATTTCTCTACTATCGATTATATCGATGATATCTACAATGTCAGTATTATCGATAATCATCGATATGTAGATAAATTTTCCCAGTCTTATACATAACACATTCGAATCAGTTGAGTTGAGTTGGTTAACAAAGATGACAGCTGAAATATCGAAGATTTCCGAACTTGAATCAATTTATCTGCGCACAGAATCATTTTCATGAAACCGCTCGGGTATTGTCGTTCCTGACTGCTGTATCATGGGTTGCATATGGTAGCTATAAACAACGAACGAAACTGACTAGAGACATTCGGATCTCATGAATACTCATTATACGCATGCATAATTCAAATATGTATGTAGGAAAAATAGTGATAATAACTCGTTGTAAAGTATTCCAAGAACTCGTTGCTGAATATTTACTCCAGTGAGAAATGTCACTTTCCACACTAGTTACGTAATATATTATTTGAAGTTCCCCTCTCTATTTCTGATCATTCAATCCATGCAGCATACATTATACTAAATAGCGCATTTGACTGTCATCGTGTCTCTAGATTATTAACTATTCTGGTTTCCACATGCAAGGATCATGATATCAAATCCTATATATTATATATATATACATATATATATGCAGTAATGACGAAGTCGCATTAGGTATCCGGTATGTGTATATCCCTAGTTGATTCCGATGTGTCAGATATCATTTCCCAAAGTGTGAGCTATCTAGAGCTCGTTGCTCTATATGAAATGTGCAATTCGTGCTATAAAATATCACATTTCGAAAGATTATATTATCTGCAAGAAGCCATTTATGGTAATGGCAAAATATTGTATACTCAATTCATAAATCTGGTTGCTGCACTTCTTCACGATCGAATTTCTAGCCGAATTGGTGGCAAATAGTTGCTTGGGATTATTTTATAGTTCTCTATAAAAATCGGTCATAACAACGAGAGAAATGTGCCCAGTGACGTACCGAGATACATTTCAGAACTTCAAATGCTGCAAAAACAAAAAAATTCAGAACTTTTATTGCATGGTATTTCATCGTGCCTGCTCGGTGAAAAAAGAGACTGTGAAGAACTGAGAGATGGTGAACGAACTGAAGGACCTTCACTAGGTACGTTTTGGTTTTAGGTTGAATCTGGTGAAATATAATGTGGCACAATCGATTTGTTATTGGAAACTGCGATGAATGTGGTTAATTGATACGTCTGATTACTTCCACGAACTGATATGAATTTGAGATCATCTCAGAACTAATTGAATGTAACTCAATACCTTCATTCACTTGCTCATTCAATTTTACCAATTCCTAAAGTTGCGAATTATGATGACAGTGATCTCTTGAATGAAGAATATTTCCGGAAAGAACATATTTGTGCTACATAAAAATGAAAGATCTGGCAACATCGTCGGTGCCATTTTTGAGTTCGCCAGGTCGAAAAGCCCAGAGGGGCCGAATTTTATCAAAATCGCATCTGTCGTTTCAGAAGTTTTCAGCGTAGCAATAAATATGGTGTTCTTTTCAAAAAACCCAAACTTGTGCAATGCACATAAAAACTTAAAAATCTGGCAACATCGTGGTTGCAATTCGCATCAAGTAATTTTTGTTGTTTCAGAGATATTCAGAAGTTTCTATACTTTTCCTAAACCTGTAGTATAAATCAGGATATATTATACCAGCTGATATTTCGACTGGGTCACGCAAAGTCAACCCCTCAGGTCAGCCTTGAAGCAAGATGAATTACAATATAACCAACTGTTTCCTACACAATACTTGGCACCATTTGGGTCATCATAACCAATAATCATTACAGCCTTATTCCATTCAATCGACCACAGACCGATTCTCGCATTCATTGACTGAACAATGTTTCCGGAAAATTATTACTTCATCTGCCATGTGGCTCGTCGTGGCACTTTTATACAACCCCAGTTTCCTGATTCGTGATGAGTTGCATTGAAAATACTGTCTGTAAGTTTTTTGAGGAGGTGGTACATTCATTTTCCAGCTTTTTGTGGGAAATGAATGCTTTGAAGATAATTGTGTTGTGATGTGGAACGTAAAAGTCGAGTAAAAATAAACAAACCGAAATATCCACGGCCACTATCTCAACGTTCTGTCTAGACGGGAACGTACTCTAACAATGACATGTAAGCCACACCACAATTTTTGGCACGGAGTCAGTAAGTATATCGTGCAGACATGTTTTTTAACTATGATAATTTGTTGAGGCGTTTCTCGAAGATAAGGATTGCCTCGTGCCGGTGCCAGCGAAAAGAAGAGTATGAATCATACTTCATCCTCGTGATGAAATAGCAAAACTCCGTGTGGTTTTTGGAAATCTGACCCTCTTGAAAAAGTACATTTCATTTTCTATCCGAAACCAACTGTTATTACACATATTTTTTGAACATCCGTCCTATTGATTCTGAGGCTGGAATGTTCCCCTCCACATGACTAGTTCGGAAACTCTGTCTTTGAAATACTAGTACTATAATAGGTCAACTAATTCTGCCAATTTGACCTGGATTGCTGTTCTTCATTGTAATCTTCAATAGTTTCTTACGAGGTTTCCGATCATCCTGTATACATTCGATGTCCAAATAGTCAACTGAAGTCTTCCACAAGGAAAACAACCCCAATTAAGTAATGTAGTCTTTCATATACTATAGGAGGAGCTGAGTTTTGTTTAGTCCAGCACACGTCATTTCTAATATGAAACTCAAAATATGTCGAAAACGGTTCGACTTCGGTATATAATATTATACAAGAAATATGTCTACAATTTCGCGTACAATCGCATTGTGAAATAATATATAGAGTGTCCTATTCAAAATATTCAAGTTGGCCAACCTTCCCGTTTCCCCAGAAGTGTCTATCTTGAAAATATGGTAACCAAATTATGCCCATCGACTTGAGTGAACTGCCGAAGTTGATTAACTTTACTTCATTTCAGTTTATATTGCGAGGATTGTATCCTCGGCAGCAATCGTCTTCGGACGCCCATATAAAATTGCGTAATAAATGGCGTTGTTGTCATGTTGTCATGTCATGGGTGTTTCATATAGAACGATCTTTCGTATCTTTCTTTGTTGAATAAATCACTAAATTATATCCACATTGGCATATCAATGGAATATTACATGGTGTCAGATGGATGACTGGATACTTGTATATTAACTATAGTATTTTCAAACTCATTCGTGATACGCTAGAGTCGTATAATTCATTCACATTTCCTGATGAGGAACAAAAGTCGATCGCAACAGTAGCACAGAAATTTTTGAGATTATAATCTCCTAGAAGGAAAGAAACATTGACAACTTCCTGACGGAATTGTAGAATGCTGTAAGAACCACTAAGTCAAAATCAAGAGTTTGGGTTCACTAACCTAAACTTAAATTTGCGAGAATAAATCGACTATTGTGAGGCCATTGAAGCAAGCTAGACACGATCAAAGGATTTGCAAATTGAAGCAAGTGTCAGAGACATTCATAGGAAGTAGTTCGAACGAGAGAAAGCAGAGGAGTGGTGGTAAAAAAGGAAGACTGAACTGAGGATATTGCGGATTTTAGCACCAAATCAGCAAATCAGCTCATGGAAAAGTTTGTGATATATGCCATAGTATGAATCAGTTCGCTGAGGTTTGGAAACAAGAAGAAGAATGTTGAAGAAAGATCGGCAGATTTATTATTGGCCAAAATTGATCTCTGCATGGTCACCTTCAGGTATTGAAGCCTCTTGTTGAGGTGTCTCAGAGAGTACATGATTATATTGTCCAGTGCAGTCCAAAGCCTTTCTTTACATAAGCAAAGAAATTTTCCTTTGTCCTAGACTATAATAGGTCTTCTATTGATAATCCTCTGCTTTTTGAATGTTCACCATTTCATTTGCATGTTGATTATTGCTCAGTCGAGGTAGGGAATCATTTGTTTTTCAATTCAGCTGGATTAGCATTTCAACTACGAAAGATAACAATGATATATTAAGACAATTCTGTGAAAAATTTTCCTTAATATTCGATTTGGTTTCAAAATATTGATATTTTCTTTAGCGATGGTTGGATAAAATATATAATATTCGATATAATCAAATGATAATTTGATGATATGATAATATATAATATATTGTGACTGATAGTGGGAGCCACATATAATATACAGCATTTCTATCGTGATGGAGAAGGATGTACCTCCTGCTCTCAGAATGATTTGAATGTCATCATCATAGTCTTCCCCTTCCAGTTGAAGACTTAGACGAACAATTCAGATCCATTCCATGAATGTGAACAACACCATTTTCGTCCTATTAAGGTTTTCTTTTGTTCATAGAATTCTTCACAAATGGAATCTATTCATCAGCAAGTTCATTCTATTCCCTCATTATGTTCGTGAATACATATAAATTGTATATTATGTTTTCCTCTATCCAGGAAATATACGACGCACGATTTGGCGTTCCCCTCGCAAGACGAGATCTCTGGAGAGATTTTCATTATCGGAATGACAGAAAAGAGGGAAACCCTCGCTTCTCTCTTCGGAAATGCTTCGAAAACAGCTAACCGATTAACTATCAATCTTATGCGGCAGGCATCTCTGACTGGCCCTTTAGCTTGGACAAGATATTGATTCAACCAAAATTACCTATACCCTAGGATGAACCTCATATAGAGATGGAATTTATACAATTCATCTACGAACTTTGTCGCAAATGATAAATGGGAATAATGAAAACAAGAATTTCAACACATCAGTACTCAACAAATGACATGTTCATCGGCTCCTAGCTGCTGATGGACAAACTCATTTGATCTTGTCCACTTTGTATGTTGGTGAACTCATAGTTCATCACCCGAAATATGTTGAGATGCAGTTCATTTCACACTCTCCTTTCATTAGAATCATTAGAAAAATTACCAACTACTTTCACGCTTAGTGTCTCATTTTCAGTAGAAGAAACAAAACTCTATTCCTATGCCTCCTTAAGAAAAACGTGGCATAGTCCTCAACGGGATTTATTTCGAATTGAATGTGATTGTCATTTCCTTCTTGGCTTGGCACCAAAATCGATATCTGAGTTTTATTGCACAACTTCGCAAGCCATTCCGACGTTATTCCAGAGTTCCTTATTTTCGTAGACGACAAAAATAGAAGAGCAGGTCTGATGTATTTGCTACAAAAAATTATACACAAATGCGCCTGGCTAGGCACAAAGACTATCATGGACAGTGGCGGTGGTTCATAATAATGACTTCTATAGAATTCACAAGAAGCCTAGAAGTGTAACCTTATTCTCAGGTCATGTACCAGATTTTATACCATCTTCAGTTTTAGTTCCATCTTTTCAATTTGAGAGTGAGTTTCTGACTTTATAACTCTATCGAATACACAATAGTAGGTGTATCTGAAACAGATGGACCCATTGATGATTCATAAGTCCAAATCATTGATAGGAGTGACCATTATGTAATTCAGAAATTGTAGTCATCATCACGATATATACTTGGAAGGATACGATGCTTCGAAATTCTTTTTCTCATCATTATGACGGGTTTGAACGAAACATGAAATCGATTTTGGTGCAGACTTGAATTAAAATTAAATAGTTAATTCTGAAAGGTCTGAGGATCGATTTGAGATTGTCTTTGTTCCTAATCTCGCACTCTCGCCTGCTGAAAGTTTCAGTAGCAGTTTGCTTATGAAATTATGATCAAACGTGCAAAATTTTGAGTAAACAATAATTGGATTTTCTGAGTATTAACGGTTTCTGGAAAAGGATGATTCAGTTCGTATCTTGTTCTACAAATACAATAATCCACGCATTCAAGCTCTAGAGCACTATGATATGAAGCTTCATTAGATATTACATCGAAAAGTTTTTATGATGGAACTCATTCAATCATTAATTTTGGGAAGCTACCATTCAAAACATTTTCGTGTCTTGTCAATGAATTCTTGATCAGATGAGTACTCTTTGGGTAGATTATTGAGGAACATATAGTATTCACTTATTCAAGAGATCAAAGTTGTATGTAGCAACATAAGGATACTATTGGTGAACGATTATTAACCAGGTACTGTTGGCTCATCCGTTTCACACGAGTTTCGTGTCTTTACAATAGCTATAAATCAAGTCCTTATGGTCTCCTGGACCAGAATGAACTGCCTAATACACAGCTGCTTGCAATGATTGAGCTGAGCTAGCAAAGAAATCTAATTTTTCACTTTTCGCTTGGTTCGCTCGCTCAGCTGAATGAAATCAACGAAGTAGGGAGCGTCGAAACATGAACCTGAACAGTTGCTATACAACAGTTGTACACCTATCACCGAGCATGATTAGTGTTTATAAAAACCGTATCCAATGTATTATGGAAGAATAAAATAAATATAGTAAATTGAATATTGACTGGGAACGAAGAATCAACTATTACGGCATCGGCTGTTTCCTATCAATATCTGGTCAACAATTCACCTATTTCTCGGAACATTCCTTTCCGAGCTACCCTCTTCTTAGTAGTCTACCCTCTTCTAGTAGTAGTATAGTCACGACACGCATGTGTCGTGAACTTCTGAGCGCTGTCTCGGCAACGGTTGCCACCAGAACTCCTCAATACGTAAGTTTCCAGACAGCGTTGTCAAACTGGGAAGTATTTCTATGCTTTCTATGCAATTCATGTACTAAACACAGAAGTAAAATCTGAATTTCGATTCGAAAGCTGTCATGAGGTGTGAGGACTGATTTATAAGTAGATAACTAAACTAAATGGTAATGGTACTAAAAATAGAAAATAGAAGTATTATCGATTTGAAAGCAACTATAAAGTATGAAGACTCATTTATTGGTGAAAATATCAACCAGAATGACTATAATTGTAGTCGAACCTGGATTTGATCAATGGTTCCAATAAATAGAACACGAAAACATACAATGAATTTTCTCATAGCTAACTTGAGACTATCACAGATTGATATTATTGCTACATTATTATCATGCTATAGCCATGTATCTTATAGAGCAGAAAGCCTATGATACGAACCGGCGAAAAAAGTTAATAGCTTCTAAGTGCTTTTCTCTTGAAAGATTTGAACAAATCAGGTAGTACAACATTCAGTACAACCAATGCCAACTGATAATGGAAAGTAGGAAATTAGTCTAGTAACTGTTTGCATCTATATCTATAACGAACAACTAGCTGGAAATGGCGACCATTGGTGTCTCGTAAGAATAATGAACAAGTACAGGGTGGGCCAAATTCTATGTAGGGTTTTCTCTGAAAATATAAGTTTTTTCAGATAGGATGCTATAAGGTGTCCTGGGCTTGATTTTCGTGAGAAAAAAAATGGCGCAAATCGCCATTGTCTGTCTTTCTTGACTGCCGAACTACATAGCGTTTTTGACATAGTATCCGAATCAGTATCCGTATCTAACGTGTCGCAACCATATCTCAATTTTCGTGAGTCGAATCAAAATATTTGTTAATTGTATTTCCGAAAAAAAATATAATTGATATTATGCATATTAGGATACCTGTAGAAAAATATTAGTTTTTTGTTTAAGGCTGGAATGCAAATATTGGGAATGAATGAATTGAAAGGAGAATGATTAAATATAGTCGCAACAGATTCTCACATTGCATAAAATGATCTACAGCTACTGAATTGTATAAATTTTTTATCCTGCCAATGAGATTTTTGTGTAGTTGTAGGAAAAATGAATAATCACGAATCCCCAATGCATTTTTTGAGAAAAAAATCGGATTACTTTGCATCTGATATGGTAGAAGTCGATGTTTACCCAAAGTGGAATAGAATTTAGTATTTCCCAAATTTTTCGATTGTGGATATAGACAAGGATATGAAAGTTGTTTCCAAAATATATCATTATGTAAGATGTAATATCATGGATCGTTTCGAAATGAAATGAAACATTATGGCACATATTATGTCTGTATACATTTCAATCGGCCCTCAAAACCATTGGTCTTCATAGTATGAGATTCATCATGTAATAATAATTATTATATAAATGAAAATAATGATGATAATCTGATATTCAATAAAATAACATAAGGAATTAACGTAATGGATGATGTATGATATAAGATATTGGTCGAAGATCAGTCGTCCTTGGTTTGCTGACAAATTGGAAACACTTCGTGACAGTATTTAAAACTTTTGAGGAGGAGTCTGGGTAGAACAGGAGGTGTTCCGTGCTCAACGCCATCTGAAGGCAAAGGATCTAAGGTTGAGTTTCTAGGGAACTACCAAAGACAACAAAAAAAATAGGTTCTTGTTAGTTTCTCAGGAACCAACCTTGGTTCCTTTGCTTTCAGATGGCCTTCAACATGGCACATTCCACTCAAAGAATTATCACCAAACATAAAATTAGTACTTTCTAATGATCAATAATCATATAAAGGATACTAAAAAAATTCAGGAAAAAATGAAGGTTATTATAACCACAGTTGGCAACCCTGCCACACAATATATTAGAGGAGACTCTCGAATTCTTTGAACAAGCCACCCTCTCATATAAGGAAACTTATGGCAGCGTATTTCAAACTTTTCTGTTTATTGCCAAAGTTCCCCGTATCATTGGGGTCATTATCTGCAAGAGATATAGAAAATAAATCACAGTGTATCAAAAAATTATGTTCGGAATAAGGGTTGAATGTCTACTTGATAAGAATAAATTGAATCGGTATTATTTCTGGTGGAGAAAAAAAAATACGATATCTTTACGATCGAAGTTCAGTGCTGAAATAATGTTTGATACATTTATGGATTAAACAATAATCACGAATAATTTATTTTGGATCAGGAGACTAAAATTGTTTACAAAGTTGTGATGCTGATGAAAGATTGGAAAGAGGAGAGAAAATTCCACAGAAAAGTTGAAAAATGAATATACCACCTCTTCGAAATACTTACAAACAGCAATGAAGATTCGTTCAAATCAAACTAACTGATTGTTAGAAACAATTATTTATACACTGAATAATCACCTTCTATTCCGAACTTGCGAAATGAAAGGAAAAAATAATATTTTACCATTTTATTTATAAATATTCATCATTCATTTGACGTATAGGTGTCATTAGAAGTTACATATATGATATCTGGTTCGATTTGTGGAGATATGTGGGATTGGAAAATATGTCATGTTCCATTCTCACAATAGATAAGTGAGTTCACGAGACCTTATTTTTAGTATATTATGGCACTAGTGAAATTTTCAATAATTTAGATTTCATCACTCTCATCTTTTTAACGCTTTGACAATTTTGGAATTCGCTTCATTGTTCCATCATCAGATTAAACAGACCTCTATTTCCATTAAGATTTCTTTGTTTACGCTGTACAAATACCCAGAATAAATGCCTCTGGGTGGCCTATAAACAAAGCACATCTGTCCTTGGAGTTGATGGCACTCATATGTTACTGAAGCTATAACAACTGAAGAGTCATGATACATAATTCAATCAGAAGCGACTTGATTGCGTGTGAAACTGCATGCAGTAATAATAGTTCGACGAAACGAAATGATAAGTACATCAACTATTACATTCTCATCAAATTGATCATTGGTCAAACTTCTCACATTGATTTTGAACAACATATCAGTAAAAGTGATGTCAACACGATTAGAGAACAGCATAGAATTTCTGAATTATAGCTGTAAGTCTGGAGTTGTTGATAATGCCACAGGGTTCAACGATGAGGCCAGTATCGTTCTCAATTAATGCATATTTCGGTTTGTATTTAACGAAAATTAGATTGAGAAAAACAAACAAAATGTCCTATCCTCTATATACTCTAGGCTCTGATCAGAATTTATTGGATTGGTCAATTTTTGTTTACATTCCTAGTGACCTGATTTCATCCAGCGTACCATGCTGAAAATTAATTTTCAACCCAATTAGCTATGCATCGAATCATTCGTTTCACCCAGTGGTAATGAGAGCATTGTAGTCCCCATGGAAAACCACCAAGTTTAGATTTAAACGCAAACTACACAAATATTAATGGGATCTCAGTGGGACGCCGGGATACCGTCGCAAATAACGTCATGACCTGTTTATGGGCCAGTCGAATTTAACGACGAACTTTGTTAATAAATAGAAACGGAGTGCTATAATTCTGGATTAAACAGGCCTAAACATACTGTGCATTCACGTAGATCAAATCAAATTCATACATGGGTTTCTATGGCCAACTCGGAAGAAATTCATTTGCTCCGGAAACCTGAGGATTCCAAATGATTCAGAATACGGAAGAAATGTCATTTTGGACTCCCTAAAAGTCATTCAGAGTGTTCATGCTGAAAGTCTCAAAGAATTACTATATTATGAATCAGTGAAGATCACTGGAGACCATCTTAAGTATTTGTTCATTATGGTATGAGAAGTTATGATATCATTGGGTATAATATTGTGGTACATCTTCAGACACATTGAAGTATACATACTATAATCTGCTTATTGAAAGCATCATATCAATCACCAGTTATAATAGAAACAAATACTGTGGTGAGCACTGAGAAGAGAAACGTTCCAGATAATTAAATCATCGATATATTTTATAGGTCCCAATATATATCCTTGAAGTATCAGCATTTAATTAGAAATGAAGGAATCACATTTCACTTATGGATATCAATCTATCAGACTGTGAACAGAAGCAAATGTAGATTCTATACGAGTTTTCATGACTCACACAGTCGAAGGCTTTGTAGTTGTCGATGAACAATAAGGAGTATTGGTAATGAAGAATTCAATATAATATATTATGAGAGTGTTTCAGGTCATTCTAGATAATAAGTCTTAGCTATCTGTTGATTTTTCAGTGAATGACCTATCATATTTCCAACCGGAAAATATCAATCTGTTATGACTAACCACATGTTTCCTATTCTTTTCAGCAGTCTGATATAGTGTCCGGATTTCAGAGAAACAAACATGTTCTAAAATTTACAATTCCTATCCAATTTATTATAAGCAGATCCTGAACTCTTCCACTTGGGTTGAATCGAATTCACTTTCTAGTTACTAGTTCTATACCGATACAGAAATCAATTATGATAAGATGCAGTATATCCCTGGCTTTCCATGTACAAATTCAGGTTCCTTAGCCTGTATTCAATCCACTTAGGGAAGTTGCCGGAAAAACTAGTGCAGGTGCACTTTGAAGATTCAAAATTTTTATATTCTCGGGATGTAATTTTAGAAGTGATCATCGCACTTCACCTAGTATTAGATTCCCCCTGGAGAACACTCGGTTGGGGATCATTTCAATTTTCATGAACCTTTTTCAAGGTAACAATATACCAATAGCGTATCGGTTCAGTGATCTTCGCGTTGGGCACATTCCATGTATTGCTATTGATTTTTTCCGATGCTCGTTATGAATCTCTATAAGGCTTTCCAAATGCAGACAGGAAGCCGTATATGTATAGGAAAGGGTGAGGTATTCTATTGACCTCAGACGTGATGGAAGATTCGTGAGTCCATAGGTTATTTATAGAGATTTATTGATGACTCCGGACTAGTAGATCAAAAACGGGTCAAAGATACGTATGGTGAATATTTCTTCACTTTGTGACATGCTCGAGAATAGGAATATGAATAACGTGTTGACAAGTTATCCCTTGTGAAATTAACAAAAAAAATTACTATGAACGTAAGATACAGGGTGTAATTCAATTTTCGAATTGCTTTCTCCTCAAAAATGAATATTTTCCAATACATACCTGAATTTTCATTTATTGACGATAGCAAAGCGCTTTCCACTATCCACACTAAATGAATATGTGAAATTATGCCAAAGAAACCCGCCAATCATGATTTATCTGAGACTCTCATCTTGGAGGCACCATAATCGAACTCGATTTCATATAGGAGTAATCTAATGTGTCCTAATCCAAAAATCTAGACCAGGAGGCCAAAAGAAGGAAGTAGACACGAAGAAATTTCCCGAAATGTTATTCTGAAAAGGCTTAATGCTCTACACCAAGCAGAGGACGTCAAGAAATAAGAATAAAGGTCTAATGAGGACTTGACTGAGACCATATAAGCCCTAGAAGGCCGGTGGCAAGCAACATCTGGCTGATGATGATGAAGATGATGATAAAGATGCTGATCAAAACAAAATCAAGACAATGACTATGTTCTCTCATCAAAATGATATTACTTGTACCCCCTCTTGCAGTTATCTATCCCTATCTACAATTTGCTCCAAAGACTGAGAATATAGAGTTGTGCCTTCGGGTAAGCCCGATTGGTTCGTTATACGAAGAAATATTTTATTGGAAAGTTCATCGAAAATAGTTATGTCAAAATGCCGAAAGTACCATATATGTATCAATAACTATACGCATCATCTCCATTCTTCTGCCTGCCAAAACGTGTTACCAATGCAAATGACTATCCTTAAGCTGCGGAACGACGCATTTGCAGAGCATGAAATTTTCACCAAAATGAAGGTTCATGTTTTTCAAAAGCCGTTAAAAAATCTAATGAATCATGAGATTCATTAGATATTTGATTTTCTTCAGAGAGTGATTGAAAAGTATCAAACAGTTGAACACTGAAACATTTTCGTTCTCGTTCTCTGAGATTATTCATATGGTGGTATTCAGTGCTGAAAATGCTATCTGATGGTATGAATAATAATTTTTTGAGAGCTTCTCAATGTTGTGTCACAAGGAGAGGTTTGCTATTCGAAAGGGAATTGATGGGGGTTCTTTCTGAACATATTATTACTAATGAAAAGATACTAAATATGGGAACAGTTTTAGAAAAACTCGCAGGATAATAAGAAAACAACCAAACAGGAATTTCGAGATTTCTTTTGTTTCCCGTATGAATCCAGAACTAAAAGAGCTCGATCCCATTTTGCAAAACTAGTAATGGACCAATTGATACCAAACATATTTACCGACCGTATCGAATAAATCAAGCAGAATCAAGTCGGTAGTGACTGGCAAATGAATACAATAATTTTTCCAGTAATATGAACCTAATGCTGCACCAGCCTTTATGGCCCACTTTCAAAAAATCACTCTCACAATTTCTAACACATTAATTACAATTTATTACAACCCACTCGAATTTTATTACAGTTGTAGTTTTGCGAAAATGAGGTGGTGGTGCAGCTTTAGCCTAAAGCTGCACCACACCCTTCATATATTTAAAAATTCCCACACTTTCGACATATTTCACACGCATGATTTTCTTACACATTTATTACAACTGTTTGAGGTGAAAATCAACCAAGAAATCAACCCCCGAATGATTATTATCTGAATGAATCTCGGAATACGGTATTTCCACATTTCTACAGGTTCAATGCGATTACGACTTGCTTAAGCCAGCTCACACGATTGAAAATGGTTTCATATTATAGAAACAACATATCTCCGAGTTCATTTACAATTCGGAATTCATTACACTGCTCTACACTGCCGAAAATCGATGTTCATAGTCGAAAAACATAGTTCCAAGAAAATTCTCACACCAGCCCACACCATTGGATATTCGGTATAATGATAGATAAAACAGATCCTAAGTTTCATATACAATTTGGATTTTATTGCACTGCTCTACACTGCTGAAAGTCAATTTTTATCATTGAGAAAATGTATTTCGAGTGGTTTTATGTGATAAGGAATTTTTTACACCAGCCCACACCATTGAATATTCGGTATAATGATAGGAAGAACGGATCTCAAAGTTTCATATACAATTTGGAATTCATTACACTGCTCCACACTGTCGGGAGACAATTTTTATCATTGAAAAAATCGATTTCGAGTGGTTTCATGTGATAAGGAATTCCTTACACCAGCCCACACCATTGATTATGGTTTCATATCATAGATACAACATATCTCGGCGTTCATTTACGATTTGGAATTCATTACACTGCTCCACACTGTCGAAAGTCAATTTTTATCATTGAAAAAATCGATTTCGAGTGGTTTCATGTGATAAGGAATTCCTTACACCAGCCCACACCATTGATTATGGTTTCATATCATAGATACAACATATCTCGGCGTTCATTTACGATTTGGAATTTATTACACTGCTCCACACTGTCGAAAGTCAATTTTTATCATTGAAAAAATCGATTTCGAGTGGTTTCATGAGATAAGGAATTCCTTACACCAGCCCACACCATTGATTATGGTTTCATATCATAGATACAACATATCTCGGCGTTCATTTACGATTTGGAATTTATTACACTGCTCCACACTGTCGAAAGTCAATTTTTATCATTGAAAAAATCGATTTCGAGTGGTTTCATGAGATAAGGAATTCCTTACACCAGCCCACACCATTTATTATGGTTTCATATCATAGATACAACATATCTCAGTCAATTTTTACCGATTAATCAGGGGAACAAGAAGTCTCGTGTTCATCGAGAGTACAGGTTTATTCAACATGAATCGCCTCCTTCTTCAAAATTTCAGTTTGTAATGACTTTCGACAGTGTGGAGCAGTGTAATAAAATCCAAATTGTATATGAAACTTGGGATCTGTTTTTCCTATCATTATACCGAATATCCAATGGTGTGGGCTGGTGTAAGGAATTTCTAGTCAAACCTCTTGAAACTAAGTTTTTCGACTATGAACATAGATTTTCGGCAGTGTAGAGCAGTGTAATAAATTCCAAATCGTAAATGAACGCCGAGATATGTTGTATCTATGATATGAAACCATAATCAATGGTGTGGGCTGGTGTAAGGAATTCCTTATCACATGAAACCGCTCAAAATCGATTTTTTCAATGATAAAAATTGACTTTCGACAGTGTGGAGCAGTGTAATAAATTCCAAATTGTGAATAAACACCGAGACCTGTTGTATCTATGATATGAAAGGAAGGATGGCTTAAGGAAGTCATAATCGCATTAAACCTGTAGAAATGTGGAAATACCGTATTCCGAGATTCATTTTCTTCAGATAATAATCATTTGGGGGTTGATTTCTTGGTTGATTTTTATCTCAAACAGTTGTAATAAATGTGTAAGAAATTCATGCGTGTGAAATATGTCGATAGTGTAGGTATTTTTAAATATATGAAGGGTGTGGTGCAGCTTTAGGCTAAAGCTGCACCACCACCTCATTTTCGCGAAACTACAACTGTAATAAAATTCGAGTGGGTTGTAATAAATTGTAATTAATGTGATAAAAATTGTGAGAGTGATTTTTTGGAAGTGGGCCATAAAGGCTGGTGCAGCATTAGGTTCATTCCAGTAATGGTCAGTCAATAGATACGCGAAGATCAGTAATCTCATCATGAATTAGAATTGTAATTTTTCAATATGTATATGATTGAAAAAAATATATAACCAATGATTCACATCATAGATCTTCAGAAAAAATATGCATCATGAGGTTCATGAATATATTTAGTTGATTATATAAGAGGGCCTATCCGATTTCCGAGAAATATCTATATATATATATATATATATATATATATATATATATATATATGAGTTTTTGTACAATGGTGTCCATATTACATTGCATAAGACAATGTTGCTATTGAATATGATACTCGATATGAGACAAAGGATATAAAAACAATAGGAAATCACCAACAATCTGAAAGAGAACTGGTAGGTATCTGATATTCTAGAGGTCATCTACTGGAAGATTACTCAAAACTACTGAAGTATCGTTAGGACTCAATCCCCATAAAATTTCATTTCGTTATACAAAGAATGATTATATATGTAAGTGAGTATAACTGAGGAACTTCTTCGGAAACTCAATCCGTATACCTACAGAATGGTATTCGATTGAAGACGTTTATTCTTTTCCGAAAAGTGATAACGAGGATAATAATGATGCCCTCTTGGAGAGGGTTGATGAATATCAGTTTCTCATCAGTATCTTCTGATCACCTTGAGAAATACAATTCATAGTTCCAACTGAGATTTAATTTTTTTACAACAATTTGCAATTCACCAAATATTACTATGAGTCACACCCTATATCACACCAGTATATCACAACTATTCATGTGCAATCTGAGGCTGATGTTCATCTACCACCTTCACCATTTTCGGAACGAAGTTCACATTCAATTATTATTCAATTACATTGCATTGAATTTACATTCACCTCATATTTTTCAGACAGAAACATCGGGAAATCGCCCTGTTATCTCATAAAACAGCAAAATCAGTTTGTCCATAATGAACATCCCAAGGAGTGAAACCTTATGAAGAAAATATGAAGGTGACGTAAGCTGGCAAAGTTAATAAAATTAAAATAGCATTATCATAAATATTCATTATCTTCATCGCACATTTTAAAATTTCATCAGACAGTACGTAGCAGGTGCCTCTTCGGCTTTAATAAAAACGAATTAGCCATCCCCAATGGTACAAACAAGTGGCAATTAAGCAGCAATTGTATAGGTCTGAGAAAGGGGAATAAACTCAAAGACATAATTGAAGCAATTACGAAATCATGTAGTGAATGTGGAACTGAGAGAGGATTGCTGTATTTTTGGTGCCAGAAATAAATTGAAATAAAGATATGCTCGGCCGATGGACATAATATAACAATTATTATGAATGTTGTTTTCGATGAAAATCGGTACTTGGGTCAAACTGCGATGTTACGAACCTAATATGAATATAACAACATAACTCACTACAACGATGTCTTATTGTAATGTGAGCGTAATCAATGTGAAGGTTGTTCTGATTCCGAACCATGTTACAAAGGGAGTCAGGACAAAGGCGGGGATTGGGAAGGAACACAACTCAGAAGCAGAACGCTTCGAAGAAGATGATATCAATACTCTGTCCTCAACTATCTCGTGAACTATCTGAAATCCACATGAGAAATGAGTGTGAGAGTCCTCGTATCGAGCTTTCGTTCTTACCAGCAGAATATCATATGATACCTACGCGTTCCCTATGGAAATATAATTTGGAATTCCTCTTTTTGTTTGAGACAATTCAAACAATGATTCGGTATTCCAGATACTCGAGAAGACACAAAATTGCTGCCATAGTAGAAACAACACCTGCTTTTTTTTTAGTTTTGCGATATTATTTCAGATGAAGGGATCGGGAAGGAACAAAAGAGCGATCGGAAAGGACTTTGCCGATCCCTAGTGGGCACTTCCTGGTCAAAACTGATTTTCAAACTTTAGTTTCCGGTAAAATGTGTTTCTGAGAAATGTATAGTTTCTGGTCGGTCGTGAAAAATGAAATATTCTTCACAAAGAGTCTTGTGATCTCGTGCCTCGAATATATTTTCAGAGTCAGATACAAAAACCTTCTGGGTCCGAAATCAGCCTAGTCGTTATACAATACACCAGGTCCTGGCATTCTCGTCACGAACGTAATGGGATCTCGGAAAGTGGCTTTCTAGATACACGACAATCTGCCACTTTGATGGAGGGTTCCATACCTACACGAATCGCATAATGGAGCTGAAGAAATGAAATATCGGTAATTGATTGTGGAATGCACATCTTCTCAGGGAGCAGAGACGACAATCCATTATTGGAAAGATGTGTATGAAGTAGGACCTTTCCAGCAGACATTTGATAAATCTATAGCTCGCAACAGAACAGACGAGAAGACTGTAATATCGAAAATGCCATTCTCTTCCAATATTCTTCCAAGCAATTCATCGACCCGTTGTTTCTCAACGAGTATATTTGATGGAAATGACGTTAAAGAATTACACTTGACATCATGGATTTCTTCTTTCTCTTAAATCAATGGCCCAAATACAAAACCAACTCACGAATACTGAAGATGAGTGGGTCCCAGATTCCTATTCAAAACAGAATTCGAATGGATCTCATCGGAAAAAAACTCGAAGTTTAATTGAATTCTCATATGAATCTTTCAGCGAAATCCTGAAATGTGAGCACTATCGGAATAATTTTGTATGCATTAGCTCCCTATAGAGCTGTCAGAAGAGGCGTTTTTAAAGGTTCGGAGAGAGTCCAATATTTGGATCCTCATTCGAATTTATACTAATGGAATTTTTGGGTAGTCAGATTCGTATGCTTGAACTGCATCGCATGAAATTGGATCGAGACTCAATAATGAGAATTTGATGCAAATTATAGTGACATCTAGTCACTTCAGGACCCTCATATCTTAATCTTCGTGATCAATGCAGACATATTGAATGAGAACCTCTTGGTGCCTTTGTTAATTTGACAGAGGATTTCAACAATTTCAACACAGACAAATAAAAAGAGCTAATCAGTCTGAAGATCACCAGACCTCACCGTCAACCGATACCTTGGAATAATATTTTAACCACAAGACATATGCATTTCTATCTTCACTTTGACTGGAATTGAATAAGTCAGCAAAGTGCAGTGGTTGGAAATTCGTCAATTCAGTTCGGATTTGAAGAATTTTAGCGAGCTATGTGTTAATCGATTCTCAAGTTATTCATTGGGATGCAAATCTCATTCTACTAGTTTTTTGACTGATCTACTAATTTTGTCTGATCATTCTGAAGGAAGAATTTCAATACCTGCACTGAGATTGGGAAAATTCAGGTTCATTTGTGGTTTGAAGGATTTTTTTAATTGGTACGAACAAATATACCACCTCATGAGTTACTTATTATGGAAATTACTTCGAAGGAAAAACATCCATCATGGTGAAAAAATTATATTTTGTCATCCAGTTCACCCATTCTATTTTTGCAATATCACGATTCTTTATACTCAAAGTGTCAAAACTCAACACAAATTGCCTTTAACGGTTTATCATTTATTTTGATCGAATGTAGTACCAAATTCGATAATCCAAGTAGAACACCTTCTTCAATTAGCCTATAACTTCCCATTAGAATAGTTCGACAGCTGTTTTCTACAGAATTCTGTAATATCTTCCATACTCGTACGATGGAACTCATACTCGTAGCTCAAACCCATTTTTTTTTTGTAAATAAATAGGGAAATGAAATGGGATTTATTGGTCATTTGCAAAAACTTATTTTTCTCAGAGATGAAGGTAATTTTTTAGTGGAGTTGTTGGCCAATCAATGTGGATTCATCAAGGCTGTATTACTCGAAATATCAAAGTTATATAGGCCACCAAAATATTAGAACGATCCGTTGTTTGGTTCACCAGAAACAACTTTAATCAACCTTTCAACGTGAGAAGTTTAGTACTGCACTCTGAACAGGTATAATAGGAAAACTGAAAATGACACACTCACACCGTCCGAAATAGTGACATCGTGAAAAAATAACATGTTGTGATAATTCTGATTTCCAAAACCAAATGGAAACATGAAATAAACAAAGCATAAACTGAAAACAATGACATGCAGTGTATCGCAGGAAGCGTATTAAATTTCAGGAAACCGAAGCACACTATGATGAGAATTATTGTGAAATCTCATTCAGTTGGAAATATATCAGTAACTTGGTAGTAGGTACTTGAATCAAATTCATGTTCACCTAGTGAGAGGACAATTTCTAAACAAGTATTGTCATAATCGAGGATGACGAGAATTCATCACGAACCTGCTATAGAGCTACAGATTATTTTTTGAATTCGTTCCAGGGCCCGACCGATTCGATAGATAGAACAAAACATGATGCGACAACAAAACATTTTCCGGAAATCTGGCAAACTCATCTACCTGCATGGAATTTGGAACGAGTGACCGTGTAATGTGGTCTGCAACAACTTCATGTTGCCGTGAAATAGATCCCTAAATCAGTTCGGCTGATTGCCTCAAGAGTTCCATTTACAAAGTGAGGATCACACGAACACAAATTGAAACATCGAGACAAGCTGCAGGCGACTTGTCGAATTGAGGATTCGACCAGGAACATTATCTGAAAAAGTATCCAGTTGCAGCACGAACATGCTGTTTTCCTGGCTGTGCAGCTCATGGATTGAAAGCTGTTAATGAAGATTCCTAATTGATAACTTCACTCCACGCACACTTCAATCCAACCCTTTTATCATCTCTGAGGGATTGTGGATATGGAATAACCATTTCTCGCACAAAAATGAAATAACTTACATTTGTTGCACATTCTTTGTTCGTAGTGTGTAATGCGTTGTATCAATCATTGATTCAAGAACTTTCTGACTCCACTTCACTCAGATATGTGGAAGATAGCCTCAGTCATGGTTACGGTACGATTACCGACATAGATTAGAATCTTGGTAAAATCATGTAAAAATCATGCAATATATTGAAAATAAGATATATACTCAGGCTCCTGTGAAGAATAATTTGATAGCTTCTTATACCATATCATCAGGATGAATTACTGCTTGAATTATTTTGTATTCAATTCTAATCAAACGAATGATTATCTAGACATAAATCATAGTAGCCAAAATAGAGACTCATAAAGCTTCCTTTCATCTCATGTGAACAGAATTTCACTAGTATTATCATTGCGGTCATTGGAACTATTATTATCAGAGCTGCTGTTGGCATCGAATGAAGATGTTGGTTGGGCTTCTCACAGAATACGACAGTCATATTTATTTATTTATTTATCGATTTATTTGTCTCTTATCCATAGAAACCTATTGGTTTATTCAAATGGAGAAAATATATTACATAATAACATGTTATCAAATATTAGGACAATAACTCACATGCGTTGATACAATATTGTTCAGAGACTAAAGTATACCTACCTCATCCAGGACTATATGAGACATTGAATTTAAACCGAAGAAATTACAAGGAAATCAAAGATCACTCTAAGTTAACAAAGAGATTTAAATTATCAGTCAGTTTTGGCATGGATGCAAGGGGGATTCCGTTAGTTGTAAATACAAATGGAATAATATCATATTATTAACTATATTGAAATCTGGCGATGCATGGTATTTTTTTCGAATATGAATATCTAAGGAATGTATTTTGGATCTTCTCAGTTTCTTTCAAAACTGTTTGATATTCAACATACCAGATGTAGAAGCATATTTCAGTTCAGTTCTTACTGAAGTATAATACGAAAGTTTTATATTTTCTAGCTTTTTGTGGGATTTTCTTTCCTCGTTTCTGAAAAAATTAAGTAGTAGTTATTATGAATTATTTCGATATATTTGTAGTGAGGACAGATTTTGTGATCTGCCACAAAATGTCACTGCGCTTGGAATTAAACCTTCAGATACCTGAAAGAGAAATTCTCTATTCGTCAGAGACACCTTGTTTTTGAAACATTTGGAAATACAAATATATTTTATGAGAATAAAACCTCTACTTATCTTGGTGGACGTTTCGGGAACGAATCTGCTCCCGTTCTCAACATAATTGAAATATTTTTTTTCGCAAAATTGTTTCTATGTGCTGTCGGTTTTGACACTGAAAAGTGACAATTTGGTAGACCGAGGTATTCTGGTGACGAGGTGTTTTCATTAATTGTTATTGAATTTTCCATTTTCATGCAAGTTCTATCTATATCAACTTCTTCTACTTTATTTTTTAGAAACGAGGAGAGAAAATCCCACAAAAAGCTGGAAAATGAATGTACCACCTCCTCAAAAAACTCACAAAAGTTTTATAGTATTCAAGTTGGTGAAATTTGAAATTTGTCTCATCGAAATACCTAATATACGATCAGCAGATTCAAGTATATTTCTTACATGACCTGCAAAAGACAGATTATAATTTTACGTCACACCTAGTTCTTTTACCTCAAGATAATTCCATCTGCAAATGGTGCTTGGTGGAAGTGCCAGAGGATAGTTCTCCTCAGAAACTATAATATATGTGCCTAGACGTGAAGCAAACTATTGATCATTGATTGAAAAACCAATACAATCAAATGAATTCCACGATATGGGAGCAACTATGAAGATATCTATGTAAACTGTGCCTGGAAGAAGGAACAACTCTTCGCGCTTTCTTCAGGATTGCATATCTTCGAAAAAGCCGCCATCTGTATGAATTAGTGTGATTATCCAAGCTCAGTAAAACAGAAACAACTGCCTTTTTTCAAATGATAAGGACCAATATTCAATGCATACTACATTTACGTCGCATTTACGTTGACGTAACGCTCTAGCCTGATACAGAACTCAATTTCATTCTCGAATAACTTTTGTCTCGAAACAGGTTGGCGTTCTGAAAGATCGACAAGGTTTGACGAAGTAACAGAGCGAGATACATTTGATTTGTGAGCCCAGTGACAGCCAGGGAAGCGTAAGTGATATCTTCATCGGCTTCGACATGATGGTCTGCGTGTAATTCGTCATGGCATTTCATTGAAATTGCCTCGAACTTTTCAGCAAACCGCCTATCTCCACATATCAATGTTCCGAAGCTTACTTATCTTAAAGAAGCGAAGTGATAATATATCAATTCAATGATAAATTACTCGATTAAAGATCTAAATAAATTGAAAAAATCAAAATCACAAACCATTCCAGCCAAACATATTAATTCAAACCAAACTAATTTATTACTGAGGTTGGAAATGTCAGAAATATCGAATGATGATAAATCATGATAGTTATAGTTCCAACATTGGCTTCAATAATAATGAAGCTACATGAAATGTCCATGAAGTTTTTTATATCGTGATCGTTCAATTGAACAGAGACGTTTGCAATATAAACGATGCATTTCATTGTTTTTTTTTTCTGCCGGTAGTATCCGTGTCACTATCAGAAAGGTCGGACAATAATTACTGTATAGCATGTCATGTATTCTGTTCATTATTGGATACTTTATGGAAGTTTAATGGCAAAATAATAATCAACTGTAGAATTTAAATTTGATGTATTGTCTAGCGGTGGGAAAGAATTTCAAGCACTCCATAATTCACAGACATTCAACAGGAAAAAACTCAACTTCATTACCAAGGATGAGTTCTTCACAGTATAACAATTCTATCACAGATACCAAATTCTGGTAGGCATCAGACAATTTTCTATTATTGTGGTAGTATGATGAAGGCGCAAATGACGATTATCTATAGTCGCTCCGACCCTCCCTATTTCAAGATCTGGACAATATTGATCGAGATATTATGTTGGAGATATTTGATGTCCTTCTATATTCGAGACATGCCACCAAGTGCTCTCGTACCGATAATATTTAAGTCGCAAAGATGAATAATATGGGAATGAGCATTTATGCTATCTAAAACAACTGAAAATAGAAATGGAATGAAATACCACATTCGTATATAAATACCATAAATGTGGAGAAAGAGGATGGGGAAATAACGAAAATACCAAAAGTGCTGATGGTATTCTATGAGATCCCTCTGTTATTGCTGGCTCAGTTCATGACGGAAGATGACTCAACGTGTAAGGAACAAATCATGTCTTATCCAGAATCTCAATCTCTATCTGACATTTCCAGAACACAGGAAAAGGTCACAGGATTATACTTTATATCCCGAATCCGCTATTTCCCAAACCGTAGGATTTCGTCTGGAATCGTTCATGAATTTTTATGAAGGTTAAGTCCGAAGACGGAAAAACAAGTGTTCATGAGGATGTTATTCTCGTCAGGTCAAGAGTTCTTTTTGCCACTAGATTGCACAATCTAGTAGGGAAACCCGGTGATTTTCCGGTGGTATTGGTTACTACATGAGCGTATGCGAAAACTCCTGTGGAAAATGAGATTCAGATTCATTTTCTTTCCTCTTGAATCAATCGATATCGATAGTTTATTTGGCTTAGTTGGTTTTTTGTTATATATGCTGAGTCTTCTCTCAGCAAAAATAGTTGGCTATCAGAAATCACAAGAAAAATTCTTCTTCGAATATTCTCATCTATTTTCTATACGGCGCTTCGAGTATTTCATCTCAACAAATATAATATACTCACATGAGTGTCATAGGGCTGATGTTGTTTTGGATTTGCCTTCCATATTGAATATATTTTATATTCGTCATCGGAGGTTCATCATTCTCAAACATAGTAACTCATTATCTAGGTCTTGACAATTTTCGTATATTTTTCTCCAACCATAATTGATGTTGGTCCTCAATTTGGCGTGTGATCCTTAACTTCTAGTACAGTTGAGATTGCGACTGGTTGTAAAGTGATTTTGAAGGAAATAAAATCAACAGCGTAGAAAAATATTTCCGGAAACTAGTAATACTGAGTAGTGAATAAATGTTATCGTATGCCTGTTACAATACTTTCAGATGTCCATATCATACTACCAAACGAATACAGTTCCATATTTTCTGCATCTGCTGAAACCTAAGATTAGAATCTAAAAAGAGACGTTTGAAACAGCTGGTGGAACAATAATCTCAGTGTTCATAATATCAGTGATACAGAGGTGCATATCTATATGATAAAGCTAGAACGAAAGCTCTCTTAAAGTTCTTGCATCAACAGATATCTGAATGGAACAAATCCAAATCAAACTGGCCATAACAATATCAATTATTTCAATTTTTTGAGCTATCTCTCCTCAAATATTTTGTTCGTGGTTATCGAGAGATGTTTCCATTTATTTACCTCGCTATCCAGAAATTCAACAAAAATACTAATTTTAACCTTGATCAAGACGAGTATTGAAGCTGATGAAGCAGAGATAATATATCGATATTACATAAAGATATACCCAAGTTTTGTTGGAGCATAGCTCCATCGGTTTTCTCATTTCATACTGAAATATAAATCAGCTTTTCGTTGATTTCAGAATTTGTGTAGATATTCATCCATAAATAAACATCATTCATCTAAACACACCCAGAACAAAAAGCTTACGATAACAAGTCAAAGTCAGAATTAGTTCAGGAAATAAACAATTTACCGCTTCGGGCGGTAAAAGCGGAAGCTCACAAAAAGCTCTATGCACCTAATTGTTGTGTATCCTTGTTTTTACAGCTAGAAAATAATATTATTGGATTATGTTCCCTCGATAACGATGACATGAAACTTGCTCGGTTTTACTCGTTCTGCGAAATGGCAATGATGTTTGTTATAACGGTTGTATTGATGAAGTCGTCTTCAGACCATGTTATTTTTTGTCACTTTTCTTATGAGTATTGAATGGAAGGTTCAATGCAAGTTTCAGTCCACGCTATAATGTGCTATCTATCACTCAAATTTGAAATTACAATATGGTGGCCAATTAATTATGTATTACCATGCACCAGTTAATTCACACTGTAGTAAAACATTCATGCAAAATGATTGTTGACCATGAGTTGTTACTTTTCCTGAATGACATCTTTCGTTATATAATATAATTAGTAAGCATTTCAAATTATTTTTGTGCCCTCAGGATTTGACGCATTTTAATCTCTTGAGGGACAAAATAATCTCTCCGTAATCATTCGATATGACCACATAGAATCTGGTGTAGTTGCATTGGTCTGAATAATAAGTTAACAATGAGTAGACAGAAACTTGTTTTGTATAGTATTATATTTGTTTGTGGACTGTAAAAAGAATAATCAATGTACTCAATTAATTATGTTAATCATGTTAATTGAGTCCGCCAGATAAAATGAAGGCAATTTATTTACATTATTACTATTTTTATTATTATAATTATCATATTGGTACGTTTTAATGTGCTCTCGAATTAAATTCCAACACCTTCCTTTCGAGTTGTCAACAGATAAAAAAAACCCTTTTTTTATTGATCCACATTAGATTATCATCTCAGGTTTATATCGAGATTGATTTTTGATTTCTTGAAGGACCCTTTTTTGTTTCTGATATCACTGTAGAGTCCTATGGGATCGATTGTAATATTTGTCACAGTAATATTTATATACAGATCCTGACAAATTTTCAATCATTGTATGAAATATGAATTATTGATGAAATATTCATCTAATGATGTCCACATTCATTTATTTATTTTTCGAGGAATACAAACAGAAGTGACCCAAATAAACTATTCACAAAATTATTCATAAAGTGGATGACATAAATACATGAAATATAGAGGTATTGGAAGATAATAAAATGGAGGTGAATACATGTTCATTCAAGACAAAGGTTGTATAAGACTCTTTCAAATTGAAATATTCTTGCACTTTTCCAGTTTCAGCTTCCAGTCTCCCGAATTCTATGTCGTATCAAAGTTTCGAAAGATGCAATAAAAAATCCAGGTTCTTATCAACCCGGTTATGGCAGCCCGATGCTGAAACATCAGATCTTCAATTCATTATTGTCATTCTTAAAGAGTCTTAAAGAGTACCAATGAAAATGATTCTTTTTTTTTTTCGAATGGAATTAGTAAAAAATTGAAACAATATCACAGGTTTTCGTATCTGCTTGGGCTGGTTAGACGCAGATGGGATGGTTTCCGAGAGCATATAGTGGAATCAGTAACAGCCTGTACTGTGATGAAAGCAGAATTCGTACTTTTCTCCCTGTTTTTCATTTTCAAACTCATACAACCGGCATCTTGTTCAATATACACATGGAGAATTATCTTGAGACGTTACAAGAAAATTCTTTAAGACGTAATTCTTTAAGAATTTTGTAAACGTCTTCTGCTGGTCCTGGCGTGTTTGTTCAGCTTCTGTGAGAGATGTGTCGCTAACGCTAGACGAATGACAATGTGTTATTTGGATGAGTTGACCAATGACGAGAGATCTAACTAGTTTATCTCTCGCGCTTTTCCAACAGAAACGATGCATCTTTATACGCTCCTTTGTTGACTCGAACCTTCTTTATGTATTCTCTATTCACTTTTCTTATGGCGACAGGAGTGGTCTCAATTCCAAATTCAACATATTTTATCGACCAATTCATTTCACCCTCCAGAAATATATTAGTATCTCTACATGGCCATATTTTCGCCGAAGACCCTTCGAATCTAAATGGTAGATAGATTATACAACTACATAAGTGTATCCTGTCCGGAGACTTCATTACGTTGCTGGCTGAATTACGCCGTTAGTCTTTGTATCAATGGAAATATGGCAGAAAAATTATCCACCCGAAGACTACCGTGAAGAACTTATATGCCTGATGAAAAGATGAAAGAGCATATTCGGCGATTGCATCGTCTCACGAATCGAGAAGAGGGAAATCGTTCGTTCGTGAATGCAAAAGAGATCCTTTGATAGGTTCATTCATCCAATCACTATTTGATTAAGTGAGTAATATAAATGGTGCTGGGATGAAAGCTTCCTTTCAGTCGTTTTCACCAGGCAAGAGTACCCAATACAATATCCTGGATCGAAAGAACAGTAGAACCAACCATGATTACAATAAGAGTGAACGGGTGACTGAAAAGCTCGAGAAAACAACCTATATGCAAGAGATATGACTCTGTATGTATATAGATATGGCCTCGATTTCCGGCACTTATTACTCAAACATCTTCCTGTCGAGACTTTCAGTAAATCAACCTCAAGAAGGTCGTCAGCGCCACAATATTTATTGAAAATGAACTTTTTCAGATTATTCAGCCACATTTTTTTATCGTTCATGATCACTTGCGATGGGTATTTGTTTCGTTAGATGCAATTGAAAATAGTGGACGAAATGGAATGGAATGGATTTGGAAAAATGGTGTGACATATATTAGTAGTAATGAAATAATTCCGAAACAAATATTTTGATTTCTTTCACGAAGTCAACATTATAATTGTAACTGTCAAACCCATCCAGGCACTATAGTCAACATAGATTTTATACAAAGTGTCATGGTCCTTTTAACATCTTGTAAACCATAACCCCCATATATACTTGATGAACCTTGGAAACTGTCATTATTCTGTTTGTATAATACGCTGTTTTCGTTTATTTTTGTTTTGTTCCTGTTTTTGTTTGATATTTCGATTCGCATTTCATTCTAATGATGTGATTATCATGATATGGTTTGTACGGTTATCTGAGCATATCATGAATATGAAATATTCATGTTTTGCAACTAATGATGATTTTCCTTTCAAGAATGTTTTGTTGCTTGGCAATTTCGCGAATAATATTGGTTCACGAAACTTCGGAGACATAGAAATGCCAAAAAGCAACAAACTCGTATATAAACCCACATTTTTCTATGAAAGGTGAATCTATACAATGTTGCAGCTAATTCATTACTTCCAAAGGAACACTCTGTGAATCATTTTATTTTCTGAATCCACGTTCATTCATCTTGACCGATTTTTTTCTATATTCATCAAGAGTCGATCACAAGATAATAATTTATATTGAGATTTTCGGCATTTTTCATATGAAATATGAACGAATCATGATCGTGATGCAAATAACATTGAATATTCTGTTTGAATACTATTTGAAAAATTTCTGATCGATTCAAGAAGTTCGGTGAATTCCTACAATCCCTGAATAAAAATACAAAATTCAGAGAAGTGTCTTCATTACAGGCGGGATGTGTGAGTGTCTATGGAATCGAGTATATTCATTCAAGGGCATCTTTCATTTTATGGTCAACCGAAGATTTAATTATTTTGAAAAGAAAACAGTGAAATTTTTCAGTGACCAAAAGAGAGTATTTCCGCAGTATGCAGTGATTATTTGTTGAACAGATAACTGCAAATATTTGTAGAACAAACCAGGACCACATCGGTCATAATATTATCAACTTCCTTATTTAGTAAAATATTGTTTGTTCCAATGAATGCTACAGCCTACAAGAATATGCATCATCATCCAGAACACCCTGTATATCTACCTCTCAATTTTCGAGTTCAGATCTGTTACACAATGATTTCTTCCTCCCAACATGAACCAATCATTTCCACATGAGATTTTACAAGAAAGCGAGAGTGAAGATCAGACTTGGCATGCGATTGCAATTTCCAAACAAAATATCGTGAAATTGACGAGGAACGAGAATCCCGACGTATACACCTGACATGACGACAACATGTGCATCGATCGTCATTTGATATGCACATTTGCAGCCGAAGGCACGGAGGACGGGACTTGAAAGAGACGAAACGAGTCCAACGGGTCGATATGAGACCTGAGCCCGAGACATTGCACTTGTGGGAGTGGATGCCTCGCAGAATTTTCGCACTAGGATAACGGGTATGAAGATCAAGACACCGCGGCGAAAGAATGAGACCACAGAGTTTCACATTGTGAATCATCTGCGGGACGCGTCATATTTAATTACACGAAACCACTCTCATAGGTTAAATTACATAATTCTGAAAAGTGAACATAATGATGATGATGAGGATGGAGCTGATTCCAAATAGTTTTCTAATGGAAATATAGCTCAACCTAAATAAGGTAGGTAGATTTTTTTGTGGCAAATTCAAACACTCTTCTATAACTGTTACGATTCTCGCATAAATAATTATGAGGTATTTTAGAGGAAATTCAGATCAGTAAACTTTGACTCTCTTTTCGAGGAGTTGAAAGAACGTATACACTGTTACATTCGAAGAAATTCATGTTAGCCCCATTCTTGCAGAAACATCATGCGAGTTCATCTTCATTGAGTTCATTTCTGAGTTGGAGGGTCAGTACAGTATGGGAGATTTTTTTACAGCAATAACGGTGATGAGGATCTCGAACATTTCAAAAATGTACGATTTGGAAATTTCGTAAAAGAATCATAACAGCGATGAAAGACCACCCACCGTATATCTGTAGTATTATTTGCTATAACAACCGAAACACAAACCTCATTTTGTGGTTGTGGTTGGAGAAGTGGATTAACAGTTATTAAGTAGGTATTCCGAATCTCCAAATTGCAATCATTCATCTTCGAAATTGAAGAAGTAGGAAAGAGGGGGTGTTACACAATCTTGGGTAACCCCTCGGGTAACCCGGTATATTGTTGAACCTCTGCAAGAACCGCTCAGCCCATAGATTATCTGAAATCTAACGCCTCATCTAGAGCAATTCAGGCCATATCACATTCATTAAGATATGTATCTGGATGCGTACCTAAATCATTCAACTAGTAAAATTGGTCAATTTATTATACAGATGATGCATTCTTGTTCCTCGAAGCTTTGTACAATACAATCCTGATTTTTTTATGAGTAGGCATTGTTGTTGTTGGCGTCAATATCTTGATTTCGGACTGATGAACTGAATTTGAGATTGAAATCTTTGAATATGTACGTGGATTATGTTCCGTCTTAGATGTTATCGTATTATAATAAGCTGACCTTATTTAAGTGATAGGGCGTGTTCTGATGGCCTATTTTATTTGTGATTATCAGAAATTCCCCCGGATCATAGATGGTCTAGAACCAAAAATCATGTCCAGAACTCCAGGTTAAGTGGATTTTGAGTCCAAGGCCTGTGTCTAGAAATTGTTCACTGAATTTTAATTCCTGTATTGTCTGTGCAATGAACATGTTGAGCGAATGATGTTTTTTCTTCTTTGATAGTACTCGCACCCAAAGAAGACGAAAATTATTATAAGCCAGAATACCAATTTGAATGGGTTTTTGAACAGTGTAGGATAGTAGGAGATCATCAAAAAGGTTGTTTTAGTTGGAAATGCAATATGTGTGTAGTCGCCCATCCTGAAACTCAAATTTCACAGAGTATACAAGGTGCTTTACGATGGATGACGCATCAGGGGTATCTGAAAATCATGAAAACAGATCGTTTTGAGACCTGATCTACGCCAATGATCAAACATGTTCTATGCGTCTCAACTGTTTTCGAAAATACAATATTGCCACTCATATCAGAAAGTAGTGATTAGCTACTTTGTTGAAAAAAACACGCATATTTTTCAATTGTTTTTTCAGTCTATATCACGTTGACTTTAAAGCAAGTTTGTATGACATTTCCCTATATTCATCTAGAAGTTTTCGAAACAATTTATCATGTCAAATTTTTTTGAAATGAAGTTTAATATTTTCATGACCAAAAAACTCCAGAGGCCAAGCTTTGGGTTACGAAAAGAATAAGTCAGAGGGATCTTGATCTTCTGCCAAATCTCCGTTATAACATACAGGGGTTCTTATTTTCCATTTTCCAAATGGATCTTCCCCTATTTTATGATAGCACATCCGGAATTTATATTCATCAAATTTTCGTGTTGATTCCCTATATCTTACTGTGATCATTTTCGAAAAATTAATATTTTTTGTCTCTTCTACGAATAGTCTGAGTTTGAATCTATCTGAGCGATACTATGATGACAGAATGAATGAATTACATCTACGGATCCAATGAAAAACTGAACGGATTCAGAATTGATCTTCATATTTTTGCTCTGGTGAGATTTTTCGTTTACTTGGTGTAGTTTATGTATTATTATGTGTAATGTTTTTATAAAAGTATGTGAATGAATATCAATATTATTATAAATGGGTCGAAACCCCACAATCGACGTCGAAGTTCATGGCGATAACTGTTACGGTACAACCATCTCTTGTTGTTTCACCCGGTATAACACAATCGTGGAGAACTAATTTGGTTAGGCATGTGATCCAAGCAATTTGATGCTACATGCAGAATTACAGAATATTATTTCCTCACGATAATAACCTCTAATAAATACCAATAACCTCTAGAGATCTACTGAATAGTCTTCACATCTTCACAAATTGATATACCAAGTGAAACATGATTGAAATTTACTAAAAAAAAAGCTCTTGCGATACTGATTTATTTGGGTCCATTCAGTTTCCATTGATTGTTGGATAATTCAAAGAATATTGGTCTACGCATTCTTACAAAGGGTGAAGTGAGATGGCTGAAATTCGAATTTGAGTCTACGATTTGTTGTACATATGCATACTCCATAGTACTGACTGAACCCATATCCAATGAAGATATTGAATTCACTGCTTTGGAACAATTGATGGATCAATCACAATTATAACTAGATTTAGATTATGTATTTGATGAAATGAAAATCACTACCACAATAAGGTATCAATCATTGCCAATGCATCTATATCAGCTCAAGCTTCGATGATGAACTGGATAATCATGATGAATATGTTGCCACAAATCCACATAATATTCGCTGCATTACATCACCGAATGCATATTACATTAATAATACAAAATGCCAGAAGGCTAAATGAATTTGCATTTTGAGCTTCCAATGAGTATAATTGAATTGTATCATGATTGCATTGTGATAAGGGGTGCTTCAAAGTGCTCGAAAAGTTAAACCAGAAATGCAATGAACTGACAAAAATATTCATCATAGATAAATAAAAGTCTCAATGAATATTATTAGATAGTACTTGCTCATTTGTTTTCAGTCCTACAAATCTTTTATTCTTAACTCCAACATATATCACTTGGTGTTGTTGTCATAGGATTTGAATAATCATGCTTTGATTATGGAAATATGAAGTGATGGAAGATGAAATTAGCAAGAATTGTGAATTCGAAAACAAAAAATTATTGATAAAGGCTGTGAATGCTTCATCGGATGTTAGTCTTGATAGTCTTAATAGTATTCAAAGGAGACGATTTCATCAAATTGTGAGCGAATATATCAGTGGAAATCTTTCCAACTGATCCTCAGAATTCAGAACATCTTTGTCTTATTGAAAATTTTGATGATATGTTGATCAGAGAGGTAGTTGGTACTATTTCTGCTCCTTGAGGAATTCCGCATTCGTCTTCATTTCAAAATAATCCATAATCCATTCAACTAGCTCTGTTTCGATTGTTCACCGATTCGCGAACAATTTTTCCAGAGGCATGTTTGTCAGGATGCCGTTGGTTAAACAACTCCGCGATCCGAATTCCACATTCATCGTTTTTGAAAAAAAGATCAATGATTTCCACTCTGCAATTGAATACACCATGATAATAAATTTCAAAGTCAACAATTCGTAAACACTTGAACCACGACATGTATCTAGCAACTACTTGACCTAATTCAAACGTGAAGGAATGAATCCTATTCATATTTCACTCTCTAAAATGAGCCTAAAAAAATCTGTGCATCGGCAAAAACAGCGACTCGGCAAAAATAGCGAATTCATTTGAAGGAACTCATTGCGATAAAGTACAATCGAACCGATCTTTGTATTTTTCGTCCCACATGATGGTTGGAGTTTCAACGCTCCATATTTTCTGAAAGGGTAGATCGATTTGAAAAATCTAAGCAGCACTGTATAGGGAATGACAAGCCCCTTCTGAAGAGATATCGCTTGACCCCCCTTCCCATTTGAAAAAAAAATGTTGGGGTGACACCCCTACTTATGGGGTTGAAGGTTTTACTATGCTTGTTACGTCAAAATGTGTCCCCCTGACAAACAAACTTGACCTGTTTTCGGATTTTATCGTTAAAGTTCTTTCCCAGCCTCTAATGCCTTGCGGTACGTTTTCGATGGGCCTCCCTGTATACTAATTCACTACTGATTTTGAAGTACACTTTGTTGGGTGTATCGGTGCTATGCAGTTCATTTCCAAATTTCGGACTCGTGCTAGAATATGTTGCCTTCTGCAACTTACGTTTCAATGTACTATTCTGACACTGCTAACGTTGTCTAATGTCGATATAAACGATAAAAACCTCTGACATCTGACAGTTTCTGCATTAAATAGTAACGGCGTATCATAAATCGAAATCGCATCCAATTCGAACACAATATGGATTCTCATAGAGCGTGAAGTTTCAGCGGATGCGACCGGTAGCAGAATCGGAAGCAGAAATCCTTCTCTTTCACGAAGCAAAACTCGAGAATGATTGGCATCGAGGCGCTTTCTTCTCTCCCCTACGTTATAGTGCGGGGCATCCACGAGCCCAGTCAGAGGGGCGACACACAAAAGAAACGGGGAATGTGTAGCCTGAATGTTTGTTAACATGGGGTGGTAGAGCACGATTCGTTTGGGTGGATTGTCTAGATTTGTATTCGGGGAAACAGAAGAAAAGAAAGTTGTCGCAGACGATTCCACGACTTGGACAACACAAACAGACATGCTGATTGACTTCTGTTGATAATACTCTATGATCTCATGATATTTCAAAATGATATACTTATTCTTTAAGGAGAATTTCTCACTTGTACAAAATCTTGCAGTACGAGTAGTGGAACTACTCATATACCTACTTATCCTGTTCTCAAATATCTTGATATTGGCCAACCTTGATAAACATGACATGGCGTGGGCGAAACTGTAAAAACTACAAAAGCTGTCTGCCGAATTTCCAACCAAATTCGCAGACACAGGCACAGATCGATAAAACCACATAGTATTTCGTGTTCCAAGATTTCTCAGTGTCGCCAACAAATATTGGTATATTGGTATATATATATATATATGTGTTTTCACTTTTGTTTTTTTCAGAAAGTACATTATTTTCATATTTTCATTTTATTTTAGAATCAGATATTAGATGTATGAAGGTTAGATCACTAACTATTTCATATCATTTATTATCTTCCGTAATTTTACACTTATCACGCGATAGGTTCTTTTTCGATTTTTTTTGGCACTTACGTATTTCGACCTCGGGAACCCAAATTACCCTTCTTGTTTCGGCCTGTTTTGGATAGGCTCCATAGCCATTCGGAGTTCGATTTCTCACATAAGATAGATACTTTTCATATCTCCCTTATACATTCTAGGAGCTAAAAAGAAGGAGAATCATCCTCTGAAAAGTTCAATTCACCGTCTTTAGCATCTTTGATGAATCCTTCTTTCATATGGATGGCGCTGTCCAATGCGTGCAACTGTGATATTTTGACTCACAGAACTAGTGATTCTGGCGTAGATTCTCAATTGGCAGCGTCGTCCATATGAAAGATGCTGGATCCACCTTCCTCCAATATGCTAAAGGGCGTTGTTTTCCCTTCTTTCTGGAAGGTGGATCCAGCATTTTTCATATGGACGGCGCTGTCAAATGATAATCTATGTTCTATATCAGAATCACTAGTTCTGTGAGTCAAAATATTACAGATGCACATTTGACAGCGCCGTCCATATGAGAGAAGGATTCATCAAAGATGCTAAAGACGATGAATTAAACTTCCTGTTTCTCCTTCTTTTTAGCTTCTGGAGTCTATAAGGAAAATATAAAGAGTATGTTATGTGAAAAATGAAACTTCGAATGGCTATGGTGTCTACCCAAAACAGACCGAAACAAGAAGGGTAATTTACATACTTTTTCCTGGAATATCTCGAAAAATATAGGTTTGCGCACGTTTTGATTGTGAAATTCGGGTTCTTGAGGTCGGAATACGTACCAAAAAAAAAAAATCGAAAAAAACCCAACGCATGATAAGTGCAAAATTACCGATTTTTGTACACAACACACAACATTAACACTTTTTCAACATTGCATTCATCTAGTGAACTGATGAATCAGTTTATAACAGAAACTAGAAGATACAATAATTTCGTATCTGTACCGCGCCCAAATTCAAACTGTCACGAGCTGACACAGCTGTCATTGACGGGTATATTTCAATTGGGATGTTACCTGATTTGGAATAGTTTATGAATCGATAGTCCCGTCATCTATTGTTGAATAATAGAACCCCACGCCATCGGCTAGAGTTCAATTGTTTTTGGCGTTTTTAGTCTGACAAAACAACTGAAGAAAAGACCCACAAGCAAGTTTATTAAATCAATATTGGGAGTATAAGTATCAATGTTTTTTTAGCTCTTTATTTTCCTACTGATAGGTTTCCTGCTACCGGATAGTTTATTTATTCAATACTATGGGAATGGCCACTCTCACCTTGATACATTCCTGATATTTTATATTTTGATAGCAAGAAATTTTATCTTGCATAGTTTTTGATCACGATCCCACGGTCTACCAGTGATCTTTTCTACCTTTTGACCTAAGATGATTTGATTCAAAAGTCAGATAATTCTATATGTGTGCTGACTGCCTGTAAAAAGAAGTTTCGCACTGACTTTTCACCGTATGGACTGTGGCAAGCTTTTCCGAGTTGGTTTTTCTATCGTGAATATTAGATTGCCTTAATGATTTGATAATGTTGTTTACGACATGTCTGGAGTTCTTTACGAAGGAACTTGTGCTGTGAATATTGAATGATTGGTAGAACGTCACTTAATTCGTGAGTGAACGAGTTTCCAAATCATGTTATTTCAATTGTAATTGCCACTTTCGAACAACTTCGTGAAAGAGAATCAATAACAAGTATTTTTTTGAAGGCTCTTTAATTTTCAAATTTATTCATTCAAGAATCAAAATAACTTCCTTTCGTATATTTGGATAATACTAAGAAAACTGGCTGATCGCCAAATGTTTAACTACCTAACTCCAGAAATGATTGGAATAGATCACATTTTCTCAGCTCATATTAGTTTCGAAATACGCCACTTTGCCACTATTTGCCACACTATTTATTTCTCACCCGTTCTGTGAACCCATCAATGCAACAGTAAAGAGGGTGGAGCTATTTTTCATCACCTAAGACTAGACTAGAGACTAGAGACACATCACAAGCGTATGAATGTTCGTATAAATTTGAATGCAAGCACACAAAAACGATCTTGACATATGCTAGACAAATATAAAATCTAGTGAGAACCTCTATTTTAGTCCCACCATGAATTACAGTGCCATCATTAGTGTCTGAATAAGCTCCAGAAAATGAGCGTATGCTCATATAAGAATACAAGATATGTTGAGAGGAACTTGTCAACGATGAATCAAAATAAAACCGAAAATGATGAACGTGTTGAATAAACTTCTGCACCTACATTTACCCTGATGAGGATGACATCAGTCAAGTCCGAGGTCGAGTCCAATGCGAACATTATGGGAAGTTGAAAGGTTTGGCTAGAATACATGTTCTTGATGAGATCAAACCGATACAGGGTGGCCAGACGGGAAGATATCGAAAATGATGAACACGTCATAATTACATTAGGTGAATCGATCATTCCCACACCCACAGAGCATTCCGTTCTATTTTTTAAATGAATCAGCAAGTTCGACATACGGAATTCAACAATAACTAAGTTGAGATGATTGGGATGATATTCAAGTATATAGCCTTTATTTTCCATCCCTCATAGCATATATACGTTCCATAGTTTTCCGCCCCAACTATATCGTTTACTATCGGGTTTCATCTGATCCAATGACTATCAATGCTGGTGTTCCACAAGGATCTTTTTTGGCACCAACTTTGGTTCTGCTTCATTTATGGAAGCTTCTTCAACGCTTCTTCTTTAAGCATTCTTCAGAATTATTTCGACTTGTTACCGGTCTGAAAATGCTTCTTGAAACTGCAGAATATTCAGTCTAGTTAACCAATCCGCTGATACACTGTCTGAACTGTTGATCGCGAACTTGATTTTCACTGTCGAAATCCAATCTCTTTCACCTATCAGATTTTAAATATGATATCGATCGATTCAATTACGACTGAAACTGAAAACCCATTTCCTAATTACGTCCGCACTCACTTCAATGATAACTAATTTTGACGAAATCATGTGGTTTGTGTCTTGTTTGCATCGTCTGTCCGATATGTATGTTCAATTCAATAATGTCCAATGGAGATATTATTTATTCTGCATTTATGTATTTTTCGAGACCTGAAGATAGTATTCACCTAGGAATTCATACGCTGAATCAGTTATGCAGCTAAATGATCTTTCAAGGCCTCACCAAAATCGGCAGCGCCTCTGTCAAAACCTTCTGAGCCGACAGAAAAAGATACATTTTACGGCCTTGATACACTAATAAGTCAAGTCACATGTTTTTCACAGTCCTTTCCCTGGGTATAATCGAGATTATAATAGACAGTGACACTCATATGTGTAAATGAATCCATTCGCTCACCATTACTTACCTGCAACTTTTTTCAACAATCTCATCATCTTGTTTTATTTCTTCTATTTTGGAACGCCAGTTCAATCGATCTTCAATGGTGCAACCTTCAGACATTCGAAATGATTCACTTCATCAGCGATGGCCCTTCCATCAAGGACGATCGATCGATACCGTCCTATCATAACATTCGGGGATTATCAAACCCTGACAAAAGGGCCTGCTACATCACTATCGATCGGTGCCGATGAATGAATCATAGGCGAAAAATCCGTGCAGGATACCACCTTCCATTTGTGACTGATGCCTTAGATATTTCATCGTTTAGGAGTCTCTACTCCGGCAATAAACCAGCAAGATTGCTTCATTACCGGCAGAGCCATAAGGGATCCATACACTAGGCACTAGGCACTCATTTTAATAAATGAAATTTCGTTTCAGATCTCCGATGGGAAATTGTGGTTGCCACGAGGCTTTCCAATATCTGGTTCGATCGTCGGAAAATATCCTTTTTGTTTTCTCTAGACTATAATAGGATGGAGCGGGATTTGGTATCTCTAATGGGGTTGAGAAACAAGATGAGAAATTTCAGCTCCAAATTGAGAGGTTCACTACTGGAGCTTTATAGATGACTGGCTGGCCTTGGGTAGCTCCCAGACATTATTTTGCCAATATTCCGTTCGATCGATTCATTCAGACTGGCCAGCCAAGATATCAAAGCCCAGACACTGCAGTTATTTGGCATATTGTGTTCGTCATCATGTTTGCTTAGTTCATTGGTGAACAGGTTTGTTACTTTTTTAGGCTTCGTAGCCTCCTTACCAAATTGTTCCTTGGAAATGTCTCCTGTGAGATGTATTCTTCCAGAATGACGAATCTCCAGCGTGCTTCGCACTCCAGTATATAATATGAGAGGCTGCGAGAAATGCTGTTTCCTCCTCTTCATTGCATAGCCTGATTCGAAGTGTGAAGTGTGAAGTTCGCCCGAATTTTCATTCTTTGTAAGCAGTCCCAGATCAGTCTTGATCTAAATTTAGAGTATGCTGAAGACTGGAGAATAAATGAATAGTTTGAAGAAGCTGAAATCAATATTGTCACGACTCTTTCTTCGAATGTTCGAATTGAGAAAAATGGCTTGGAGATGATTTTATCTCTGATTATTTCATCTTTCCGATCAATTATTTCAATGCTATTTCCCTTTTCATTCTTTTTATACTATGAAGGGTGTTTTGAGTTGAATGTATATCACCATGGAAGAGTATATCTTCATTTATGACTTTTTTCTCATCTTGGCCAAACCTTTGAGGGCGTCGTAGGAAAGGAAAGTATTCTACTCGCGTATCATGGCGATCATAAGCTAGTTTATGAATACAATTACTAATCTAATCTACCCGATTCGATTATCGTCTTCAACTCGAGGTCTACTGTCGAGGCTGACACTCCCGAGATCACAATACAATGATATTAAATTTCGTATTGTTATTCCTTCCCACAAATGATCACTTCAGCAATTCCAGAATATAAATTCGAACTAAGGAACAGTTTATATCCAAAATATCTCCATTAATTTCCGGGGCTCCTCGAAATCTAACTTTCCCCCATTATTTCGAACGACTTCCAACGAACTTCCAACAGCGCATCGTTTTTCATATTCAACATTAATGTCTGCAAACGTCAAAGGAGAGTCGAGAAGATAGGAAATAAACGTCATCTGGCCTGTCTTTGTTTGTGAATTTCGCACGCATCCAACCACGAAGAATGAAAATAAAAACTCGAGTAAAAGCAAAAATAGAAGCTGAATTTCGTCTTCATGACCCTCGTTACAATCGTAAAAATGTTATCAAGAAATGAAAATAGTGTTCAGCCAACATTGTACTTGTAGTATATTTTACATGGTATATTAACTTCGAGGTGATTTCTCTCTGTAGAACTAAACCATCAAAGATCACAAATAATCTTATTCTCGTATTGCATCGATAATCAATAATGATAATGTATATAAAATAAAAACAAATTCATCAACAATATCAATAAATCCGTAATGTCGATGATATCATCGTTTTCCTCGTCATTTTCATCATCGATAATCGACATTTCGTATAATCGTTCTCAACCACTACTTTTTCTAGAGCCACATTTTTTTATATGAACTACGTTTAACTAGCATAATGAACAACTATTTTTCAAATTCTGTCTAACCAATATTCCTGTTGAGAACTCAACCGATGGATCGATATTGATAATTATCATTAATGATCAAACATCACAGTGATCGAATAATGTATGATAGCTGATGTGCTGTGTTTCTGATGTTCAACTGCTAATTCATGATTGGAGATTGCAGTAGTCCGAAAGTACCGGATCAAGCTTCCCTTCTGTTTGCTTTGAAATTCCGATACATGAAATAAACATACTCTCGAACATCTTCATGTATATTTATCTCGATTGACGCACTACTTTGATGACTCATTAGTTTCCCTTACAACACACCGGCTACATACGTGGGTCCTGAAATCCATTCCATAGCCACCCTAATTTTATTGCCGTTAGGTCCCTTCCCCGTCTTCGCATTTTGTACTACCAATTGAGCATTTGCACGGCAACCGTTCGAGTGTGCTTGCATATAAAGTGAGGTTTTAAACACCTAGATAGTCGACTCCGTCAGTTGATGCAAATTGAATTTTTGCTCGGTCATTTATTGAGAAGAGAAGGGTATACGTTTAGATGAAAGTGCATTTGTCTCAGTGATCATGTCAGTGGATATTTATAAATCATGCGCAATTGCACAGTATTGTAACCTCGATTGTAACATTGGACGGAACTAGATGAAAATAAACAGTTACTGTCGTCACAGACCCGACTGGATATTTCTCGCGGATCTCAATTACTGTCAGCGTATTGTTTCTGAGTTCATTCCAGCCAATGCTCACGAGTTCAAAAATCTCTTCGAATTATTGTTCAAGTTTGTGGCAAACCACACTGAGATTGCAATGAAAAGGAAACCAAAAAGTATACCAGGGTTAACAAACTCAGTTGGAATTGAACGAGCTGTATCCCTGGAATCCGGAATCAAACGCTTAGTTACCTTTTAAATGAAATGAAGTGGAAGAGTTTTCTAAGGCAAACCCTAGTGTTCACCTATCTTCATTGAAGTCCATGAAGTAGTAGAAGATGAAATGTCAAATGGAATGGAGTTAATTTTGCAAGTGCACTAATCAGAGAATGCATTTGTGGTTATATTCTCAATCATCGAGTATGATTAGATGTAACTATCAGACTGCATTAGACGAAAGGTGCCCCCGGCATATATTGAAACGAATAAACAACTCTAAAACTCCGAGTTTCAATTATAATTAATGGATCCAGAAGACCTGTTGATTGGAAATTATCCGACTGAAGATGGAACCGAGCAGAGAAAGCCTCCTCAGACACTTTCAATCGACCACGTGACTCCCGTGACATGTCGAAACTATTATCCTCTGTCCAATCTTCCGCCTATCGGGCAGATCTTAGAGTTGCGCCTCCGAAATTTCCTCGTGCGCTTCTACACACCTCGTGGAAAATTCGCTACTTTTCCTCCTATTTCCTGCGCGCTTTATTGATTTTCCCGAACGCCACGCCCGGCCCTAGGTCCAAGTCATACAAAACATGGGAAAACGGAAAGATTAGGTACGGAGCACGGCTCTGAAGGCATTTAACACGGAGAAGTTGATATAATATGGCTCGATTATTATACCTACCATTATTTTTTAGGCGAAATGTGATGAGATAGTGGAAGGGCTAAGGTCACGTCGGAGAAATCATTTCTCATATATAGGCATATGCATCATTCATCACGAATTGGTCTTTTCTTCAGGGTTCGTCGCATTCGGCGCGTTGCCGGTAACACTAATTTCTTTTTCAACATGAAATTTGGTTTCGGAGAATGGCATCACTGATATCATCATGTCTCATGTCTATCTATCAAGTATAGTAGGCAAATGAAAATGACGATATTCTCTAAGTCAGTACCTATTGGAAACTGAAATGGGGATATGTTTGAGGTTCTAGGTCAATTGGTTCTTATTTCAAGTTATCGATTTCAGAAGGTTCCTCGGTAAAATTAATTCTGCTAACTTTCCAGCAGACATAGATGAAAAAAATCTGAATCTACACTAGTCAGAGATGTAGAGAAGATTGTGGGCACCCTTTCCAATTGTTTCATCAGATTGATACTCGCTTTGAGTTCATATCTTAACGTGGGGTTCTCATCATCAATGATAGATGACTACCGTTGAGAAATTCCAAAGTTGGTAGTTACCATAACATTTACAAACCATGTTCTCATTATAGGGAATATCTTCACTTATTTGAATACATATAATGATAATTCAAGCATAGCATATCGGAAGTTTTTTCTCCGTTTCTTGCCAGTCACATATATCTGGTTACCATATCCATAGGGTGTTTCAGAAAGAGGTGGCCTCGTTGCTAGGATTCGTAAAACACTGCAGAATTAGTTGGGTTTGCTCTATACAAAAATTACATAACGACAACCGTATTCAAGATACAGGGTTGAAAAGAATGTATACACTTTTTTTAGAATCATGTCAAAATTACTGTAAATTCTGTATGAATATATTCTGGAAGACGAAACATCGCATGAATTTGTTTTCATATATAGAAAATATAAAAATTAATTCATGCCATGTGTCAGTTTCCGAAACATATTCATACAGAATCTCACAACAATGTTGTCGGTTATTTCTTCCAATACCCTGTATCTTGGTTACGGATGCCGTTTCGAACTTTTTTTAATGAGCAAATCCGACTTATTTTGCAGTGTCCTACGTATGCTAGGAACGGGATCAGCTTTTTTCAAACACCCTGAACATGATTATTTCCCGTGAGTTAGAATCGAAAAGCCTGGTCAAAACGAGGGGTTTGAAGGGGTATTCATTTTTTCATCTTTTATCCGAAAGAAAAACGATAAATAATGATAATTGAGATGACATCCTTACAAATGAATGCGAATTGTAACTGAAAGCCAATTCAAATGGGAAAGATCCATTTGACATTTTCAACTAAAGGTTTCTCTCAACTTGATCGTAATTCAGGGCATTTGGAGTTAATTTAATTAGTTAGTCAGTTAGGACATCGTATTATTTTGAGAATGGTGACTCTCTTAGTTCTCAATATTGTATACGATTATTGGAACTGCCTGTTCTGTAGATTACTCGATGAATAAATAAATAACTTAAATAATTACTCATTAGCATGTATGATACTACCAATAATTCACATTCGATGGATTGTATTTGGATTCATTGTTGTTCATTAATCGTAAATCTATGAGCTAATCCTTCCAGAAAAATCCATGGAGTTTCGAGAAATTCAAGATCTTCAACTCACTGAACTATTCGCTTGACACCGTTAAAGATAGTATCTACCTTCGACCGACATGTACCATGAATATTAGATCATGCGGTAAATCACTAATAGCTAAAATTACCGACAGGGACAAAAATAATTCAAAGAGACATAACTAACTGAAAAGAACGCTAGTGAGCCAACCAAAGCCCTCCAATGATATCGAGGGTAAGTTTATCGTCACCGGACTTGCCAGCTGAAAAAAAACTACCATGAATTGATAACGTTATTGAACAATCACCAGCACCAACAAAGATTTCTCTCTAGGGTGCATACTCTTGGTGAATCAATTTTGACATACGAAGCTGCTTTGAAAGAATTAAGCAAAATTTGTGATTTTAAGTCTGACTGTGAAGATAACAAGTGCTCCATATCAGTGATTAACCTTCTCCTGAGTGCACAAATCATCCGTGGATCATATGATACAGACATCCGTAAGAAAATTCTGCAACAAACAGATATACCTTTGGAAAAACCGCTAGAAATTGCTCTGGCTATAGAGGCATCAAAAATCCAAAATAGAGAGATCTACGAAAGCTCAACTAGCAGCGTTCAAAGAATAGATATTCAATTATTATATCATGAATATTGAAGAATCGGTGCATGACAATTTAGTATTTGATTTCTTTATAACATGACATGACATCCTCCTACATTGTACATCGATATCGATATTGTTTTCTTCGTTCGTCGATGCTTTATCTATTTCCGAGTCTATTTCATGATTGCTCTCACTCACAGAATACTCTTTTATATTCGTCTTCAACATCTCCTACATATTTTCAAAGCTTTCATGTATATCAATCAAATGGTAAACCAAAATATTATGAACATAACACTGCATGCTTGAATGCTCTCTGCCCTGAGAAATATGTGATATTTCACTTTCCAAAATGTTCAGAAACCAATATCGGACTGGAAAGTTGTGAAACGTGCAACGAGGAGCCCTAAATAGGTTTTTTTTCTGCGAGAAGTTATAAATCAGTTTATTTATCGAGTGTGGTCGGTCGGAAGTTCATAAATAAATCACACTCGCTAATATTTTTAGAGTTTTGAGGCATTCAAGAAAGATCTGATTGGTTTATTCTTGGTCTTTCGTTCGTCAACATTGTCGAGTGAAGAGAAAATAAATTTCTTTCGGATTCTTTCAAAAAGGTACTACTCAAAGGTAGATATCGACCTCAATCTGCTATTTTGGCAATATGTCAGTTCACAATCTCTGAGTCGGAAATTTTTCAGGAAGTACTGAACTCGTGAAACGAGACTCGCATTGTGCACAACGTAACATTTGTTGAACATTCACAATGAGAAAATATTAGAGAAATTACATATATGTACCTAAATCAAATCCATTAAGCATGAATGCTCAAAAATTATACAATTGCTCAAAGGTGCTTGCCAGAATTATTTTTCGAATCTGATGGTACCATTTTATTGTATCTTTTTTGTTTTTTTTTTTGTTCAGGTATGAAAATGAAATCTCTGTGTTATCTCACCATAATTAATTACTTTTGATCTTCTTAGCAGTAAGTATAATATATTTTCATTTTATGAATCACTTACGGGTTGAATGGAAGAGCAAGCTCTGAATATAAGTCTCTGACGATGTATTCAGAAATTGAATTCTGCCTTTTGATAGTTACAAGTGCATTTTGCAGACTGGCGTACTCTAGCTGTGAATATTCTATCTTTAATTTTTTGTACTTGTTACCTAACAATAAAATCATTATCATTACTATTATTATTATTAAATTAGATACACTTCTGTTACACTGTGTATGAATCGCTGTGTGTTTGCGACAAATAATGAGGATTTCATGGATATTTATTCGTATTTCCTCGAGTGTGTTATTCAAACATATACCTAAAATTATAAACCTGAATGATCTGATAAATCCGAAAAGTTCGGAAAGGTAATTGTTCTGATATATATCTCACGAGAGCACATATTCAACAATGCATTCTAATTCCAAGTATTATAAATTTCCGATGAATTCCTCAGGAATAATTCTCAGGTGTCTCACTCCAGGATGACTTTTTAATACAGTTTACAGTTTGTGACTTCTCAGCCAGGAATAAGTGCGGTTGATTCAGAAGAGAATCTGAACAGAATTAATTTTATTTTTCCTTCCCAATTTCCATTGACGCTGTTCGGCGGTGCAAACTAATAGTATAAGCGAAATTGGCAAGAGATAAGAAGCGTTGGAATTTCAATGGAATCCCAATTTTCGAGGGAACTTCAAGAAGTTGCGGGGAAGCATGAAAAATCTTCTTTCGGATAAGAATATGACAATCACATTCTGATTGATACCTTCACGGGTAATTTTATGACTCACAACAAGGGGTAGACGAGATCGACAGTAATCCTATCGAGAAGATCATGGACATTCATGACGTATAAAAAATATTCATAGCACTGCATCAAAATTGTTATTTTATAATCTATGATACCCATATAAACCAATAAAATTCAATATGGTGGTATGTAAAGGAATTATTTTCGAAATGATTTATTTTAATCGTTCTGAGATCTGCAGTTTGAACTACTATTCTATAAGACAGAGATCTATTCTGTATATCGATGTACAATCCTCTCGGGAGCCCTACGGAAATTAATAACTAACAAATCTGTCATTAATCCCCGTACTGCGCCGTAATAAAATTCCCATTATAATAAATTATGTGATAAAGGCCTATTTACATTAACATCAAGATGATTAATATGTGGTCGAAACGTTTTCATCCGTACCGCTGAGCATTCTGATAAAAGAATTATGGAGTCGTAGTCAGCGGAGATATTATTTACGATTGAGTGGTATTGTTATAATCGATCCTTCATTGTGCTATGAGTATCCGAAAAAAAAAAGATGAGTTGAAAACTGATAACTAAGTTGTCGAATAGAATGAATATTCATTTATTCGCCCATCAATATCACAAGTTGTTGAACAAGACTGAAATATTCCAAATTAACATCGACAAAATTTGTGAACTTCGCCATTAACATGCTGCTGTCATAATTTCTAATCAGTCCCATACATTAGCACTCATAACTTCCTAGAACCCACCAATAAGCATAGAGAATAGTTGGAAGTAATTAAAATAATCATCATACGAATTAGGGTTATGCGGGCTGCGGTAATTTCTACAAATATATATTGCCTCATTCAAATTGTTTGAACTAGAGAAATTTATGACTATAGAGAAAATTAGATCTTTTAGTTGGATAACCCAAATGATATTATACCACATGAAGAGAAACCTCGTTTCAATATCAATACACTAAATGATTTGATTAAGAATTGCAATATCAAAATGAATCATGATGCTTTATAAATGACTGAATTGCTAACATAATATTGTTATTGGTTATCCGGATCTTGATTATATGAACACGGAAAATGGCTCGAAAAATCTCGAAAATCAATTACTCCTAATAGTACGACTCTCATTCGAGTTTTATTCTCAATTGACTTCATCGAAACCATATTCAGGTATTTGTGTAGTGCCAATCATTGACTCTATACCCTTGATAACCGATTTTTTGCTTTTTTCAGTTCTTTAATAATGATTCGTGACGAAAAATCATTCATAGTAGAATACGCCGTTGATGAACTGGATATGGGGTGGCCTGGATAGAGAAATTATAATGCAGGTGTGCACTGTCAGTGAAAATCCACTGCTGTAAAAATTACAGTCTGATACAATGTTACACAAGATCATGGAATATATAATTTCATCTGTATATGAGATTCCATATAAAGTTCAACACAAGAATACTCGTCCATCACTGAAATATGAAAACGGGTTCAGTAAATAGTGACTCACCCCCTTTTTCCGCATTAGTAATCGTCACCCAAAAATCAATGGTCTTCTCAGGACCCAACTCCTCATAGTCCCACTTCTTCTTCACTCGCACGGATCCATTTGGATCCACGGTGACCCACGGGTTCTCGTCCCGGATCTTGAATGTCTCCCTATCAGTTTCCTTCTCTAACTGGAACACGACCCTACCGTCAGTCTCCCCATCGGTCTCGGTGAACTCGATCCTTTTGGTAGGCCTCACTGCACGGGTAACCCGTCGCTTACTCCTGTGCAGTTCCACTTCTTCGAGGCGTTGCAAGTCTATATCGAGTTCAACCTTCGAAGTATCCACCGGCTTGAAGTTGAATATCACCTGGGCCGGTCTCGGAGAGGTTCTACTGGGTGTACGGAGATCGTGAGCCTCTACGATCAGCTCCAGCTCTATTTCTTCGATGGGCTCTTGGTTCAGCAACAGATCGCCGGTTTGCGGCACTATCACCAGGAAGTTTGTAGGTGTTGCGAGTTTATAAACAACTTTATCGCCATCGGCATCAGTCGCTTCTACTTTGCCTATGGAAGAAAACCGTTTCCAGGCCAGCGTAACGTTATCGCCGTCGATGGATTCGTCACCCACGACGAATCGGTAGACCTTTTGGGTGAACACGGGGCTGTTATCATTCTCATCCTCTACTTCTATAACTACATTAGTCAAAGCTCTGTTTACTCCGCTAGGATCAACAGCTTGTATGGTGAGTAAGTATCTACTGGCTTCTTCGCGATCGAGTACTTGAGATGTGATGATGTTCACTCCTCCACGTAAATCGCTGATAGTTACATTAGGAAGCACGTCACCTGTGAGGCTATTCTGTAGCTCAAAGGAGTTGGCCAAATTGCCAGCTATGATCGTGTACGTGACTGGCACGGGCACCGAATCTGTTGAGGCCTGAAGGAGAGGTAAGCCAGCAATTCTGGTACCTGTAGGTAAGTTTTCTCTTATTCTCCCTACAATTTCCTCACTAGGATCAGTCTTGAAGCTGAGCATGTTCCGTCTGTCTAGGACGTACAGCTTCAACAAATGTGTGGTACTCGCGTTGCCTTTGTTCTCTAGTACGACTAGATCTACAGGGTGGTTCACTAGCGGACTCACGTCAGAAACCGTCATGATGGAGCCATCGTGAAGCATGGTGAAGAACTGTGAAAAGTCTGAGTCTAAGAGTTTCAGGTTCTCGGCATGGTCGAACTTTTTCACACTATAACCGGGATGAGCGTCGTGCGGTATCACAGAGGAAACAGTTTTGGAAGAGATGTTCGACACTAAGGCGAAAATTAGGGCCAAAATGTGGACGATAGGCCTCATCTTGATGGAGGGTAAGCGAGTTCACCGTCGCCTCATTGGGAATCCCACACCTGAAAAAGAATCCAAATGAATTTTCATTTCTATTTCAGAAGATGAGAATGAAATGAAAATCATGAAGGTGTGAATGAAGAATATTAGTATTCGAAATAGGGTGCAACATAATAAATTACACAGTAGTCTTGTAAGGTCATAAAGGTTAGGGTTATGAGGTCGTAACGGTATGAAAGATATGTATAGAGATATACATAAATACAAAGATATTGTAAGAGCGAACCCATGTCGTTACAAATGGTGTACGATGAAAATATATAAGGTTTCCAGTTTTTTTATGGATTTTTTCATGACAATTATGAATTTCCAAAAGTCAAAACATTGGTATCCGTTGGGAACATCAGATGAAACCATTTACATTATCACGCATCATCAATATTCCACTAAATAATAATAATAATTGAGCAACCGATCTGTAGGTTATTTGGTTAGGTTATCGTTGACCACTATATATACCTATAGTGCATCAGACATTGAGAAGATAGATTCATGATATGATTTGAAATCTGCCTAGAAATCTGCTCTAATCTGATATAATATAGATAATCTGATGATTATAGTCAATTTCAGTCAGTCAGTCAGTCAATTATAGTCAATATGGACTTTTCCTTGTTTCATCGTGAGGAGAAATTCACTTTATTTTGGTTTCGATGTTGATATATTATCTAATATCATCGAGAAACCTTGAAGAATCACTGTATGGATGTATAGCTACTGACCTGATTTCAATTCAATTCACTTCGTTACGTTGCATTTCCCTGTGCTTCGATATACAGATATCGCGAGGGGTATATAGGGTCAGTAGGGTGTCAGTGTTTCAAAGTTGGGGTAGCTGCTGATAATAGAATGAATAAGCCTAGGAATACATAGGCGTATAGAGGAATACATAAATCTATGTATATTCATTTGATGGATGTATATAAAATATAAAGAAACTGGATTTCACAAGAGCGAACTCATAGTGATATTCATTCTGTTGTCTCTTATGGAATGTGTGATAATGATACCAGCTATATTTTATGCAGGATTTTCGATTTCTGATGTATGGGCACCGGATGATATAGCCAAAAATATTTACCTATTTCATATTTCATCACATTTTATATTATCACAATATTGGCACCAGATTGGGAGATCTACGACCTTCTACTTGAATGTGAGTCAGCATATTTCAATTGATTATTCTTCTTTAGTTGTGGAATCCAACTCATGAGCTGATTCTCATCATTCCATGATAATTTTTCGGATGAATACTGATATTACTCACCAATTGTATATTTTGACAGATATAAATGACATGATACGAGGGTTCTATGAAGTGAAGAAAATAAAAAGGTGCCAAAAAATCATTCATTGCCCTAGAAGAGAAATTGAAATTATGGAGGCAAAGAGTGTTAACGAGAGTGATTGAGCAACTTAACAACCGACTGAGCACGTCCGAACGATGTCATGAATCCATTCTTCCCAGATAAGCCGTGCTAATGTGATTGGTATGACACTTCGGCACAAGCAATGAGATGCCGACCAATGGGAATTACCATAATGTGCACGGGCAAGCTATCTACCTGAGTCTACTGACATTTACCTTAACCACGTGGCTTCGGCCAATCAAATTTTTTATGGGAAAGCTGATTTCAAGAAGTTGATTCATCTGACCGAAATAGTGTAGCTCCTTTAGACGCTAATTGCATATTTATGATAATGAGGGGTATGATAATAAGTACGTCATGAATAATTCACTAACAACAAGGAATCCTGACATTATATGTGTGAAGATTGTAATCGATTGAAGAATTTTGTATACACAGAGATCGAAGATTTTTCGATTATGTTAAAACATAGGGACAATAGCGACAAATCTGCAATCTTCATTGTCTAATGAGACGATTCCAAGTATGATATTTCGAAGGTCTAAAATGAAGTGATTATCGATAGATATCATGAAATTTCTTTAGTTTCAAGATAATGCAGTAGAAAAATATGTTTACTGGTTCTGTTTGAGATCCTATGAAACTCTTTTCATAGATCCTTGATCGCTTGATGCCGTTAAAAGAGCTAATGAAAATTCACTAAGTATAAGTTGTACTGAATTATTTATTCTGCAAACTGCGAGGTTGGGTACATTTTCACCTCGGCACTTTCAAGGAAAAAGCAAGCTGACAGTTGAAGAGCATTATCCATTAATCAGCCTATTATAATACGAAACGGCTTCTTAGGGTTAGAGTAGTTCTTATATAGGGCTCTGAAAGTTATCCATTTTCCAAGGAACAATAAGAGCAGCCTCGGGAGGAACTGCATCAATTTCAAAATTAGGTAGGTACTTCCGATTGTCAATACATTCCTGGCTACCATCAATAGTTTGATCATCTTTGATCTTATCATTCACATGGTACTTTGTACCATTCATTCTATACATGTACATCCAGGTAGAGTTTTTTGACTTCATTATTTGATAACAATGATTTCCGAACATTTAATGGAAAATTGATATTTCGCATCAAAAACCTGCACACATTGAAGAGAAAGTGAAATATATTATTAGTAACATCTATCAGTGGCTCCGATATGACTTTTCCAAAAAGTAGCTATACCCAAAAGGGTAGCTATACTAGTGAGTGATTATTAAAATGTCAGATTGGTGGAATACCCCTCAACTATATTACGCAAAGCAGATCGTTTTATATCCCGCCCGCGTTGAGTGCGGCTCTAGAAATGTCAGTCACGTATTTTCCTAATAGGTCCAACCATGTCCCACATGGAGAACACGAACCCCAAATCGATCATATTTCAGTTTGAAACCTGTCCACTTCTGATGGAATGGTCAGATTCATAATTTATATTCCGATGTAGAACACGCAAATATCAGAGTTATTTCATTTCGGACTCAATGTCCACATAGGTATATGAATGCGACGAAAAACACTTCATACAAAAGGGTATAAGCGATAGACATTGTTATTTGTAATATTTCTGTGCGAAACTAAAGGGGAAGGGCACAAGCTTTATATTACCAAAATCAATAATATTTCTATAGCGCTCGCTCGATCCAAAACCGGCGTGTTTGACGTTTGGCATTCAACTCCACAGGAGCACAAACAAAACTGAGTTTCCATGAAGTTTTCATTCATGATTTAGAGGAAAATATCTTCAAGTACTTACTATTGTTTTTAATTCAAGGGTGAGGTTATAGTACGCAACTAGTAAATTCCTACGAATGTGAATACGTTGATCTGGCGCGTTCTCGACACTGTCACATAAAAATCACTATTCGGACACCGTGGCGCCAAAGAAAACCCAACACTTTTCCAGAAATGACAGAACTTCCTTTACAGCATCTCGACTATGCAAGTCCCGAATATACCGCATCGATACTGGTAGATTTCACTACGGCTCTACGCGCACTCGATGAGGAGTAAATCCGACGAGGCCGAACCCAGCCGATGTAGGGCGAGTGGCGCTAAAAATGGCCGACGGTTATACCACCCTCGCGCTGCCTCGTGGGACACATCGGCGTTATGCAATCAAGGTGGAGATGAGGCACGCGGATGGCAGATATCGTGGCCGTCGAGCACGACCCATCGGGATACGTTCGGAAGATATTCGAATCGCCCCAGGTGTCTCACGAGTTTATGGTCACAATTCGATCTTCTTCTGGATATCAATCACAGAAACATCCTCTTATATGTTAGATTTTCTCGAAAAGTGAAAATGACAAACTGTCATCTTAATAAACCATTCAAAAGAGTCGAGAGAAAGACATGAATCTCTCCGACCAAAATATAAATTGTTTGAGAAGAATAAACGGCTATGAACTGAAGATGCCAGTAATCAAATTATTGTCGTCTTGATCTACAAGCAGCAAGAGCGATGTTCATACCAGAGCACATCAAATCTGTTATAAGGATACTCAAGCACCAGGAACAGCTCAATCGGAATCAGACGAGACAGGCTGAATCATTTCTGCAAGATGTGTACATCAGTTAGAGTTAGACTAACAGCGTATTCAAGTCGAGTTCTGATATCGTAAAAGATATAGTTTCATACTGATCTGTTTTTCTGTAGCACTCTAATATATCGTTCGCCTCTTCTCCCATGATTGATGTTCTAAAAAGGTGACGAACTGATCTGGGCAGTAGCATTTTCGTGGATTGAATAAAACTTTTTTTTTTGGTTTTTGGGTCGGGTGTTCTGTTATTCCGAATGATTGAGAAACTCACTCTAGAGTTAAATTTTGAGCAAATAACTGAACACAGTCTGGGGAATATAATCGTTCTACGGAACCCTCAGGTGGCTGACAGCTAGAAAGAATAGAATGAACGTCCACAAGAATGAATTCACGGGTACAGCATGGTCGTTATTGTGGGAGAATGAATATTTCAATGGTCAATATGGTTCAATGGTTCAATTTTATTTGGTTGTGTCCTGTTTTGAAAATCACTGAAATGATATTACCTAGCCATGATCACAGCTAATTGATCAGATCGAAACATTTCTGGATCACGAAAAGATGCAACATCCCCATTCACCTTATTAATATTTTGCTTGTTATGTACTATTTTTCACAAAAACCTCATTCAATGATTTTCTAGATGAACAGAAGTTAGTTCCTTTTTGAAACGAAATATACTCAGTTATGTTATAGAGATAACCTCCGGATATATGTATTGCCTAGGCAACCAAACCAAACTTCACACGATTACTGTTTTCCAGAAACGGAACTTCAAATAGAATCTTGGTAAATAAATCATGTCGGAATCTCGTTGTATCCCTTCGAGAGCTGAGATTCTCAAACCATTCGAATTGAATATCAACGACAGCAATGATCCCAGCTATAGCAGATTGGCTCTCCCATAGTAAGTAATACCTACCCACCTACCTATTGCTATATATATATATAAAATCGATAAGCTGAAAATATATTCTATCGTTTGCATACCTGAACTCAGGAGTAGGAGTTCCAAGGAATTCTAAGGATAAAGAAAAAATCAGTTTATTCCGGAGTATTATGCATTACTAGTAATAGCTATGATTATATGGTAGGTATCATCAAATATACCAGATTTGCACTGATTCTATCATTGATGCCAACTTCCATAAATCATTCATCATCATTCCATTGATCGAATCAATTCCTAATTCATGCATTTTCTTCTTATAGGGTTTATTTATTTACTTATTTATTTTCATACTTTCATACGATGTTATATGATAATATTCAGATGGAATTGGAAATGATTTCGAAATGAAAATGAACCGCAAACTGACTATAGTAGATGCGACAAGAATTCGTTCGGATAAAGTGAAAACAAAGTATGCATTCACTATGGGTTATCTTGATTCATTATTCTGATAGGAGTTTGAGAGAATTCGTAGTTTTGGTTTCAATAGGTAGCTCGTTGGGAACTTTTGGTCCACGGTTATTTTTTTTTTAATTGTTGACAACATGAGAGGAAAACCTATATCTTTTCCGTGCGAAGAGGTACTTCACATCCCAGCAACTGCTAATGATCTACAAAGCACAAATTCGACCTGTCCTATAGTACTGTTCACATGTTTGGAGCTCAGCACACAAACATACGCTGAAGCTATTAGATTCAATTCAGAACAGAGCTGTTCGCCTATAGTCGATGATACAATACTCACCAAATTATCATCAAGGTCGGCGATCTCTGCCTTTTTCATAGATACTTCCACGGTAGGTGCTCAACGGGAATATCATCTTACAACCTCCAAACTTTCAAGAAAAATTTCAACACCTTCCTTCTCTCTCAAAATTCCACCGCTGGCTGAGTCGATGTTCCTCGAACATTATAGGTTTCCCTTTCGAGTGGTCAACAGATGAAAAAAAAATATTCGGGGAACATCGTGTTAGCCAGAGGTGAAATTTTGGGAAAGAAGGAAGCTTCTAAGCATCCTGAAAGACTTCACTTGGCAAAGAATTCCACAAATGTGCCCTTCTATTGATGAATTATGATTGTTATAGCGAGCCTTGAGTCTGACAGTAGAAGGAAAACCAGCCTGAGCTTGTCTGGTTTGTCTACTAGAAATCATTCGTGGTGGCATAATCGACCCATCGCTTCGATTGCTCCAGGAACGCTTTTTTCTCTGGCAAATAATCCTTTTCATGAAGTTCATGATTATCCTGTGAAGTGACTCAAGTACTCTTCTATATTTTAATGTCCATCTGAAGTTCAGGTTACATTTCAGGAGATAATCGTCAGTGAGAATGCCAGCTGGTAACTTCAGTTCATTATTTGTTAGGATTTCTCGTTCTTTCCTCCAGACATAGATTGCCTATATTGATATGGCTCTTTGGCGAGCCACAAATCTTGAGCTGGGTTTCTATTTCCTTCAGTACCCTAGAAGTCCTGGCACACCATGCATTAGTCAGTTCATCTTATATACTGGGTGGCCCAATGGAAACGAAACAAGGCCGATTTGACATAGTTATCTTTCTCAGAAAAAAAAACGCTCGAACCGGTCGATTTTGAATTCGAGGGGGAAATATTTTGCGGATGTTTTCAACTTTTTCACTTCAAACCCCTCGGTGGGGTGAGCTCCAACCCTTGAATCTCAAATGGGAGGAGGGGTCAAGTGATTTTGAAGGTAATCGAAATCTCTTACCAACACTTTCTTGTTTTTGGAATTCAATGCAGTAGTTCTCGAAAAAACACGTGTATGAAAATAATCGGCTAGTGATGGAAATTAACGCTTTTCTTCCTCTCATTACTATTCCTCATTTCGTAGTTAGAACGATGTCCATCAAAGAAGTGCCTTATGTGTTTTTTCTTTAAATCCTGACCCATCCAACATTCCATAAGAAAACATTTATTTCAATGTCAGTTCCTTGATCTCTCAGTAAAATGCATACTTTGTTTCGTTTCCATTGGGCCACCCTGTATGTTTATGCAAGAATTATTTGTATTCCCACACTTGACTTGGACCCATATGATTAGTAATCGATTCAGCACTGTGCGAGGGACTGGAAGTATTGGAAATAAGTCCAGCTATTTCTAAACGAGTTTGGTCACCTCGACAGAATAAATCAGTTTCAGTCAACATGGTGTCTTAGGCTTTCAAACATGGATTCTCAATCGAATTGGGTTGTTTTCTGAATCCATGAATGCGACTGATAATAAAATATTCTTATACGTAATGCTGGTGGAATTTTGAGATTCTCTGATTCTCTACTAGCGTTTTGAAGTCCTTTCAAATGGATGAAAGAAGAAATGAGCAATTCTGGGGTTTTTCTCATCCATGTTAGTAGTTCAAATCTTCCACTTTATAATCCGGTTTTATCGTCTCTTCACATACTATTTGACGTCACATCGCTCTGGTTATACATTTCATTATTATTGAATCATATTCATTTTCGCTATGAATATAAACCAAAGATATGATATTATGTCTGCTAGATGTACCCTTGCCCCATCGACCCATGAGGAGCATTGTAACGAACTTAAAAAAGAAGGAAAAGCTATCGATTCGTCTGGATGTGCAACAAAGAAACGTGTAATTTTGCCAACAGTCAGCTGATCACTGCTAGTTGCCTCTCTTTTGTTTGCTGTTTTCATTGGTTGGATTTCTCCGCCTTTCTCTAGGCACGAACTAGGGCCTATTTGAAATTTAGTCAACATTATTCGATAACTTACCTATGAAATGATATATTCTGGTATTTTTGATTCTATAAGTACATCCATGGGCTTAACAGGACAACAACATCTCAAACAAAGTTTCAAAATCCTTCCTTGACTTGATGGGCTGAATACCAACTAGGATTATTTACCAATTTTCAATATTCCAACAAGTGAAACTGAGTCTCATCATTTCAACACACTAATGGATTTGAGTGAATAATATTACACTATCAACTCGATTTGAATGGAATTAACTGACAATATCGTATTCACAATGGCAAGGCACATCAAAACAGTCAGCCGATTTTTGATCGCTGTGTCTCTTTCTTATGGTTCTTTCAATTCCTCTCACTCTAAGTTCGCTCTAGTATAGAGAATGTATTAAATCATATCTTTGATGCAAACTCACCTTTTTTTCCATCATAACTATCAAACCACTTTTCAGATTTTTCGAAGGAGGAATGAAAGCTCCTAGCTGATAAATTCTCCGTTCTATTATCCAATTTCGTTTTGACTGACACCGAGCGCCGAGGACAATTAGAGTTGTCATCAATTAATAAGATGAGAATAGATAAGATTTATATATATATATATATATAAAGACACAGAGAGAGAGAGAGAGAGAGAGAAGAGATAATATTCGAGATAAAACAGGACGCACGAAAGACGCTGACTTGGATGATGATGAACAAGTTTCAAAAACAAAATTTACCAGATGATATATCTAAAAATTAAATAAAAATTGTACTAACATAATTATTTGAACTACAAAAATAGTAAAAATTATAAACCGAGTTTTATAACTAACTCAAGTAGAGGGAAAATAGATAAGGTGGAACAGTTACCATTTCTTTGAATTTCTGAGTGTGAACCTGTGTTTCCATTGCTGGAAATAGGTCAATTTGCAATCAGTGCAATATTACTGGTGAATTATCATGTACTAATTGTAAATATGCAAACTAGGGTCTCAAATTGAAATACATTGAATATGACCATCATGTATTTGACATTAATTGTATAGTAGTTATCAGAGACAATTTAGTTCAAAGTTAGGAACATAATTGGATCTATATATATTACATAGCAATTCAATAATACTCCTGAACAAAATAGTGTATGTGTGAATGATTTATTACTGTCTTGTATGAATAATAAGAGTCATGAAGAGCATCGTGACCAAATAATTGCGTATGTTAATAAGTATAAACGACTGATTTTGTGTTCGAATGAAATGTGTATCACTGATGATTTTGAACTGCGTATATGATTGAAAATATCATCACGTTACACCTCAAGCAGCCGACATGCTGGTGAAGTACTTATTTTCGTAAGAAAACTCTATTGCGGGTTTTCACCGATCTCCAAGTGGTAACCTTAATATATTTTTTTAAGGTTTCTACAATGCACAGTAGTTGTAGTGTTATCATCGCGAAAGATTTCAATATTCATTATGAGGTTGATAATTATGGTAGAAGTAAATTACATGAATCTGTTGTAAATTATGTAGAGTAAGATGACATAATAGCTGATCATTTCATACTAGAGATAAAAGCTCATCAGCACCAATTATGCTATGATTAACTCGAACGACATCTAAACGATACGTACTCGTATAAAAATGGATGAAATGGTTGACATATTGAGTGATTGACATATTCAGTGATTACTCATTATAGGTGATGTCGATAGAGCTGCTGAATTTTTTTTCAACTATCAATATGAGTAATACAAGCAACCATAAATGGGTTCATAGTGATTGTTGAACAGCGGTGCAGGATAAGCATATAGCATTGATACTAAAGCAGTCAAAGATTGGAATATATATAAGGAAAAGAGAAATTCTTGTATTGAAATTTTTAAAATCAATTTTCATCAATGGATAGATATGAATAACAAAGGTACCCTGCTCAAAATTGATGTGAAGGCATCTCAAACGAATTATTGGATCAAAACGAAGCAAACCATGATCAACCAACACTCATTTTGATAGTATCGAATGAAATGGAATTGTTCAATGATGACATGGCTTACATCTTGAACCAATATCACGTGAGTAGCATAGATGCCATTGTTGATGGTTTAAAAGAATTGAATGTTGGTACAGAGGTATACAAATGGAACATTTCATGACAGTTACTAAATATGGTCTCGATAGAGCGGCTCATGCTTGGATTGAAAGTAATTTAACAAATAGGTACCAATTTTTATGATGCAAACTGAATGTCGAAAGAAAATGGAATACAATCGGGTTTCTGCTAAGAATATTATATTTTCTATAGATAGATCTTACCTTACTTTTTCTACTATTGTTCATTAATTCATACTTGTTGATTTAGAGCTAGTTTCGAATGGTTGCATGAGATTCAGAACAAGGCAAAGAGTTATTATGGGCCGTAGTGAGTTGACCAGTGTTCATTTTGTGTCGAATTAGGTATTAGAATTGGATGAAAAATAATAAGTTTCTGCATGTGCAAACCATGACTTTCATTCTCGAATATTATGAACACTCTTACACACTTACTGTTGGGTGATAATTATTCGTCCATGTTCTATCCATATATTTTATTTCTGATACCATCATGGTAGCTCATCATGGTATCGCTGATTTTTCCTTTTTAATATTTGCATTTTTTTCTCGTTGTTTCATAATGTATTTCGTCAATATCATCTCCAAACTCATTGTATTGATGATAGTATCCTTGATAAATAGAGCCACATCATAATATATAGGATATATACATTGAACATGAAGAATAGTAACTAAATATCAAAAATTCAATGTTGATAATATTCATACCTTCACGACATACCGATGCTTCAAATCTCTTTTCGGCGCCATTACGGCATTGATATCATTATTCATCGAACATTTCTTCTTATCCCATTCACGCGCACTGACCACACTCTTCAAATCGGTTACAGTCGAGTGATATGCCGACAAAGATACCGAAAAGCGGGCGTACGACATCGTGCGCAATTCATAAAGGAAATCAAGGACCACGAGTTGCTACAAACCAAGGCCTTGGACGGTGTCAGGATCCACAGGGAGTTTTGTGAAGCCATCATCACTCCGCCACGGGCCGAGGAACTCATCAGGCTGACGGAGAAGCAGAAAATCAAAATAGAAGAAATTTTGGCAAGAGAGTACTGAAACAGCGACTCCAGCAGAAAGATGCCAAGCGAATCCAGGATAGATAAATTGTTGATTGTAATAATATAAACATGATGCTATTGGAAAACAAACATCAACTTTAGGATTATTTTTTGATCTGAGCAAAGCATTTGACCTAGTAGACCAGGACATACGATTGCACAAATTGCAGTTGTATGGTATACGTGGCTCTGAGTTGGATTGGGTTATATCTCACCTGGCTGATCGTAGTCAGCTGGTCTGTATGAATGGAATAAACTCTGAAAAAAAAAACATACATCTTTAAGGGTCCTCCAAGGCTCTGTTTTGGGACCCCTTTTATCCTTGGTTATCATAAATGATTCCAAAATTCTGTACAAAAGCATCTATAACTGTTATTTTTTGCTGATGACACTAACATTTTGGTATCTGTGGGAACTATGTTTGAAGTAATTCACCAAGCTCATTTCTGAGTGGTGTTCTCTAAAGCCAGGTATTTCTTGTGAGGCCTGTAAAAAACAAATCATTTCGATCTGTATATCTAGCAGTAAATCTATAGATATACTAGCCGTCATGCTGTACCAGGACTATCATGGGAGTGCGAGACAGTTACATCTTCGTGAATGAGACAGATATCAAGTCAATGATGGACAATAAAGTTGATGAAGCCATTTCCCTCTTTCAGGAACAGCTATCGTCCATTAAATCAGATGTTGCTAAAGTTATCAAAGAAAACTCTTCCATCGAAACTCCGCGATACGCTGATGTCCTTAAGGACAGAACTCAACCAGCTGTCATAATACGACCCAAGAATGCTAACCAAACTGTTGCAAACTGTTCAGATATACTGAATTAGGCAATCTCTGATATAGATTCTTGTTTTTGATTTATTTTCGGAAAACTGAATTTCCGGTTTCCAAATAAATTTCCCGGCGTCAATCATATTGATTGCATTTTGCATACTGGCAATCGAGTCGCATTCTCAAATCAATATCAAGATATCTGGGTGGTATTTGAAAAATTATACATACCGGCTGAACCAACTCGAATTATTAACCAATTTTCAATATTCAAACAACAAGTAAAACTGGGTCTTTTTGTTTTAACACACTTATGGATCGATAAACTTTGCTAAACAATAGATCTGAGAGAATAATCTCACACTATCAACTCGATTCAGTCGGTTCGAATAAAAATAATTGAAAATGTCGTATTTCTCAATACAATATGAAATGTTTCGACAATATCAAAAGTCATGGGATTTTTCTCTTCTTCGAGCCTATTTCTTATAGTCGTTTCAATTCCTCTCTCTCTCTCTCTTTCTCTGAGCTTGATCTGATAGATAATATATAATATCATATCTTTGGTTCGTTTCGATTCTCCTCGTAAGTCGATCTAGTAGAGAATATACATTATCATATCTTTGGCGCGCCCCCATCAGTGTTTGTCAAGAACTGTCAATGTTGGCGATCCGCCCCTGGCGTAACCGTCTATTCATCTCTAACCACTGCATTTCAGTATATTCTGTCAAAGTCCAATATGATAATCTAACTGACATACCGACATACCATCGAGAAACATCCAACGATACCCTTTCATCCAGTTAGTGATGTTTTCGAACAGCTACCAGAGCGGCTTTGTATCCATATTCTACAGCGTCGGTAGCAATCCTCTAGCTCTTTGGGATAAACAAGTAAGCCAATTATAAAGTTCTCTGCCATCCGATCCAGCGCCGGATGCACTAATTTGCAAGTTTCACCATTTTCCTCAAATAAAAATGATGTATACGATTAATAATGTCGGAATTTAACCAACTATTGCCCAGTTGAAAATTGGTCGTGCAAAATGTAGATTTTTTCCTGTTGACTGTATGACTTCATCATAATAAATGCATCGTTAATCGTCTTTTCTCCCATAGCCTTGAGTTTTTTTGAACGAAAGGTTTCATAGTTGCTGAAAGTGCAGAGTTTCCTAATGATAGGATATTAGCAGTTAGGTACTTCAGATTTACTACTATATACTGTCCGTTTGCAAGCTGCAAGAATATGGAATATATCAATTAGGTCAGCTGCAGCATGAAGTTTTCCAAAAATCCTGCAATCCTGCAAAATCCTCAATTTTCAAAAATGCGTGTTCTCAGGTAGATGTGATACGTGTCAGAGTAGTGACGTGATCTATTACCACAACCACCTATAGTTCTGATCGATCACGGTCTACAGAATATTATAAAAATTAGTTCAATATTCATTCAGATAGATATATTTCAAAGAATCCTGATATTATATTTATCATCTACAGAACTACGTAGTTTTGAATAATTATCAAAGTTACAGGATATTATTGATTTGATGATGAAAGTCTTATACAGGGTCGCTGATATATATGGAAACGGTCGATTATTTCCTGAAGTAAGATAGCTAGCGAAAAATGTTAGGATACAAAAGTTGTAGGGTTTTTCAAAATCCATTAAGCTAATGAAAAATTAAGTATACAGGATGAGTCAAAAAGTCAGGACGAAACAAAGTTGCTTCTTCTCTAATGGGACACCCTGTATATTATTCCACATTTCAATTCTGCTCGAAATTCCGAACAAAATTGATAAAGCGCATCATTTCCTAAATTCAACCGATTTCAAGATATCGAATTTTGAAAATAACTTTTTACTACTCTCAAATTTATTAAAGAAAAAGCACGAAATGATGCATATTTATTATGAAAGTCACAAAAGGTGGAGTATGTGGATATTATGATCACAATTTAATTATAATTTTCTTACAGAAAATAAAAAAAGCATAATTGTTCAGGGTTGACCATTGAAGTGTTTACCATTTACCTCCTGACAGTAATGAACTCGCTGAACAAAATTTTGTAGTGAATCTAAAATCATGTGAGGAGGAATGGTAGAAATTTCAGCCTTATTCTTTCTTGCAACTCTTCGATATTTGGCGGCCTATTTTTGTAGACTACATTTTTTATGTGACCCCATAGAAAAAAGTCAAGTGGGGTCATATCGGGAGACCTAGCTGGCCATTCAATTGCTCCCCTGCGTCCAATCCATTTATTAGGAAAAGTTTCATCTAGATATGCGCGTACCATACGTCCAAAATGTGGAGGAGCCCCATCTTGTTGAAACCATATTTGTTCTGCCGGCAAATTGGGATTGTTATTATTCGGGAATAATCGTCTAAGCTCTGGAATAATATGCTGTTGTAAGAGTGATAAATATCGTTCAGAGTTCAAATTTCCGTTTATAAAATAGGGTCCTATGACGTGTCCACCAATAATGCCACACCAGACATTTACTTTTTGTGGCCGTTGAGTGTGAACTTCCTCCATCCAATGAGGATTTTGGTCTGACCAATACCTACAGTTGTGTCGATTCACGTGCCCGTTTAAACAAAATGTAGATTCGTCAGAAAACAATATGTGGTTGACAAAGTTGACATTTTCGCTCAATTTATCCATAATAACTTCACAGAACTCGATTCTACGATCAAAATCGTCTTCACTCAATTCTTGTACCACATGAATTTTATATGGATGGAATTTTTGCAGTTTGCAAATTTTTTGAATGGAATATCGACTCATGTTATGATTCAAAGCCCTCTGTTGTGCCGAATTTATTGGATTTTCCACCACATCTAACATGACATTCAAAGCATTTTCTTCATTTGTAACGCTTACTGGTCTTCCACTTTTTGGTCGATCTTTGACATCTCCAGTTTCATGAAAACGCTGCAATGTTTTTGAAACGGTTGATTTAGAAATTGGTTCCCGATTTGGATGCAATTCATTAAAAATATTCACTACTTGGTCACAACTTCGTCTTCTATCACCGAATCCTATGATCATTAAAATTTCAATACGCTCAGTATTAGTTAAACGTGCCATTTTTGCGCGAAACTTATTTACACTAAATGTATTTTTGACATGTGTTGTCAAGATCATCACTGTTAGACAAAAGAACGACGCGGCGTTGTTATGGAGCTGGAAACTTTCAAAGGTAACTTGATGGACTATGAACTTAATGGACTAACATTTTTGGATAATTTATTATAAGTTATTTTCAAAATTCGATATCTCGAAATCGGTTGAATTTAGGAAATGATGCGCTTCATCAATTTTGTTCAGAATTTCGAGCAGAGTTGAAATGTGGAATGATATACAGGGTGTTCCATTAGAGAAAAAGCAACTTTGTTTCGTCCTGACTTTTTGACTCATCCTGTATACTCAATTTTTCATTAGCTTAATGAATTTTGAAAAACCCTACGACTTTTGTATCCTAACATTTTTCGCTAGCTATCTTACTTTAGGAAATAATCGACCGTTTCCATACATATCAGCGACCCTGTATAGATTTACTTTCGATAGTTCCAGAGTTCAACAACTTTGCTGTTCTTTCGTATATTTGGGGGCTGAAATCCAAACATGTGAAGTATATGAATTTGCGCTTTGTATTCCGGGAACAGTTGCTGGGGTGTGGAGTATAACATCGCACAGAACAGGAAGCAATTTTTTTCAGAGCAGTTCTTGCAATGAACCTTTCTGGAGATTGACGATTTCATAGGGGAAGCGGTACCTGATCATCATATTGGACATTGTGTTATCTACCTTCCTGGTGAAGATACAAGCTTGGATTTTTGTTGCATTGGACACAAGATTTTCAGATCCTCATTTCAGAATTCTTGCCTGATCATCATTTGAAGCATCGGCCTTTCCATCTTGCACCTCTGGCCTCATTGGAATGAATGAGCCCAGATTGCATTCTATTCGGAATGAATCCAAACTGCGGTTGTCTCACCGCGATATTAGTTTCGAGCATTTACTGTGAATCTAAATTCTATTCTGTTTCGAATCCGTAATATTGCCTCTGCGATACAAAAAGTTATAATCTTAGTATGATTTTGATTTGACATTCGAGAATATCACTTATACTATCAATGTCTCATGAATTCAAAATTCAATCGAAAACATAATATATTGAAATGAAAATCGACCTGTTCCAGAACTCTTTATTCGATTCATCATTGAATATTTGAGTAATTTCACATTCCTCACGACTTCATCAATGAACGTGATCAATCTAAACTCTCTCAAAACTATGGGTGGTTGTAAAAATGGTATCGCATTTTTGAAAAATATGCACATTTGAAAATGAAAATCGACTGTTTCAGGATTTTCAAAAAAAAAATCAACCCACAGCTGGTATAATTAATATATTCTGCAATTCTGAAATCATAAGTTTGGGCATTTTGTAATCAGCCGTCCTGATTGAGATACAAGTTTGGATTTTTTGTTGCATTATACTCTACTAGATTTTGCTATAGGTATCGAGGACACAACCATAATGAGATTTCACATTTCTGAATTTGAGTCAAGATTGTGAGTATAGCGTATAGCAACTAACAAGAGTTACAACATAATATTCAACTCATATCCCGACTGTAACAGAATATAAGCTGTCATAATATATAAGATATAAGAATATATCTATTTCCTGTTCTGTAGCAAGTCCATTCTAACCATGTTTATCATTCCAATTTTTGAAATTTCTCAAGATCCCAATGATGATCCCAATGCGAATCATAAAACAAAAGACTTCTCGCTAAATAAAAAAACATGTTTGATGAATTACCCTGTATGATAAAGATCAAGAGCCCTCAGTCTTACTCTCTTTGCCACCTCTTAATATTCCAAGTCATAAAAAATTTATTGCATGCCATATTTTGCACATTTTTTTCTCGATTATGTACATAGATGAAGCGAAATATAAAAAAAAATGGTTATATCATCGTAGATTCGAGAAATTAAATAATCAACAGGATTTTTCCACTTAAATTAACAATATTCTACTACTTTCTTACACAAGTGGCAATACGGTGTGATGAAGATAATGAAGATATTTTATACAGGGTGGCTAATTAGTGCCGCAAAATATATCCGTTGCTATTGAATTCATGAGGAAAATATACTCATATCAGTATGAGTAAATCATTTCGAACTGAAATGGGCTATTTGTAGCACTCCCTACCCCACCCCCTTACAGCAGGACGAAAAAAAAAACAATTTGAAACACTGTATTTTTTAGACATGGGGTTATATGAATGGGTCCAAACTGAGTGTTTCGAAAGATATGACCGATTGTGAATGATAAAATATGTGATATAAATCATATAATATATTTATACCACAAGAAAGATGATGATGAGAGCAGGATTATTGGAGAAAACTCAATATATTCGGGATTAACGAATCGCGGTTCATTCACTTCGCTCATTTTTATATCTAATAGGGCGTCAAAGGTTACCACGAATTTTGAATAGAGAGAATTGCTCATATCTTTTGAAACACTCAGTGTAGATCCATATAACACCATATGGATAGAACGGGAAAAGGAAAGAGAAATGAATTGTGAAAAAAAAGATGTTCGGTACTTCCTGCTTTTCGAGTACATCCTGAGAACTTTGAAATTATCTCGAAATATGGTATTCCCACGTTTTTATATTTTTGTTCTTGGATTTTTCTTCTAAACTGAGTAGCAATTTTGCGTCACTACTCGGCCACCCTGTATATTAACGTGTACCAATTGATTCAGTTCATGTACTGAAAAATTATCAATCATTTGCAGGTGAAAAATGGTCATATCCGAAGAGTTATTGACGACGAGATCAAATCGCTGGTCCTTGAAATATCAGGGACCAATGTAGCCACCACATACGTCACGTGCCCCATCAAACCAAGAGCATCACTGGGCATCAAACTCCCGTTTTTCGTCATGATCATCAAGAATATGAACAAATATTTCACTTTCGAGATCCAGATTCTAGGTGGGGTAAAAACATCTTATTCAATGTGGAGTAATATTGTAAACCGCCATCTCAGAAACTTATCTGAAGTGACATTCCCTTCTTTGATGATCCGTTTCGAATCATTATAATTCAATTACATTATACGGGGTGATCTGGAAGATAGATATTGTCCTACAACTCACTTAGCTGGGATGTGTTGGAAATAAATAACAAGATTCTCACGACCAAATGGATATGAGAAATGATACTTTTTGACATCTTCGAATGGAAAATTTCACTTCTGGTTACACCGAAAGTGTCACTTAAGCTTTCTAAACAACAATAATATCTATATATCCTTAGCATACTCTTATTCTTCGTGGAATTCATCAACAAACTCAGCCAAGATCTTGAATGTGGTTGTATAATAGCGTCTGCAATATTATTTAATTGATATAGACGCAACCGATTTTCATTGTCTTGAAAGAATTTGTTAGGGAATTTGGAAGTGGAATTTCAATTTAGAAAATATCACATAGTGCAATTTTCATATTTATTTGGTATTGAGAATTTAATTATTTCAAGAAAGTTAGTTGGCAACGTAACGAATTATTTAACAACAACATTATTTAACAATGAGGGAACTGAAATAAGGTGTTCTAGGTGTTTCAGTTATGACCTTATATGTAAAGGTATGTATATGTAACGTAAAGGTGTAAGTAGGACAATCGTAGCTATTTTATTCGGCCCATTTATTCGATGTTGTGAGGTTTGAAGTGATCTTGATGACCCTGATGATTCTCTTTTGAAACAACTCCAGAAAATTCAGGGAATGTTTTGGAACCGAACCTCAAACATGCAGATAGTACTCACAAGATGGTCGAATCTGAGCTTTGTAGGGTGTCGAGTACTGCTGTGAGATGACTTTGACGATATTCGCGACATGGGTCACAATGCACGCACTTCGCACAAGTTCACTTTCTTCAAAAATACCGTTGCTTGTGTTTTCAAGCGTTGAAGTAGACTTGGATGAACTACAAATTGTCAAATACTGTCTGTAAATAATATAAATACAAATTGTCGTTGAATGAATGATCTGTTTGGAGGTTTTGGTTAGTCACTACTGATATTGGCATCCAAAAATATGTTTCTGAAATATAGCAAACCTACACATCGATTGAAGTAGTTGGGTAAATAGGATCTAGGTTCCGCATATCATTTCAATTTGTTCTGAGAGTATATATTATGTTTGGAGTTTTTTTTCAGATGACAAAGAAATGCACCGAAGATTCAGGGTATCAAACTTCCAATCGACCACTAAAGTTAGACCGTTTTGTACCACGATGCCGATAGGCTTGAGCTCAGGGTGGAATCAAGTTCAATTTAATCTGGCCGATTTCACCAAACGTGCATACGGTGAGAACTTTATTATTTGTATCCAATTCTAACTTGAATTAAGAGTTCAAATAGTGTGGTCAAGTAACGAATACTACGTAGGGGAACCCAAAAAATTACAATGAATATGTAAAAATATACTATGTTACCGTGATCAGTAGAACAACACTGAACGAAAAAGCAGAAGCAACCTAAAACGTCGAAGTCTCGAAGAAACTGATACTTCGATTTTGGCACAAAACAAATACTTAGGATCTTATTTTGCGTAATCTGAAACCTTGAGTTATTTTCTGAATCATCCAGATTTCATATTTTAGGACCTAGTATCAATTTCTAACAAAAATGAAATGAAAAATCAGTTTAGGTTGCATTGTATGAGAAAGCAAACACTTCAAGGATGTCCACTTTGAAAGTTTTCGAAATCATTTTTAGTTTTTCATCTCAGTTATATCGAAAAAGTAATTTTTTTTTTGAAAACCTATCTTATATTTTTTTGAAAATACTTATCCGTAGTAACTTTTCCTAAGATTTACCGTGGAGATATTGATTTCTTGCTCCGACGTTTCGTACACAGATTTTGAAAGCTTTTTTTATTCTGGATACACTCATGTTTTGGTTTGAATCTGTTTCGACCTAGTTTTAGACATCATCATCATATTTTTCAAAACTCTTTTTTCTTGCTCCCCTTCCTTTTATCCTCTTGGGCGTCGGATTTGGGCTAACCGTCTGGTGTGTCGTTTACATTGTTTCCATGATTTCCCATTTTCTGTCAGTATCTTGATATCTCTCAACGACTTCTCCCTTTTTTTCCTGCCTCTGTTATTTGTTGCATCCATTTCTCCCGTGATCTCCCCTTTGTCTTCATTTTAATGTTCCTTGCTTCATGTATCTTCGTTATTTTGTTGGTTATTGATTCCAAACTCAAAACTCTAAATCAAAAACATCATCAATTTCACCTGTTTTCAAGAAAAAATTGTCAGCAGAGTGATTTCTGATCTTCCAGTGTCAGTTATTGGTTGACTAATGAGGAAAGTAATTCTGGATAGTGAAGGAAGTTCGTGCGTTTTTATTGAGACAATTTCCCGAAAAATGGATTGGTACCTATTCTAGTCTCTTGACCAGCAATTTTTTTCTTCGGGGATCCACCAAACGTTTGTCTACGCAATTAATTTATGTAATGAGGAAGGATTGAGAGCGAGCATCACAAAAGCGTTCGATAGTAGAAATGCTTAGACATGTGTTTAGAGGCAACTGTGAGAAAAGAATATTTGTTGCTTTCAATCTAATTCATCAACATAAATTGTTTCGAAGCGTTGCGTTGATTGATTCAAATGATGGATAATATTTTGATTCCCCAATATGCAGTATTACCTTACTAGTCAATGAACATTTGACAATGAAAGACCAAAAATTGTTGTTTTGTTGACTCCAAAATTCTGAAAGCAATTGATAATGTCTGAAACTATGTCGAAAAAATCGATATCACTACGTTGAATCATATCAAAAGTTGCTATGAATTTGTATAAATTTGTATAAATAAAACTACGCGGTACTGATTAATAAATCAGCTCATCCAGTAGTTGATATTATTGTATGACTGCAGGTACAACTTACATGGAAACTATGAGGGTACAAATTCATGCCAACACTCGCATTCGTCGTCTCTATTTCACTGACACCCTATACACGGAAGAAGATCTGCCTAACGAATTTAAACTCTTTGGTCCTGCTTCCACGCAGAAGAAGAAACAAGTTGAAACAAAGCAGTCCAAAGAACAAGGTACCAACCTCGAATGAAATCATACTGACTAGGGAATATATGTATTTCTTAGGATATTGAGCTATCTGTTTACTTCAAATATGATACCGAAATGGAAGAAGTCCACATGATCATGAACTGAGTCAATTCAAGCTATGTATAAGTAAAGTATAATATATGGTTTCATCTAGCGTCAATTTTGTTCCTCCAATATGAATATACTAAAAATATGGACGAACTATCTCACTGGACATTCTACGTTTTCATAGTTGTCAAAGAACAAGCTCATCCCGTCACGCCTAAGACAGCACAAGACAAGGCTGAAGAAGAGATTCCCCCGCCACCAACACCTATAGACGTAGAAGTGGCGCAAGAAACAGAAAACATAGCTGAAGAAAAGCCACCAGAGGCAACTTTAAAAGAAGACGTTCCTGAAGCTCAACAAGCTGGGGAAAAACCAGTTGAAGAGGAAACAAAGGTACCTGATGATGTGAAAGAAGGAGTTACAGCCGAAAATGGAACTGCTGCTGATGGAGGAGCAGTTGAAGAAGCTGCTGCTGGTATAGAATCAGCTGGTGATTCCCAAGCTGTAGATGGTGAATATCATTCATATCTTCTGAAGTGAACTTAATGGAGAATTCATTTAACAATGAGCGTCGAGTACTAAATCATATTTTTCTAAAGGCGAAGCAGCCAACGAAATCCCTACCGAATCCCATGAAGGAGCATCAAAAGAACAATTACAAGGACAACCAACAGAAGGAGAACATACGGAAGCACCAGCAGCTGAAGAGGTAGACCAAGCAACTGCTCCTGCGACGGAGCCTGAAACTGTCAGTGAAGAGCCACCAAAGACGGAAGAACCTGGAGTGGTCGAAGAAATCACTAGTACTGAACCAGCTACTACAGAAGAGCCTACCACAACTGAAGCTCCCACTGAATCTGAAAACGAATCTCCAAAAGAATGAATCATTCTGTGTATCTCCTGTGTATTCATGGTTTTACATTCTAGCAGATTTTATATCTATATCATTTGTTTATTATATTTTTGCGCAGTTTAACATACTAGTTCTTTTCATTTTCCCCTTTCTGGTCAACTACTTTTATATGTGACATAACAAGTCAACAAGAGTTTGCCTGAACTAAAATCCCTTATGAAATATATGCCCTCTTAAATTTAGGAGAAGAAAAGAGAGAATTCAAATTGGAAAGTTCCAAATTTTCATATAATTTTTGGCCACCTTGTATAATTTAAGGACGAGAAAATTTATTCGAAACTATCACTCAATTGTATCTTGGAAGCTGGTGAACATTAATTATGGATGCAGTGTTTTTCATTAGGTATGCACCTCCACAGATGACATATTTTCGATCAAAAGGAACATAACAATTCAAGTAGTTGAGGAATGAACCGTATATTATATTAGGAAAATGAAAATTCGCTCCATATTTTCGACAATTTCTTGTTTCAGAGCCTTATATCTATTTTCATCACATTTCTTAGTCGGATTTTCAGATATCTATTCATAAAGTTCATATTCAATACAATTATCAATATATTTACAATATTCAAAGTATAAAGTTTGTATCACTTTCTTTGTTGTCCCGGTTAATAATTCATTGAACAAAATATAATATCCGCTCATATTGCAAGAGAGAATGCCATGAAGTTTGTTTTGTTAAAATATATTTACTGTTAAAATATATTTAGTGAGACGAACAAAACGCTGACATAGGGAATAATTTCTGGTACAGGTTGCGGCTTTTCTGATGACCTCTTTGGTCCACAAATCTGAGTTATAAATTTAGTGACATTTAAAAATGACAAAAACCAGGAGATATATGTGTCATGCTTCTTTGTATTTTTCTATTAGTTAACAATTGAAGACTTGAGACCTGGACAATTGGTAGATAACTGAAAACTCTAAATTCCCATATTTACAAGCTATCATAACATTCCAAAAAGATATCACAATGTGGTTTGTGTCACATCAAAGGACTCTCTGACACTGCTGAAAAACTTTTCACACGTGAAAATATGAGTGGGGGATATCGGTTATCCATCAATTCGAAGTTGCAGGTGCTCTCGTCCCCATTTTTTGTTGTCACAAACACCGAATGTCGATCCCACACGAGTTGGGTGTGTCTCCGCTTCCTGGGTTTGATACGAAATTCCTAAAAGTATGAATTCAGTTTACTTCGAGAAATATTACCATTTTCATTACTGATATTTCTTCACTCCTTCTGAGTTAAAATTTACATCTACATTATACAGGGTGTTTGTAGATATAAGGGCCTCACATAGGTGATATAAGGGCCTCACATCGGTGGGTTAGAACGAGCATATTGATATAGTGATTCATTTTTAATAGTTGTCGAATTACAGATTTACTTGTTTCTTTTTAGAATATTCCAAAAATATAGTTCCACATTTTGGCTGAGTAAAAATCAAGTAATTATTTTGAATATAATTAGGAAGTTGTTAAAAAAAGAAAAGATATCATATCATATTCAAGGAGAAAGGGTCAAACGGATGGCTACACGGCCATCAACCCTCGGGAAAAAGCAGAGGAGGCCGGGGAAACCTCTCCAGAAAGCTATTTCCAAGAACGTCCGCGCAAGGAACAATTGTATTCCGCTAGAGGTGATCCTGCTACAAACACGGCGAATACAGAAAAGGAAAGTTAAAAAAATTCCCCTCGAATCAAGGTGTGAGAAATCCGTGCCGAGGTCGAATCTCAGATCATAAAGACCTTACTGCGACATGCGGGGCTCTGCCGAGGTGGACAAAAATTTTCTGGCTACTCGTGGGAACGATTATTGACCTGAAAAACAAAAAACAATTTTCGGAAAGGTCAAATCACATCAAACCCAAAGCAAAAGATGGAGACGTCTGATGTCAAGGCCGTAAGGCCAGAACCAAAAATCTAAAAGGAGAAAATAGTATTTTCCCTGAAGAATCTGGCTGAGACATCTGGTTCCAAGGTCGTAAGGCCAGCACCAACAATCGAAAAAGAGAAATTAGGATCTTTCCTGGAGAAACAGGAAGTCTCATTCATACCCCTACCTCAGTCAAAGTTGCTGTGAGACAAACAGGGTTACCAGAGAACAAAATCAGAAAAAAAAACCGGTCGATTTTTATTTAGAGGGGGAAATATTTTGCGCTTGTTTTCAACTTTTTCACTTCAAACCCCTCGGAGTGGTGAGCTCCAACCCTTGAATCTCAAATGGGATAAGGGGTCAAGTGATACATCATTTTGAAGGTATTTGAAATCTTTCACCAGCGCTTCCTTGTTTTTGGGATTCAATGCAGTAGTTCTCGAGAAAACACGTTTATGTAAGTAACACTTTCTTCCCTTTCATCACTATCTCTCATTTTGTAGTTAGAACGATGTTCATCTAAGAAGTGCCATATGTTTTTTTTTTAAATCCTGTCCTATCCAATATTACATAAAGAATAATTTATTTTGATGTCAGTTCCTTGATCTCTCAGTAAAATGCATACCTTGTTCAGTTTTCATTGGGCCATCCTGTATAACACTATATACATTCAAGGAGAAGCTAGGTCAGTCGCGAGAAGATTGTTCAGAGGGGAAGCACACATAAACAATTTGCACGGGAGAGACTACAACAAAATATACTGAGAGTTGGAAAACAACCCGTTTATGAGAATGACACCAGATGACATACTCACCAGACATAGTTTTGATAGAAGATTCAAAGTATTATGGACAGGGATGGGTAGAAAGACGGTCCTCCTATCAAAACTAAAAAAACTAAAGAAGATTCAGGAGCCGGCGTCTACGGAGCCAAGCCAAAGACGAGAATTTCACAGAATTTAGGTAAACAACAGTATTTAAAGCGGAAATTGTTGCGCGAGAGAGTTGATAAGGCAAGAGTTTGTAGAAAAAACTATTGTAATCTACTCGGACAGCCAAGCCGCAATAAAAGCACTTAAGTGAATACAAGTTCAAAACTTGTCTAGGACTATTTGGAAGCCCTGGAAGAGTTGGGCAGTGAGAATAGACTGGCATTAGCCTGGGTACTAGCACATAAAGCATTCAGGATATGAGGGCTATGAAGAGGCTGATTCACTTGACCAAGAACTAGCAAGCAAAGACCTGAATGTACCGGAACCGTTCTGTAATATATCAAAAACTATATGAAAAACAACTGTCAACAGTCAAATCTTAGACAATTTATCAACTGTCAATCTTGCGATTTTTACTCAAGAGAGTATTACATATGAGACTAGATTTTTTGAAATTCTGTAAAAAATGCTAAGACTATTGAAATTGGACCACTAGTTCTACAGGGGAGAATATTATGAATTATTCGTTCTAACACCTTGTGAGATATTTGTACTTGTGATATACAGCCTGTATAACATTGTCACCCTGATAATTCAATTCAGTAAACTTAAACAGGGAGTAAACATTTGCAACAAGTGATTAATTTGAGGTAATTCAAATTCAGTCACCAGAATATTAGAAAAGAAAATAATATATTTGTCATTCTTCCATTCATTTCATTCATCTAGGGCAAGGAAATAAATATTTGTGACAAGTAATTGATTTTAGCTAATGCAAATTGAACTGAAATTGACTAAGAATATTAGAAAAGAAAATTATATATTCGATATTCTTTCATTCTTTTCATTCATCATTTTCTTTCTATTAAATGCTGCTTTGGATCGACAATGAGACAAGAATCTTAAATTACTATCAATCATGAAATCAACCTGATGATTTCTTAATTAAAAGAAATATGAACTATGATTCTCTATTGAATTATGAATAGTTCATGTTACAGAGCTTGGAATCTCTCAAGAATCATGTGAATTATCACTTGCCGTGCTGAAAATGATATTTTTTGGTCAAAGAGAATGGATAATTCTAGATTGACAGTGTAGATGTTTTGAAAACATGACTAACTGATCAAGATATTTTTCCTTGATATTCTTGTCTACAGGGTGTTCATCCGAGTAACTTTTCCATAAAACTAAAGAATTGTTGAACTGAAGAATTAAAAAATGTATATCTGAGTCTGTCCAACATAATGAAGACTGATAATAGACCAGTTGCATGACCATTGAGGTCACCAGGTTCAAATCCCAACTTTTCTTTGTGGAGTTTGATAAAAAAATGAATTTTCAAGGTGCCTGTAAATACACAGAGCAGGCTGCGACAATTATGAGAGGTAAACCAATCCTCCTATCATGTACCCTCAGAAAACAGTGGTTAAATCAAAGCTCCCATCGAACAGAACATTGTTGACATCAATTGTTACAACTCTGAACGAATTTTAAGTTGAACAGGGCTTTATTGCATGCATTTTCTCCTGAATTACTGTGACATTGTTGTTTTCAGTTTTTTTTTTAATTTTTTTGAAGAAACAAGTATAATATCAGGAATCACCATGCTTCTGCACTTCTTGAAATTTCAAATCTGAAATAAACTGAACCACATATGAAGATTTTTACTAACTAAATCAATGAAATATTGAAGAAGAGTTTGTATATTTCTTGAAGAAAGTGCCCCAACAAGAACAATCTAGTTGCCTCAGGTCTACAAATTATAAAATGAATCACCCCATTATTTTCTAGAACCTTCAACTCCAATCACATGACTACAACATGCAGAGGACATGCTAAATCTATATATATCTTACCATATGATGAGTCTGTTTGGACTTTTCTTTCTGAGCCTTCTTTGCTCCTTGGGAAACCATTTTGGTATCATGTCTATGAACAACCAAAGTTACTGTATCTCCTTTCAGCCTGTAGTAGCCAGACAAAACAGGATAGCGAGAATTTTTCGTCTTCATTAGATTGATGCATTGAGATGGTTCTTCAGTAGATGTCAACATTAGAACTGTTCCATCAGAAAAGAATCTGGAATTGAGCTAATTTATCAATTATTCAACTTGTCAGCAAACTCACCTCAATAATCTATAATAGGCCACCATATACCAAGGTCTATAAAACTGGTCTTGAAATGCATTTTCGCCATTTCTAATATAAGAGGTCCTACTAATGTAGCAGCCATCAAAGAGAACTCTTGGTCTCTCTATGTACATGGCTCTCCAATTTTTATATTCTCCTGGAGTAGGACCACAGCCAAGCTTCCATATTCTGAAATGAAATAGCTGCAAGTCATATTTTTCAGTTTGTTCCATGTTCAGGTAGATCATTCATTTGAGAAAGCATGAGTAAGTGATTTTGCAATTGTTATAACTTACTGTAGACAAGCTAATCTCCATATTTCTGGATCTCTTCCACATAGGTAGAAGCCTCTACACACAGATGAGAATGTCTCCAGAGATCTCAAGTCTAAATCTTCAGACACCACCCATTTGAGGATGTACAGTAAAATCTCTATCGGCAACTGCCCAATATGTGTGATCTAAAATCATAACTTATAGACTTATCATAACTTATAGAATATTCTGTTAGGGAAGTCATTGGATACTTTACACCCCTCTCAAATTTTGGATGGCAAAGGCTGGATCTTCCTTCTTGCTTTCGTTGTATCCTTGATAGAAGTTCTTCATCTTCATTGTCTTCATCTGATTCTTCAGAACATCTACCATCATCTTCATCAAACCTTTCTATCGAACAAATTATCAATTCAATATTGAATTTTTGTCAGAAGAAATGAAGAACAATAAATGGATAAATGATAATTTATAAAATACAAAATAATAAATGAATAATGAATGATGAATTCACTACTGAATATGTCTCTTACACAAGAAATAAAAAATCTCACCCTTTTCTGGTGGTTTGGATACTTCTTCGGTATATTTGGTTTTAGATCTATTGTATATCTTCATTTCAATATCTGGTTCAATTTGAATAGCTCTTCGATAAAACTGAAGGGCCTCATATATTTTTCCAGATTTTTCCAATTCAATTCCATTGAAAAATAATTGTCTAGCTTTGGTTTCAGCATCAACTGGTTCTTTTTCAGTTTGATATTGTTGTGGTGATGGTTTGGAATGAGTGCCCTTTCCCTCCTGAGATCTCAGAGACAGTTCATTCTGCCATTTTTCACGAAAATATAGTAGATCATTCTGCTATAAAAGGAAGTATGTTCAGCACAATAATATTAGTTTGGAGGTAATCGGAATGGAATTTGTAACTAGTATGAAACTGAAAGCTAGTGTTCATCTACCTGTTCTATATTAGAATGGGCGACTGGACTGATATTGAATATTGGAATTTGAACTACTGTACCGTGTTGTTACAGACCCTAATTGATTTTTGCATCCCATAAAAACTATTATCTTTGCGAATTATGAGTGTATTCTCTGTTTGAAATTGAGGAATTTCAGAACCAAATTCAAACGAGCTATGTTAGGACGCCAGTTTAGATTCGTGATGACATCATTTGTGAAACTGTGCCCTTATTGGTCTCTTGATGTTCCATCTCTACTCGACATCCAATGTTACCAAATCCCCAATTATAAACAAGTTGTTCGGAAAGTTGTCTTCATAATATAGAGATCAAAGCAAAAAAATCGTAGAAATGAATACTTCATGTCACTCATTAGAATTAAGACATGTTCGATGATAACTATCACACGATATACCTTCATGAGATGACGAAGAAATGAAGTCTAACTCTCGTTTGCAACATTCTGTAAATATATGTTGTAAACTTGGCAACACGTTACTACTGAAGTGAAGTTAGCGCAAACTTGACAATAGACGCTGTATTGTTTTCGGTTCATTCACGTGTTTCTGTCTGTGTTAAAAGTTGTAGCTTTTGTATCCTCGATTTGTTGATTGTTTTATCAATAACATGGAAGCTGGATTCGAGAAAGCAACAAATCAAAACCTGCCAACAGTTGATGCTACAATGGTTTTTGAGTATTACCAGTCAAATCCAGATTTCTCAAGTGCTGAGATAAAGAATGTGAAAGCCTCTAGGTGAGTAATAAAACCGATATCTATGTTGAATCTTGTGACATGATGTTGAAATATATTTTCATTGAATATTGTTCATTCCAGGGCTACTAGAGAAATGTATGGTGACCGGGCTATTGGATATGTTCAGATTAAAAGAGTTAACCATATTTGCACAATGAAATCCAAGGTGACTCCTGAGCATAAAGTAAACAATAAAGGGTATAATGTGGTTTTGGAAATTGATGAGGCTGAAGAAAAAGTGATTTTATGCAAATGCTTGGATTGTGCTGCATCTGAAGGTATGTTTTGATATGAAGCTTGAGAATAGCATATTTATATCATATGGGCCAAATGAATAATGAAAAGAATTATGAATAATAAGACAGGTTCAAGTTTACCTATTTAATTTTCAGTTCTTCAAAATTGATATAGTATATTGACATCCGCATATTTGTATTTTCAGGAGGCTGTAAACATTCAATTGCATTTCTGCTTTGGGTTCATAGAAGATCTGAAGAACCTTCAGTAACATCTGTAGAATGCTACTGGAAAGTTTCAAAGTTGTCAAAAGTGGGTTCTACTATGAAATTCATGAAACTTGATGATATTTGTGGAAAAGCAGTCCCTTCAATGCCAGATGCAAGTGACAGATTTCTACAAGAAGTGATGACAGAAGGTGAAAATCACTGTTGCAAGGGAACTCTTTTCTTAAAAGATTTCCCAAATAATCCTGTTTCATTGATGTCACTCCACAAATTGACACTGAAATATAAGCAGGAGAAAACTGATTTCAAAGCTGATGACTTCATTCATTATTTGAAAAATGCAATTCCAAAAGCCACTTATAAACAAGTTGAAAGTATCACAAAGGACCAGTCAAAGTCATCTGAGTGGTATGAAGTGAGATATGGCAGAATAACAGCTTCTAAGTTTTATGAGGCTGCTAAATGCAAAACTGGAGATGGGAGTCTCGTAGAATCAATTTTGGGTGGTAGCAAAGTTATCGAAACTGAGGCTGTTGCTAGAGGAAAAATACTGGAAGATTCTGTTTTCGAAGAATTTTCAAGGCGAAATGTTGAAAAAGTAGAGAAATGTGGCTTTTTTTCAACTGAAGACTTTCCCATATTTGGTGCTTCTCCAGATGGACTGACCACTACCCATATTTTGGAAATAAAATGCCCATTCAAAAATAAAACTATTGCAAATTATATAAATTCCACTGGTCATATTACCAAAAAGCCTTATGCACAAATGCAACTACAGATGCTTTTGACTGGTCGTAAAAGGGGATATTATTGTGTTGCAATGCCTGATTTTGAAACTTCAAAAAATTTCAAACAAATTGAAGTTTTCTATGATGCAGCATTCACTGTGCAACTCTTGAAGGAAGCTGAAGCATTTTGGAAAAACTGCATTTTCACAAAATTAATGGAAATCTAATTTCATGTATATATTTATGTTTGATTATTTTATTATTTTGTGGCAGATACCATGAATGTTTGTGTCCTAATTCATAAAATAGAATAGAATATTTCTTTTGTTGGTCAAAGTCGAGATTTTAATAAATTCATTTACTCTTATTTTTCGAATGGCTTTGTCAATATAAATATTTTTTTTTCATGTTTTGATATGTTTCAATATCATCACTTCCAAAAATCTATACAATACTCATTTATCTATTTCAATATATCTTCTGTAAATATTTTGACCTAATATTTCATTATTTTGTATATAGTACTAGGTATATAGAATACATTATTGAATAAATACTTTTCCCAATAAGTTTCACAATTTTTTATCTTAATTTGTTCTGATTCTATAAACCTACATTTTTTTTTACAAGCACTGGAGAAAAATATTAATATCAATTTCACTAGTTACAGGTTATAACTGAATAACCAATTATTTCACTGGTTATATCAAAAAAGTAAGTAAGTAAGCACAAGTGAATTCTAATCCTTGAAAACCCTAGGCTTGGACAACTGAAAAATTATACTAAGTATATATTACTGAGTCAAACTTGAACACAATTTGTGGAAATATATTTATTTGTAATTACTATTTATTTTCAAAAATCCTTCAACTCAGATCCAGCATTCTTTTATGATTAAAACAATTCAGTTTTTCAAAACATTATTATTCCAGGTATTTATACATCAATTTTATAAATATACATATGATGGTAGTGTATATAAAACTATTGAATTGAATATATTCATTTAATCAGGACATGTTGGAGATTTACTATACCACATGCAATCAATATCATGTGGTCAAGCAAATATAGAGTTTTATGATTAATACAAGAATGCATTTTAAGTATATGGAATTCACGTAAACGTCTTATTACACGTTCAATATGGATTCTTAAAGCAGCTATTCTCTTGCTCTCTTTCACTTCGGACTTAGTACTTTTGTGATCAACAGAAACACTAGGTGGCCTGACTAACACACAGTTTTTTGTAGCTAGTATAGAAACAACCTGCTTGAATCCACGATCAGCCATAACCTGGGTTGCATTTGGTACAGTGTTCAAGTATCCAGAGAACTCTACTATCACTTTGTCTGTTGCTCTACCACCAAACCCTGGAGATATGAAGTTGATGAAACCATGAGGTGCTGCAGATATCAAATATTTCATAGTATTACATTTTTTGTATTGGGACCATGTTAATGCTTGCTTAACAGGGTCTGATGGTATCTCAATTTCAATTTCAAAACAATCAATTATTGATTGCACTTTACTATATCGATAGCGAAATGAAATTGGTAACATTGATTTCACATAATCTGAAGGCTGCCAAAAAATTAGTTTTTTCAGAAACTGTGCCAGCATTGGTACAATTTTGTGGAAAATTTTGCCAACATATGAATCGGTGATCCCAAATTCATCTGCTATTCTTGAATTAGGATCATTTAATCTGATTTTTTTCAAACATATTAGTATGTGATCAACAGGTGCTAATGTGTGTTTTGATAATAAGTTGACAATAAAATATGTATCTTCAGGTATTCCCAGATAAAATCGACTCTTAGTTTCTATTAGGAATTTTGTTCGGCTGATATAGGCTGATAAATCATCACAGTTTTCAAAATCAGATTCATTACAACTTGATGATTTTGAATTCGAACTGATCCAAGGATCAGAAGACTCTGTAGATATACTGGATTTGGAAAGAGAAATTTGCAAACTGCTAGTAGATTTGAACTGTATTGAAGTGTTTGTAGCTACTGTACGTAGCTGAGCTTCACCTATTCTTGTATTAACCCCAATACTTCTGTATTTTGGTCTTATATTTACTTGACACTGTTTATCAATACCCCTAGCTGGTTCGGACATAACAAAATAACAATTTTCCACAGATGGTAATACTTCCTCCCGTTTAGTAGATAGAAAAGATCCAGAAGGAGATTCAATGTATACTGGAACTGGAGAGACTTCATCGTTGAGGGTAGGAGAGAATTTTTCAGTTTTCAAAACAGTTTTAGCAACCTCAATGCTTTTCGATGTTGATGGCAAAGATGTTTGAGCTGCAGGTGTTGAAACTTCAGGGGCATCTTCCTTTGTTTCACATAGGTTTCGAGAGGTCACCGTTTCATTCTTGAAATCAATCCTGCGTCTTGACGGTTGTTTTGCTTGTTCTATGAAGCTGTCCAATGAATCCCTCTTCCTCTTTCTTGATGAATCTGATATCTGAGATACAAATTTTCGGCCCTCAGGTATGGGTGAATTGATGAAAAACCGTGGAATCGCGTTATCATTCATGAACACTCGTTTCGCCAGTAATTTGTACTCCATCCAGTTCTTCATGTCAGTTTTCAACTGAAATGAAAATAATATTATGAACCTATGCATTTCACAGCAAATTATTACATTTTGAACAGTTCCAAAAATAGGAATCTCTGAAATACTAATATTACCGAATGTATACTCACATCAAAGTGGTCTTCACAGCAATATAAATATGTTTTGGTCAGGTATTTCCTGTTTACTGCTGTAAACCATTGCTTTCTCAACTCTGGTCTGCGAGGTAGAATTATAAAGAGTTTATCTTTATTATTCTCACTTGTATTTCCACAAGTCATAACAAAACACTCCTTTACAGGCATGATAACACAAAAATTCACAACGCACAAAAGTTAATCAATGACAAAAAAACTATGAATAAACGCTCTGCTCAATCAACAAATTACACAGAGTGAGGTTATAAATCTTATTCTTTTTTTAGTACTGTTAGATTGCGATGTTGTCACATTTATCTCGCTAAATATCTTTAAGTATAAAATAATCTTTGGTCTCCTACCAATCCACTATGAAAATCAAGTCAGAGGATATGAGAGATCAATTGAATAAATTGGAATGCCTTCTCTGTATATTAAATATCAATGTATACCAATCAAGAATCAAGAATTCCTGCATTTTCACATCCTAACATTCTGGGATTTGCCGACGTTATTTGACATATGACAACCTCGCTATATCCTGCACCTCCTTGTGAAATCGAGCGGAATTCGTGACGTATGTTGTGATTTGCGGGAAATATTAGGCCGTTTGAATATGATTGTGACTTCATTCCTTATTTTGAGCCTTTATAATGGATCAAAAATTTTTGCAAAAATATTGAAAAGGATGGTATTCATGTATAGAATCTGAAAAAAAAATAAAAAAAAAATAGTCCACTCGCCCATTATCGTTTCTGTTATCATCCGAATTTTCAATATTTGAATTGCTCATGTTTTAATGCCTGTTTTGTGACATGAATATTCGGTAAGCAGACACTTCTCAGCATTTTTTCTGTACAACTTGCATCTGAAATTCCAAGAATCATAATAAATATAACCTCCATAAGGGCCACATGACCATATGCCATATGATGCACGTGACACGGGACACAACTCATTTTGATTATTCCTGTCTGTGACATCGATTCACAAGACTGGGGTGAGAACAGCTGACAAAGATAGCAGTTGAAATTTTTAAGGTCGGCATAACGTCCATCGGCGTTGGTTCATCAATTTTCTTAAGAATAAGAAAAATAATTGAATAATTCCGATTATTTCATGATAAATAAGGAAGGAAATAGCGTATTCATTGTAGGAAACTATTTTGATATTTCATTTGATGTGATTCAAAATAATAATTAGAAGCTGATAAGATCCTTAATACATTACTATTGTGAGAAATACACGTATATAATATCCATGTCGAGAAAGAACTTCAGCATACAACTCCATTCAGAGGTGTTAGCACGGGGCTGGCACGCTGAAATGTGTCTCAAACTGTAGGTATCTATCATATGAAACATATATCCACTCTCGAAGATCTGCTGCACCTCCTGCAATTATAAAATATATTTAAAAATACTCCCAGCAGACAATTTCATTTGAGGAATCAAGCACGGAGCTACCACTCTGGACTCATCTCAAAATGTAGATCTTGACTAGTTATACATAGGTATAAGAATGATATACATAGATGATGACTAGCAAATTTTATCAGCATTCAAAATCAGTAATCATATACAGGGTGTTCTATTTGAAATAATCGACTTCCGGTTCTTTTTTTCATGTGAACGCTATGCCCATATATTTTTTTAAAGCGTCAGAGCAAGAATGCAACTGTCGAGAACAGTTACAATCTCATTAACATAATATACGGAAGATGATTTGCCATCTTGGCATGGTCAGCATTTCCTTGCAATCTGCAAAAGAATTCATGAGATATTCAGCGCGCCCTGCGCTGTGCCGTGGGTCATTTTTGTTCATCATGTTATGAGTCATATGTTATAATCTCATCTCGAACCCCATTGATTTCTTGTATTTTCAGAAAAATACCACCTTTTGGGTGTGGGCCGATGGTATGTCAGGATACAAAATGTTTTTCCAGACAAACCATGGTACCCTAAGTTACTATCCGAGGCAACATTTCTAGTGTGTGAATGATTTGCTGTTGCCACAGAGCGAGAAGAGTTCTACCTGTGTTGTGCTATCTATCTACTAACCCTCTACTCAACTCATCAGACGGTCACTAAGTTGACAATAACAATTGGAACATATCAAAAAGTCGTATTCCTCAATACAATGTGAAAATAGCGTGGCACATCAAAATGTTTTGCCAATAGTCAGCTGATTTTTGATTTCTGCTTCTCTTTCTTATAGTCGTTTCAATTCCTCTCTCTCTTTCTTTTTCTCTCTCTCTCTCTCTCTTAACTCGACCTAGTAGAGAATATATAATATCATATCTTTGGTGCGTACTCACAAATCACCGAATTGTGTATAAAAGATATTCTTTGAAATAACACAAACATGCAGATTACAACGCGGTGACGTCATCTGACGGAATACATCGCAGGCATAGGCATTAGATTATCAAGACATCAAGACATCCTTTACAGATATAGTTAAACATCCTTGGGCAATATCAAGGCAACACTGAGACAAGGAAAACTGAGGAAAATTTTTGAGAAAATTGCATGGAAATCCATAGACGTAATCAAGGTGGATCTTTGACATAAAATCATAACACAGATTGAAAGTTGAAAGGGATGTTGTGGTGATGTTAAAGGTAGTCCTGTCCTCTTTCCTTCTTTGGTTTATTATTACTTCTATGAGAAAATCAGAAAATCCCTGATCTTTCATTCAAATGAATAAGAATAATAATGTATTGATGATATGGTTGGATAATATATTGTGAGTGTTTTCTTAGCTGCAAATAATTGAAAAGTCATCAATGAAAAATGGAAAAAGAAAGGTTAGTTTTGAATAATTAACTTAGAACTGTAGATCTCAATAGTTCAAAAAAGTAAACAGTAATATATTTCCCTGCATTAACAGATTTTTCAAATTTTTTCAGATTTTCACTGCTTCAATTAGATCCAGGTGAAATATACTTTGAGGATTTTAGTGCTATTTTCATTCCACCAGATACAACTCCTAAAAACTATGATTCCAAAAAACAGGATGGGCGGCTCAAAATGTGTTCTAAATCTCTCATATTTGACCCAAAAGACATCAGCAAACCCATAGTGAAAATCTCTCTCAAAGATTGCATTGTTATAGAGCAGTGGAAAGGAAGTGCCAAGTTCCTCAACAGCAATAATGTGTTGAGTATAAACTGTAGAGAGTATATTGAAATGTTTGAGAAGAATATTATTGCGCCATATCAATTTAAAGGAAGGGAAAACTTTTTATTTTTGTTGAATTATGCCAATATTATGAACTGTTTGCCACACATTTCTCAGTTGCATAGAGCCAGTACTCTAGCTCCTGCAGAGCAAGCTGACATGGTAAAGAACACATTCATTCAACTTTATGTATCAACTTATTATCCTTCTATTTTTTTAATTTTCAGATAGCAGCTATTGTTCATTCACGACAGTCTAGAGATAATTTTGATCCACGATGGATGGATTTATATGAAAAAGTAATCATAGAATCACAAGCTGATAAAGTGACCCCTCTAGTGGTGAATCCTGGGAGGATAGTTTTATCAACCATGAAATTGTATTTTCAGCCCTACAATAAAATGGGGGATGTGAGTATTGTATTATTGATAGATTCTGAAAATTCTGTTTTTTGAGTTTTGCATTTGCAATATACCTACCTCAATTATTACCTACCTGATGAAAAAGTCATTCATGTGCATTCATAAATGTGAATTGTAATAATTACACATCACCATAGTGTTAAAATAGAACTGAGATACTGTTTTTCAAAGATTAAAAGACTTAAACTTCTTTGTAACTGTTCTATCTATTTATTCTGAAAAAATGATAAATTGTTTTGTTCAAGGTTTTGTCTTATATTGTGAATCAGTCAGATATAATAATGTTTTTTCAGTACCCACTAAAGATTGATTTGAAGAGTATCAAACATATTGTAAAAAGGAGGTTCCTCCTCAGACATATTGTGAGTAATTTTTCAGACTCATTATTCCCTTGTCTGATTTAATCATATTTTTTGAGGGTCTTGAAATATATTGTGGAGAGAATTCTGCAATTTCACATGCATATTTCTCATTCAAAAATCAGTCACTGAGGGACACCATTTTTGATCAGTTAATGCAGCAACCAGAACTGAAGCTGAATGAAATTCAACAGGATGTGATGACATTGCAATGGCAAAATGGAGTGATTTCAAATTATGACTACCTCCTATACATCAACAGGTATTATATGATTTATATAGTGACTCCATTTGAATTCATCAACAGGACAATAGTTTCAAGAATTATTGAAAGAAGTTTCAGTGGGATAAGTCTATCATTATTTTTCATTATTATTTTTTACATGAATGGGCCATATTGAAATATAAGACCAACTTTATCTTTTGATATCGTGTGAACCAGCGGTGGAATGGTGGGAGAGGAATAGTAGATAGAAAATTCCATAACCTTACCATTTTATTTCAATGTTCTTCTCTGGTTAGTTGAGAAAGTATGGCGTATTGGCGCTATCAAAAGAATGAAATTATCAAATAACCAAAATCGTCGAATTCTCCATTATTTACCTATTTTAGGAAAAATTATCTCAAAATGAAAAAGTTCATCAGCGGAGTCGTTTGGCATAAACGCCGTCGCTCATTGCAAATCACAATAATAACTTATATCAAAAATAACATGATTGGGTATAATTTTTCAGAGTAGTCTTATGTTTTCTGTAAACCAATTATGGTTTGATATAAGTCAGTAAGGTGATAATACTGAATTTCATATGGAACTACTTCAAAAGTGCAATTGATTTCGATTTGGAAGTGATTTTTGGCGTTTGTACCGTTTCATCAAATCCTATTGGTGGTATTGAAAGAAACTGAAGATCAGCATTTCATCAAATTACTTTTCGAATAGCAATAAAGTTCCGAATGATATTTCAAACTACAATATAGTTCCAAATAACGATTCAAAGTCTGATAACATATTGAATTTCTTTCTAAATTGCGATAGAGTTTCAGTCAACGTTTTGAACTGTGGTATCATAACAACAGAAGCATTGAATAATGACATAATTTTTCGAGAACTGAATAATCAAACCCTTAAAAGGCATCGGTCGATTTGATTTCGTTTCATGTACCTTTCTATCAAGAGTCTGAGAAATGAGTTGAAATTTCTATTGATATCAATTTAATATCAATTTTATGTTTCTTAGAATATAATTGATAATGAGTTCTTCAATTTTTTGTTGTTTGATGAATATGTTTTAATTATGTTTGTATTATTTCTTCACTCTTTTATCTGGTACCCAATAGCCAGTCTTTCTGGGACATTCATTGTTGATATTGAAAAAAAATCGATCTGTCATACAAGGCATCTAGCAGATTTTTATTGGGATCATGAGTGAAGTTGATCAGTTTCTCGCTCTCTTTGTTGTGAGCTTTTTATTTTTCAATAGTGAAGCATTTTTTGACTTGACTGACTGGGATTGCTTTCTTTGCAGTTTAGGTGACCGCACAATCAGTGACCTAACCCAGTACCCAGTCTTCCCTTGGATAATATCCAACTACACATCAGAAAAATTAGATCTAAATGATCCTAGCAACTATCGAGACTTGTCGAAACCCGTTGGAGCACTCAATGACACTAGATTGCAACGGCTATTAGACAGGTATCACGAAATGCCGAACCCAAAGTTCATCTACGGGTCCCACTATTCGACGCCTGGCTTCGTGCTCTACTACTTGGCAAGGTTGTATCCCCATTATGTGTTGTGTCTTCAGAGCGGTAGATTCGACCATCCTGACAGAATGTTCAATTCCGTGTCTGATGCGTTCAAAAATTGCTTGAATAATATGTCTGACTTCAAGGAACTGATACCCGAGTTTTATGACGTCTCTCGAGGAGGGACATTCTTGGTGAATCACATGGGTATCAACTTCGGTTTCAGACACAACGGTGTCAAAGTAGGCGATGTCGAGTTGCCGCCATGGGCCGATAGCCCTTTGGATTGCGTTAGAAAGCTACGAGAAGCGTTAGAAAGCGATATGGTGTCAAAACACTTACACAACTGGATCGATTTGATATTTGGGTACAAGCAGAAAGGACCTGAAGCTTTGAGTGCTCATAATAGTGAGGATGAATTGAAGCAATAATAATTATGACTGCATTGTTCAACTCATTGTTTTCAGTGTATTACCACCTTTGTTATGAGGGAGCCGTTGATTTAGATTCGATTACAGATTTGAATCGAAGGCATGCCTTGGAGGTGCAGATCATGGAATTTGGGCAAATTCCGAAACAAGTTTTCAGAGTTCCCCACCCCAGAAAGAAGATTGGGTCAATCATTCCAATCGAACCATCTCAGATTCAAGAAGAGGCTGAGGTAGAAGGTAGGTATTTATTATTGTTAATTTTGGAATTCATTGCCCTTTGACTATCTTGTGCAGAAAATAATTGGAGGAACTTGAATGAACTCTACCTGCAAATGACTTTCAATTCTCACAAGAACACCATCAGTCATATGTTTGTGAGCGATGATGGCACTAGAATAACCTCAGTCGGCCATGATTCGAAGCTGAAAGTATTTTCTCTGCCTCAGAAAAAACAGATTAGGAGCGCCAGCATAGGAGATATGCCTCTTAGCAGCTGTATTCAGTTGCCAAATGCCAACTTACTTGTTATTTCTAGCTGGGATAACAAAATGTAAGTAGTTTTCGTTTGAAAGCTTTTATCATCACTCTTTTCATTTTTTCAGTTATTTATATGATCTTGACTATGGTAGAGTGACCGAAAGTGTTCTAGCACATGAAGACACCATAACTTGTCTTTGTTACGGCGTCAAGTATAACTTGTTGGTCTCTGGAAGTGGAGATTGTACGGTCAAAGTGTGGAAAGGGTTGAATGTCGAAGGAGTAATCAAACCAATACAATGCCTTCATAAACTGATCGATCATAATTCCCAAGTGAACTGTTTGAGTTTTGACTGGTGAGTTTTAACACAACATCCTGAACCTAAATAATCAAATATGTAATGCATTCCTCTGTGATTCATATTTTACAACCTTGTGCAGTAGGTATTCACCATCAATAACTTTTTTAACTTCCGCTTCGTTTTAACTTATGTTTGTTTACCTCCCACTCCGTCGGATTTGTTGAGAAAAAATATACATGCATTTTATAAGTAATAAAATTCCCTACAAATTTTATTGCAATACTTGTTTTCATAGAATAGGCTATAACTTAATAAAATCGTTCTAAAGTTAGAAGTGCGATAGAAAATGCGATTTTTTCCTTAAAAAAGTGTGTATCTTTGTATTTATCTGCCCTAGAAACAGAATCCAGAACGTGGATTGAAGGAAATTCAATTGTTCAGAATAACATCTGTAAAATACCAGAAATAAAAAACCTCGTAACAGAAAAACAAAATGTTAAAAAAACAATTGGTCTGAGAAACCATGTTCACTCAGCTCTCAAAATATTTGATATTCTCCCTCTCGAAATAAAAAACCTAAATATCAAATTCAAATTCAAAAAACAAATAAAAAAATGGCTTCATCAAATACCTAGAATTATCATTCATGAAATTCTGAATGCTATCAACTAGAATTCGAAATTCAAAAATAGTGATTACCTTGTACTCGCCATATTGAATTTGATAGTTATCTCTTTTTATAAGTAATTTGCCTTTATTCGTTTATTTATTTATGTATCATATTAACCATCACTTTACCCTAAATTCAATTATGTATAGTTTAGTAGATTTAATTCATATTCAATTTATATACAGTTGCTACAAAAAGGTATGTATTCACTTTTGTGAAGGTGACCGATCACACATTCTCACTGTCAAGAACGTCGTTCTTTTAGAGATGAATGATCGCCTGGCATAATATGTGTGTATGTATGTGTATGTATGCATGTGTGTGTGTATGTGTGTATATATGTATATAGGTATATATGTATATATGTATATATGTATATATGTATATATGTATATATGTATATATGTATATATGTATATATGTATATATGTATATATGTATATATGTATATATGTATATATGTATATATGTATATATGTATATATGTATATATGTATATATGTATATATGTATATATGTATATATGTATACAGGGTGAGTCAAAAATGTGTACCGAGCTTTCTGGGGGTGATAGACCATTGAAAAATAAGTGTAGTTTGATGATTAAACTCATGGCCCAAAATGCATATTGAGGGAGATATATCCTTCCAAAGTTGATAAAATTGAAATAATTTCTCCGCATAACTTCTGAACGATGGAAGCCACCCGATTGAAATTTTGTGCATGAATGTATGTTGTCAAAATACATTTTTGATATTGTTATAAAGGGTGTTTTCAGAGGGTGAGTCATGATTTTTTGTAGAAAACTTTTTTCCCTGTATTATTTTTGGTGAAAAAACAGGAGCATTCGATGGAGCGAAAAAAATTACATGAAAAAGGTACTCTTATTCAAATACAAAAAATTGAGCCGTTCGTGAGATATTTGAGTTTTTGTAGTTACATGATATCAGCAGATTGATTTTATTCATCGCGAGATTCATCGGTATAACGATATTTCAGCAGGCCATGATCAATTTTGTTTTTAATTTTGTCGATAATATCACCTCCCTGTGCCACGTTACTGAGCAATAAGTACATAGCAAAGTCTGTCCCAACAAGATTTGAATAAAAATAAAAGTTTGATAATGTTTTTGGTACTTTTTATTAATACATAATTTTGAATGGATGAAAAAAGAAAAATACAAATTAAAGTAGCTGTTCGAAATGTCCACCGTTTTCAGTTATACATAATCTGAGGCGTTTACGTAAATTATTCATCAAACCGTTCATAGTTTGGTGATCATTTTTCAACAACGTAAATTCGTTCACAATTTTTTGCCTCAGCTCCTCAACATTCCGAATTTCGCTTGAATAAACCCTAGATTTCATGTAACCCCAGATCGAAAAATCTAGTGGATTGAGGTCAGGCGAACGAACAGGCCAGGAAATAGGAGCGTCTATGCCTCGTCCTATCCACCTATCAGGAAAATTATCATTAAGCCATTCACGTACAACTCTTACATAATGAGGTGGTGATCCATCATGCATAAAGCAGATTTCCCTACGTATGTTGAGAGGAATGTCTTCTAATATCGTACCTAACTCATTTTCTAAGAAGTTGAGGTACATTGCACCATTCAGAGACCCTGGGAACATGTAGTATCCAACGAATTTGTCTCCTGAAGTCGCAGCCCAGACGTTCACTTTGAAATTATATTGAAAATGCGTTGTTTCAACAACGTGTGGATTTTCGTCAGCCCAGAAATGAGTGTTGCGCGAATTGAAAACACCGTTTCTAGTAAAAGTTGCTTCGTCTGTGAACAATATTTTGTTTAAAAACTCAGGACATCTTCGAGTTCGTTCCAGCAACTCTTCGCAAAATCTCAATCTTATTTCATTGTCTCGTGGTAACAGTTCTTGTACCTGCAAATAATAATAAGGGTGCAGCTGTTGCTCTCTGAGAATTCTGGTTACATTCGCTTGTGTTGTGTCTATTCGTCTTGCTAATTTCCTTGTACTTTTTTCCGGATCCTGTTCCACAGTATTTAATACTTCTTCTTCAACTTCTACAGTTCTCGCACTTCTGGGTCGGCCTCCATTTCTATTATTGGTTTTCAAACATCCTGTTTGACGCAGTCTTTGTACAATCCTCGAAATTGTTCTCGAATTTGGAACGCGTCGAGCGGGAAACATCTCTGCATATCGTCTCACAGCAGCATTTGCATTTCCGAAGCACTCGCCAAGCATTAGAAGCATATCAGTTTGTTCAGAGAACGAATAACCTGCAATATTTCTTAAAATCTAGTTGATAATCGCAGTGATAAATGACACAGAAAAACCACACGAACAAATCGACTACAACGATGTTGACTCGAATGTTGATGACATGATCGTCAAAATTGAGAACAAAATTATTCATCATGGCCTGCTAAAATATTGTTACCGATGAATCTCGCGATGAATGAAATCAATCTGCTGATATCATGTAACTACAGAAACTCAAATATCTCACGAACGGCTCAATTTTTTGTATTTGAATAAGAGTACCTTTTTCATGTAATTTTCTTCGCTCCATCAAATGCTCCTGTTTTTTTACCGAAAATAATACAGGGGAAAAAGTTTTCTACAAAAAATCATGACTCACCCTCTGAAAACACCCTTTATAACAATATCAGAAATGTGGAAGTGTGACGAAAAAATGTATTTCGACAACATACATTCATGCACGAAATTTCAATCGGGTGGCTTTCATCGTTCAGAAGTTATGCGCCATGAGTTTAATCATCAAACTACACTTATTTTTCAATGTTCTATCACCCCCAGAAAGCTCGGTACACATTTTTGACTCACCCTGTATATCTATATATGTATGTGTATGTATGGGTATGCATGTATATGTATATGTATATATGTATGTGAATAATTGGATCAACCATACAAGTACCTTGTACTTCTGGTTATTTTCACGTTTATTTCAATGTTGTATGGAAATTACTCTATGTTCTGTTGATGCTGAATTTTGAATAAACGTATTATTATTATTATTATTATTGAATGGGACGTTTTTGTGGCTAAAATGCACCGAAAAGAAGGTATAAGCGAAAATCTGAAGACCGTGCCATTTTTTTTTTTCGGTTTTTCAATATCGCTGCGGGCTCGGAGGAGGGGAATTGTGCATTTTGAACACATTATAACTATCCTAATGAACATTCAGATTTTAGAACCAGCGGACCGTTTGTATGGTAACCACTCTATTTACTGGATCATCAGCTTTGAGCATAATTTCATATCCCTGCTAGATTTATGTGACAACACAAAGACATTGTATTAGAAATACAAGGTTTCATTCCTCCCTACCTCTTCTTTCATAGGGTTTGATATCCCTCTGGAATAGGTTATTATCTCATATCTTCCATCCGGTTGGTGGCTGTGCTAATCTGGATATTTCTTATAGCGAGAACACGTTTTTGGCTGTTGGAACCGAAGACGGTGACATTTACATATGGGAAGTGAAGGATTTTACGCTTTTCAAAAAATACAATCTCCAAACATCCAGTATTAGTGCGATCAGTTTCAGCCCCGATGGACAGAAATTAGCTCTTGGCTGCCAAGATAAAACGTTTCAAATAATCGACGTGAACTCAGGAATGCCCGTGTTTACTAAAGCATTTCATTCTAATGTCACCTCTCTGCGGTGGAATGATTTCCTACTCGTGATTGGTTGTGAGGATGGGACTCTGTCCATTTGGGATATTTTTGAAGTCAAGCTTTTACTGCAAATATCAGCACACTCAGGTAAGAACAGTCGATATTCGATGATCATTCCCAGATTTTTCACGATGTACTTTTACCTACAGTGTCATTAACTTTAGTTGACTTGATATAGTTAACTGCGTACTACAAAAAACAAGTTATCTTCTGGAGATATTCATGAGAACCTCGTGAAAACAAGTGTTTTAATAATCTGTCTGTGAAAACATGAAATTTTGGACATGGAATGTGCAGAGTTACTCAACATTCAAATCTGAGCCCTGATCACGAAATTGTCTACCAGTAATTTTTTTGGATAAAAATGCATATATAGAGTGCCTAAGTAGTATATTTTAAAAATTCACTCTGTTTTCAAGTATATAATGTTTGTAAAGCCCTTTTCGCTTTATTCTAAATGACGTGAAGAATTGGGGGTGCTCCTATTAAAAAAATAGCGATCCATGACAATATAAATCACATAAATGCAACTTTCACTTGATTTCCACGCATTGCATTGTATCATTAGATACCTATCCATGATCTTGATTCCTACCAAATACTTTGATTTCAACGTGTTTCTTCTTCAGGAAAGTGGTTCAATATATTGGTATCATTTTTATTCAGGAGAAAAAAATATGTTTTTTGCACATTCTGAGATCAAGAATTCAGGTTTGTAGCCATTAGCACATAGGTATCATACATTTTTATTCATATTTGTACAAGAACAGTGAAAAGGCATTCAAGCTCTTTCTAGGGCAGCAAACCTTCATGCTCGATTTCCTACAGTTTTTCAGGCACCTAACTTATTACTGTTGAGATGTGGGTGAGAACTATTGATGACTCACTCTTAATATTTATATTGACGATGAAGGGTGATTTTCCTTGGCGTTCAAGAAAACCCTAAAGTGATTAAATAGCTGTAATATTATTCTTGAAACTACTTAATCTGTTAATGTATTTCACGTAAATGTGAATGATTTGAAACATATTGAATTTTTCATTAACAGCTTCAATTTCACACGAGAATAATATGGTTTCACTTTTGGTGTATTTCTAGGATCAATCAAAACCATCGACATATCGCCTCAAAGAGACTTTATCGTAACAGGGAGTAAAGACCGAGTGATAAAAGTTTGGAAACCGAAAGTTTCTTCCTGAGAAAGTTCTTTTGAATAGTATTATGCACCTCAGGGTGCTAGGGTTGTTTGTAACTTATCGTATATTGTGATATTTTTTTATTGATGCATACTTTTTATATTTTATAAAGTGAGAGAACAAATAAACGATCTTCAAGTGAGAACTACTTATCTCTTCATTTTATTCAACTCAAAAATTCACTAGATCTAAATCTCGACTCATCCTCAACGTCACTATCAATTTTTCGGATTCTGCATCGAATTGCGCATTGCCTTCCTTAGGATCCACTGGTTGAGGTAATGGAAGATTCAGATGAAAATTTGGGGATACCAGCTTCAATTTATCTTTCAAAATATTCAACTCAATGTTGTGTCTGTCCTCTCCAGGTAAACTTATTGTTACAATCATATCTTCGCAACTTGCTGTTCCTGGATTCTTGAATCCCATCTGAAAAAAAAACATCCCAATGTGATGGCGGATAGAGAAGGTCAAGGTGAGTTGATATATAGGTGGAGAATATATTTTGCCTATTCGTTACAGAAATACAGGGCATTATTTGAACTCGGAGCAAAACTTCGATAAAGATATATCAGGAACGCCTCGATGTTATCGGCTGAAATTCTCCAGCAACTTGCCTCTACTGACACTTCACAAGATGGCTTACTATGAATGGAAAATTCCAGAACCGTACTTGGAAAACTCATTTTCTCTTTAGATACCTATCGATTGACCTTCTGGATCGTATTTTTCGAAAACTTTTATCAGAATCAGAAAGGTCAGGAAAAACATCACAATCGTGGCTTTTCAATTCGTACGGCACACCTCGATCGTTTTGGTGAAAAAATATCAAACAAATTATCGATGAATGTTTCTTCGATTTCGTCCAGGCACATCACTCTCTACATTCGACTGAAAGTAATTCAATCAAACTTTTCACCTGATGATTCAGCAGCAGACCTGAGAAATGATATAGTTCAATGAAAAATTCGGGACCGGACTTGATATTTTAAAATAACTTTAAAACAATTATAATTTCTGAGAACGATTTCTCTGGATCCTAATAGTCGTCAACGAAGATTCTCAAAATGTTCTCCTCCAATTCCTATACATTTTCTGCATCTCTTTTGGAGATTAAGATCACTTCATCATTTTCAAATCAAAATAATGGTACACAGTATAGAATATCGAAACGGAAATCAATTCAGAAGAAATGAAAGCACCAAAAAAGACATGAACCAACCTAGTATGAATAGTTATTGTTGTAATACAGAAACTGAAGAAATCAATCATTCTGAACAGTATTTCAATCATTCAAGTTATTCGAATATCAGTAATGGTATAGCTGAGAGAGCCATCAGAAATCTGAAAACATTCATGAAATGTTATGAAAACTTCGTAGGATGATGGAAACATCAGAACTCATCCCACTGTGAATACTTAGGATGTTCTCCACACTTCAAGTTATATGGGAATTCTAAACTATTGCCAGCTGATACAGAACTTGTAATAGCACCACTTCTGATCGAACAATCGAAATCATGCGAGGAACAAAGAAATTATAAAGCCAAAGTAAAAAATCAAGCGAACAAAAAGAAACGATTGTTGCCTCCAAAACTAAGAGTTGGAGATTATATTCTAACAAGGGGTCAAAGAATAGAAAAAGAATATAAAACAAAAGGGTCGTTCTAGATGAATAAAGTGAAATAAATACAGGGCGTTTTAGCTTATGAACATTTCGAGAATGACGGCAAAGAGGAAACGGCACATATTTCGAACATTAGACAATTTCATCACAGGAGTGATGATATCTTTGGAAGGGGTGTTCTGTAATAACATCTTGTAATGTTCCCGATCATTATTGTCTTGACGATGAAAACATTATTATGACAAATATTTGATTCTTTGTAAGAGAACTTGAGAGTTTCTAGTAATATTCATTACATATTATGAATTACTTGTCTCAGAAGAATCATATAGGAAGGGGATAGTGAGCCCCATATACTCCCCCCGTAAATCCGCCCCTTTGCTCATGATGTATTAGAAAAATTCAACTAAACCGAACTTGCGAAACTGATGGTTTCTTCTTGGCCAGAGAAAACGGAAGAACTTACCTCTTTACTTGTTGGAATTATTTCCATCTAATTATTTCAAGTTTTGATTTTCTAACCCGTTCAGATGAAGGAAACTTTGAATGAGTTATTATTACCTGCAGAAAGACGTCAGAAGCAGTTATTTTCTGCTTATAAGCGATATCCCATTTGGGTGTTTTTTTCCAATCAGAAGAGGTACTGTGTTCCTGATCTTCGAAAATGTATTCTTCGCTTTCTGTCTGCAAAATTTCTTTCCTTTTGCTCTCATCATTTTCTATTTTACTGTATGGATTCGGCTTTTTCTTCTTGGGAATACTCTTATTACTGCTTGAAAGTTGACCTGCTATGAGATTTCACGTTTACGCACCAAATTGTAAATAAGGTACAAATATTTGTGATTACCTTGCACGGGAGTTGTTTTCGTTAGTTCTTCTCTTTCATCTTCTGACTCGGAATTCTCAGTTTTGTCAAGTTTTAGTAACTCGGCGAGTTTTTGTATATCGCAAAATTCGGTCATTTGGATGGATTTCGAATTATTATGGTTTCATTGATTGACAAAACTTCTTGACGTTGCCATGGATATGGCATTCAATGAACGTTATTTTATGAAATACTCCAAGTCAGCATGGAAACTGTAAGTTACCCATCCGAGCAAGGCTATTTCCATTCGTGAGTATCAAAATATATCTGATCATAATTTTCTGCGATTTTTCTGAATCGATTGAGTAATGAACAAATCATTCAAAAAAAAAACATAAACTTTATTGGCATTCACAAAACTTTCACTGGTATCTTAAGACCTCACATGGCAATAGAAATTCAAATAGGTATTTTCTGATTCAATTAACTAGGTGGAATGCATAGGTATATCAGGTACGATTTATAATAAGTCATCATTATCTCCCGCCATATCAAAGTCGCTAAAAGACTCACGAGGATCTTCATCAAATTGACAATTGTCAAATTCATTACCAAAATCTGGTTCATCAATATTCATACTGTCATAATCCAACTGATCACGACAAGTTTCATCAATGAACTGGTCATCAATTTCCTTCTTAGCCTTTGCAGTCCTACTAGTTTTTTCTACGCTTTCTTTGATCTTTACCCTCCTCTTTCCGCCGAAACCAAGAGCTTTCATTTTCTTTCGAATGAATCTTCTGAAGCGGTATACTATATCTCCAAAGAAGCAGCTGGGCCCATCTCTGCAAAAGAAAGAACATGGGTTAGTTAAATTCGATTTCTTACTGCATCGTTCTAAGATTTTCGTCTGATTCGTGAAAAGGTTTGGATTGATTAACATTTTTCAGTTATTTTCAGGAAAAATTGGTTATGCATGATGACTGGATTGATGAATTTTCCAATAATTGTGAATTTCAAATGATAAAGAAATAATACCTACTTTCAAATTTTCTACAGCGTATAAATTCTTGTATACGTAAAAAGGCGAAACACTTTTCGCCAAAACCATCAGAGCAATCGAGTCTTACCAAAACCACTTGCGCAATTCAAATTTTATACCCAAACCATTGGCAAAGGAAATTTGAAATGTAATATTAATGAAAAATTCAATTGGATTGATATTGGACTCAATTTCAAAATGTTTTTTTTTTGCGACGCATGATAGCCGTTCTGAATAATTATTATTTCATTATAACGAGAAAACGATTTGAGAATTGTAGATTCACGACCGTCCAGCGCCCAAACTTGCAACTTGTTACACAGGTAAGTTCACTCGAATCGCTCATTTTGGTCTGAGGAATATGTTGTAGGTTTTTGTTAGAACCTTTTTTACTGCGTATATGCATGTATGCACTTATATCGTTTGTGATTCAGTTTCAAACAGTGCTGTTCGCAACATGCGTTGAAAATACGAAAATTCTTCTCAAAAACTGATTTCCGGTAGTCACTTACTGTAAAGCTCGTAGATCTATTGCTCTTATAGCATGAAGAACAGCCAATAGGAAAAATACGCCCAATAAGCAACTACAGACTACAGAAGTTCTTTCACTGCGGAGAACCTCGCAAAATGTTTCACAGTCCAAATCTCTTTGTTTCATAGTATCATCGATTATTTCGGCCATTCTTGGAAGAAGCTCTTTGTTGACGAACGCTCCTAGTGGAAACCAAAAGTCCATGATAATGTTTTCCATCAGAAATTCAGCGATGAGGAACTAAAAAGTATCACAAGATGATATATTTCAAAAATGTTGATGTTGTCCAGTTTCGTTGGAGTATTATACGTACAATACAATAAGTTGCTTTATTCATCATAATCATATTCTCGAGATGGTTAGGATTATTTTATGAAAATGAATTCTTCAAGAATTTCGAAGTTAATTTAGTTAAAGTCAACCCTCATTCCATGACTCACCTCTATGAATGTTTGGAAGGGTCCATCTAGTTTTCGGAGTTGTTTCGGGTACAGCCGAATATCATACAAGAGGAGGAACAGAGCTGTCAGAAAAATGTACAAGGAAATGTGTGATCCATTTTCAGCGTCTGCGGATACTCTGAAAACTTGGTATCCAGCAAGGATCAGCAGAAAGGCCGGTAGCACTGCAAAGAATTTTCCCATTTTCTCTACACGATGTAAATTTCGAATCTAAATTACATAAATGTGAACGAGTTTCAGAACTGTGATTTTGACATTTTGCCACTAAGTGACTTCATGACATGGCGTTTCATCTGAATTGTCGTTAACTATTATCACCTGAGAGAAGTTGGTTTCTGTCGATGTCTTATAAAATTCGTCTGGCTTCGTATGTCATGATCTTAAGGAAATGACAAATAGAAAAGTTCTAGGAGATTTCATTTCAAACGATGCGGAAATATTTGTGCAAATATAGTGCAAAATGTATATTATATTTGGTCCACGACGCATGAGGTTACATATGAAAAAGGAATTCGAGAACTGTGACCATGTGAAGTGCAACAAACTTTTCAAAAAAACTGGAATTCAATTTGAGATAAATTGTCACTGTGAAATTTTTGATAACTATCGTTATTAGAAACATTTTCTAATGGTCTGTCTATCTACTGATCATGGATTGATTTCTTAATCAGCAGTGTTATTTTCACGAACTATTTCATGAAATAGAATATTTTGCACATTTGGAGTGCGAGATATTCTATTTTCTCAGTTCGAGTTTGCACGATCGAAAAAAATACGGAAAAATCAAAAGTAGATCTTCACACAGAAATCTTGAGTTGGGCGGTCGATCAAAAATGTTTGTCACTCGTCCCAGTCGATTCATTTCGATTTAAATCTCAACAGTGCATACATTGTTCATTCTCCTCACGGAGATATATTTCTAGGACACTATTTCGAGGGGTCCTTACTAGTGTCCCTCATATCGAGTTTCTATTAAAATTGAGAAAGTTTTGCATAAATCTTACGAAAACTCAAAACTCTCAGGTTCAACTATAGATCAATCTCTATCTTGGTCATCCCATATTCAAATGCTTGAGAATAAAATATATACCATTGTTAGTATATTACACAAATCAAGGTCTGTTTTATCGCTGAAATATTTGAAATTGATTTATTTCAGTTTGATTTACTCGAAACTGCAGTATTTGATATCAATGTGGGGTACTGCATCGAAATATATGTTAAAACCTTCGAAATCTCTTCGAAATGAAGTCATGAAATGTATTTTTCAAATTACTAGATTTGGAACCAACATCTAGTCTATACAAACCAAGGAAACTGCTACATATCGACTCTGTCTTCAAAATGAAAGTGTGCATTTTCATTCACTTCACCAAAAATAAGAAAAAACACTCGAATCTCACCTTCAATATCAATTCTGACTCCCATGAGCACCACACCAGACAATGAGATCATTCGAAAACTGTTCAGATGAAATCCCAATTTTGAAAAAACTCGTTATATTTTTGTGGAATGAATATTTTCAATAGTTCACCCAACAGAATTAAACTCATCAATCTCGTCACAAAATTCGAGAATGAACTGACGAAATATATTCTATCAATTTAACATACTTCCTTATATTGAATAATTCTGATTTAACTGTTCATCTTTAATTCGACCTGTTTTTTTTTAATTTTTTCAATGTATTCTCTTATTGATTTGGTGTTTTCTATTATGTCCCTCCATAAACATGTATATTTCTTGGGATTAATGAATGTTATTATTATATTGATTACTTCGAAATTTATTCAAGGGCGGCTCCTGTCTACGTAGGGAAGGCCTGTTGGAAAATAATCATAGGAATCTGCAATCTCATTTTTCCAAGTTCTTTCTGTATCCGAGAGATTTCTCACATTTCCATATGAATAAAGAGAAACAATAAAACTGTATATGAAATGTATTTTTTGTTACATGTCACGATATAATTTATAATCATGAGTATTACTACTGTACTATGTACCTACTCATACATATGAAATTGAATAATGTTTCAAATAATAGTACACCCCAATTTCCTACAGAGAGGTAAATTTTCTTCTGTCTCTTTTCCGACGAGAAGGCATGAACTCCGACTTCTCGACCTCGATTGTCTTCTTAGTTTAACCTTCCCTTTTCTATCCTTGGATGCTTTACTGGAGTGCCTTCTGCCTATGAATCGAACAGAATTTCACTCATTGAAAGATAAGAAAAATAAAAACACAATCACTCCTCAAAATTCGAGGAGAAATCTACAGAGAAATTAATATTTGTTCAAAAATAAGATGATAGACAATGAAACTCATGATTGACATAACTCTACCAAAATTTTTCCTTTCGAATTAATAGGTATGTTGTGTGTAGTCAAAGAAAATAAAGGGTTTGCTGGCATTCTATTTTCCACAAGCTTTTCAGTGACCCTACATACGACAAACCTTTGCATTTGGAAAAAAAGCTGCTGAGAGGTGAAGGAAAACAATTTTTTATCATTGGTGAAAAATACGTACGTCCAATGTGAAAGCAATTTTCACCAAGTCACTGGTCTTCGATGAATAACCCTGAACAATATTTGAAATATTGACGTATGTATGATGTCAGCCCAGTCCAAAAGAAGAAATATAAAATGATCTTTTGGAACAATCATTTCACACAATGTTATGCTCTTGTATGAGGTCGATTGGAATCTATTCACAATTACATTTTCATGAGGTATCTATGGATGTTTACCTTTCCTGGTGCTTCGCCTAGGTTTCCTTTGTGTGATGCTTTCACAAATGTCGATTTTGCCATCGATATTTACGTCTGAAGACATCCCTACGCGTTTGGAACCGATTCCGAAGATCCTGAGTTGTTTCTTGACAAATTTTTTGGATCTGTACACGATGTCTCCGAAAAAACACGATGGTCCCACACTGAAAAATTCGTAGAAAAATTAGCTGTGAGCTGAATATAGGAACACCGAATATCGCCTTGACGAGAACGAACCCTTGGTAGGCAAGGTAAATGCGATAACCAATACTACCTAAGTGAACTCAACTTCTTTACACCACTCTTCGTGCTAAATACATAATACTAATCAAAATTTCATGAATATCTCCTCACGTTGAGAATATACAGATATGTAAATGTTGTCGATTGGTTTTCTCCTTCATTCAGTGAACCTCAACGGTTGGTGTGAAATCATTAGGGGCCAAACCGATTTGAACAAAATGATTTAAGATTGAAAGTATAGCACCAGATGCACTGAGTACCAAATATCTTCATGGGAGATCATAATCCAGAACAAAATTAAAAAATAGCCATTTTTTCCATTCTCAACTTCGCAAACTAGCCATAGCAGGTATACCTGAAGAAAAAAGAATAATATGAAAGTATTCCTCATCAGAGTGATTCTAAATGTGATATCTACTTGAAATTCAAATTTTAAAATTGAAATTATGTGATTTTGATATATCTGTGTATTAGTCCTCTGGTGCTTTCTGCTAATTCAAAGAAAATTCATTTTCACAATTCCATGCATTGAATTCTATGGTATATCAATACATGGGGACACCCCCGCACAGGTTTATCCTTCTGTGGGAATTCTATATTTATTTATCGTTATCTGAAATTATTGTATTTTTTCAATTGAATGGTAAATAAATATCATCATTATTATAATCATGATTATTTTTATTATTTATTAATATTATATGAATCTCAAAAGACGAAACTGAGTATTATTCGAATGGTCATGTTGAGGCATGAGTACCAGGTGAGTCTGGAAGGTACTTCCGACTCAAATCTTGTTGGTTCCAGTTAACCCTCCATTGATATGCCATTACTGAGATAGAGGACGCGGTATCTTTATTTTGGCAAAATATTCATGTGATCATGATGACTTTTGAACCTCTACAACTTATTCTCACTCAGAATGGCAATTGGAACTGAATAAAAAAAAACTCACGATTACTAATATTCCAAAATGAACACCATATTCAGCAAATTTTCATAAGATCTATTTTTATATTTCGATGAAACAGAAAAATATAAACGAAATGAAGTACTTCCAATGAGCGTGCATCCAGATTCGTAGTCGTGGCGTCCTACATATTCAAAAAATGAGATGCATATATATGTATATACCGAGTATTAAAAGATTATATATATATATAGATTATATAGAGAGTGGTTGAAAAGTTCAGACCACATCAATGTTTTGAGAAAATAAAGATTGACTTCCAGTATGATGTGGGGGTGATGGAGGGTAAATTTGAATAATCAAACTTCCCTCTAGCCACATGTATCGTATGTACATTTGAATTTGAAACACTCTGTATAACCAAATTTCCTAAAGCCTTGCACAACATTTCAATATTGATCTACACATATTTCTATTGTATGTTGTTATTGTTCAGTTCAGCTTCTACGCTAGAAGTACACTCTTATCGATTGCATAATGCCATTTGCCCTGATTTGAGCAACATCGTATATCTCGGGCACTCTGTATATATAACTGTCTACCGAAAGAAATGAAAAAAAAAACTTTCAACAGACAATGGACTTGAAAACGGTGGCGATAGCCATAGGAGAATTAAGGTGAAGTTGTCGGGAAAGTGATAGAGGAAAGAAAAATTATATAATATATATAGAAAAATTTAGCTTTCGTATGCAATTTGGCAATTTGGCTCCGTACTGAATTCTATCTTGCTTGGTATTGAGAATCTAAAAATATCAGTGATATCTGGTGACCATATTATCAAAAAAATGATTAATTCTTTCATATTTCGGCAACGGTCACAGATGAGAAATGATTAGAATGTATAGGAAATATGTGTGGAGTTTTTGGGAAAGCTGAATCTAGTCCCAAGGAGAAGCGAGTTACATCACTATTTCCAACAGAATCCTCAAGACACGGTCGAAGTCCAGAGAAGCCGAGTCAGCGTTCTCACGAGATTCATGCTTTCTGACAATTTTGCATTTTTTACATGTTCGTTAGATTTAGTTTTATATTCAGTCTTGACTACGAATTCATACTGTTAACATCTCTCTACATTGTATTGATAATTTGAATAAAAATATTTTTTTATTCTAACTCCTGAACGGACTTATAAAATTGGCGCAGTCGGTAGGATTGTTGCGAAGAATCCAGTGCGGATAACTTTTCTATTTCAATAGTTAAGCAACAATTCGAAATTTCTTCGTTCGGTGAAGACTCAGTGAAGGTGGCAAAGAATTCTGAAGGCGTATCCAGGCGGACAAGCTGAAGAGAAGAAGCCGCTTCGAGGGAATACAAATGGATAGAGAGATCTCACTGTGAGTAGATTTTCTTTCTATGTCAGACTCCTCTAGAACTTCCCCATCCTACAGTGAAAGTGAAGAAAATCTAGAGCCAAGCATCCAATCATTAACAAATATCTTGAACAATATTTCAATCGACGACTCAACTGATTTAAATATTCAAATCATGTCTATACCAACATTTTCCAAAGTTCATGCAGAGACTATCCCAGATTTCGATGGCGATATGAACGAATTAAATTTCTTTTTAGAAAGTGTCGAAAGTATAGTCACACACTTTTACGACACAAGAAACGCAAATAATTTTCAAAATGTTATAATATTCCGAACAATCATAAGCAAACTCAAAGGTTCTGCTAGAGAAGTCGTTAATATTAGCTGTGCTAGTAATGTACAACAAATCAAAGAAGAATTAATCAGGAATTTCAGTGACCCAAGAAATGAAACCTGTTTATCCTTAGATTTAAATAATCTCAGGCAAACCCATAATGAGTCTCCTTATCAATTTCATGATAGAGTGAGAAAAGTGCTCAATACGATATCAAACTATTTGTCAATTCACGAGAATGATATCAACGTTCGTAAATTCAAACAAAATATGTATAATGATCAAGCTCTCGAAGTATTCTTAGCTGGTTTAAGAAATCCTTTCGGAATAATGGTCCGTACTAAAGACCCAAAAACAATGCTCGAAGCTATAAATTTTATTCGTAAAGAAGAAAATATCAGATATTTGCAAAATGCAGGATCACCTAATAACTCCAATCAAAATTCCAATTTCCCACACAACAAGAAACATCCTAATAAATTTTCTACTACCAACTCGAGTGCATTCACTAATCAATCTCGACAACAGCCAATCAGGCAACAACAATCTTCAATAAACAATCAAAATTTTGCTCAAGCCGGTCCATCAAACACTCAAAATTTCAATCAGAGACAACCATTTCCATCAGCACCAATAAATGTTCAGTCTAGGCCAAACCATCTCCAAAAATATCCTTCCAATGAACAAGTTTTCGGAAAACCGAAAAATGTATGGAAACCGAATCCAAACAATCAAAACTTGAATCAATACAAAGTGACCCCAATGTCCACTACTAGTAGACAATTTACTTCGAATAGTAAGCAATCGTATACTCCAATGGAAATGAATAACACCGAACAATTTGATATACCTAACGAGTATACAGAGTGTCCTCAAGAGGCCGAACCGGAAAACGCGGAATATTTTGATGAGTATACGGAATACGAAGAACCTCAGGATTTTCAGTTATCAAGCCTCCATCAACAGGAGAAATAATTGAGTTCAATACTTCATTTGATAAAAGACAATTACCATATATCACAATCAATCATCCACCACTTAAACTCTTGATCGATACAGGCGCAACCAAATCATTTTTAGACCCTGAAATTGTAGACAAATATTTTTCAAAATTCAAAAATATTGACCCTTTCGTTGTATCAACATCTTTCGCTTCTTCGAAACACGATACATCAGTAACGATCAAAGCTTTCGATGAACTCAACGAAAATAGGAGCCTCAAATTTTATTCATACAAGTTTCACAATGTATTCGATGGACTCCTAGGAATAGACTTGATACAGGCTCTGAATGCACAGTTAGATTTTTCAAACCTAAAATTCATAACCCCAAACGCCTGTATTTCTATTCATTATTTCGATGCCAATCCTAAGATCTTTTACGAAAAATGCTTGCTTGGACACACTGTAACTAAAATTAAAGTTCCCGTGACAACAGAATCAGGTGATATCATAGTTCCGAGACAAGTAATTCAAAACTGCCTCATACCAGAAACCTTATCCGTTTCTGATAAAGGTTGGGCAACTATAGAAATATACAACAATTCTTCAGACGACACAAATTTTACTCTACTGTATCCCATTAAAACAATTCCAGTAGAGAACAACTTTGAATTTTATCACATGACAATACATGACCATGACGACAACGGACAAAACGCTTATGAAGTCGATAACCTCATACGAACAGACCATCTGAATGAGGAGGAAAGATCTAACATTCTTTCTCTTTGCCGAAAATATTCAGATATATTTCATTCGGACGACAAATCGCTAACATTCACGAATCAAATCAAACACAAAATTAAAACTCATGACGAAATCCCAGTTCACACAAAAAGCTATAGATACCCATTCATTCACAAGGCCGAAGTTAACGAACAAATCCAGAAAATGTTAAGTCAAAATATCATAAGACCAAGCAATTCTCCATGGTCATCACCTATTTGGGTAGTACCCAAGAAGGCTGATGCTTCTGGTAAGAAAAAATGGCGCATTGTAGTTGATTATCGTAAGGTAAACGACAAAACAATCGATGACCGATACCCAATTCCGAATATCACCGATGTGCTTGATAAACTAGGTAGATGCAATTACTTTACAACCCTAGATTTGGCGAGTGGTTTCCACCAAATCGAAATGCATCCGGATGATATTCAGAAAACAGCGTTCAATGTCGAAAATGGGCATTATGAATACCTCCGCATGCCTTTTGGACTTAAAAATGCTCCAGCCACCTTTCAGAGGGTGATGGACAACATCTTGAGAGGATTGCAGAACGAAATTTGCCTTGTCTATCTAGATGACATTGTAATTTTCTCAACTTCACTCCAAGAACATATGGTGAACTTGAAGAAGGTATTTCAACGTTTGAGGGAAACAAACTTCAAAATTCAATTGGATAAGTGCGAATTTTTAAAAAAAGAAACGACATATTTAGGTCATATCATAACTACAGACGGAATAAAACCGAACCCAGATAAAATTCGAGCTGTGAAACAATTCCCGATCCCGACGACTACGAAAGAAATAAAATCTTTTCTTGGTCTTCTAGGGTATTATAGAAAATTCATTACCGATTTCGCGAAAATAACCAAACCCATGACCTCATGTCTGAAAAAAGGTTCCCAAATTGATATTCTAGACCCAAAATATATTCAATGCTTCGAAACATGTAAAGAACTCTTAGTTAATGACCCAATTCTCCAATTTCCCGATTTCACACAAACTTTTCATTTGACAACAGATGCGAGTCAGTTTGCTATCGGAGCAGTTCTGTCTCAAGGACCCGTGGGCCAGGACAAGCCTATTGCATACGCATCCAGAACCTTGATCCAAGCTGAACAAAATTATAGCACTATCGAAAGGGAACTCCTCGCTATTGTTTGGGCGACAAAATATTTCAGGCCATACCTGTACGGTCGAAAATTCAATATATTCTGTGACCATAAACCACTTCATTGGCTCTTTTCTATAAAAGATCCCAATGCTAGACTCACACGCTGGAGACTGAAACTCGACGAATTTGACTACACCATACAATATAAAAAAGGATTATTGAATACAAACGCTGATGCCCTGTCCAGAGTTAAAATCAATGAAACGAACACGAACGATATTTTCGAGTACATAGATAATTTTAATGAAACGTTTTCTAAAAGTGATCAACCTAATAACACCTCAAATATCACTGATCAAAATAGAAATGACGATACTGAGTCCATAGAAGGTAATATCGATGAGAATCCAAACCTCAATGACGTGAATCCTGAAAATAACTTGAACGACGATAACGAAACAGCCCACACTAGTTCCGAAAATCCCATTCTTGAAATACCTATATCTGAAAGCCCGATCAATAATTTTCAAAATCAAATATTTCTCAAGATCGTTTTACACTCTCCAAACGTTCCTAAAATCACCAGACTATTCGAGAACAAAACAAGGACAACGATTCAGATAGCGAGAGATAACTTCGAAAACGAGATTATCAATACGTTCAAAGAATTCACGACGGTAAATAAAACATTCGCTATTAATGTAGACAATGACGACTTTATCCCGAGACTTTGTAAGGTACTGAAAGACACCTTCAAAAACTCTGCATTCAAATTATTACTTTGTAAAATTGTTTTAGAAGACGTAAAAACAGCTGAACGCCGTGATGAAATAGTACAACTATGCCATGAAGGAAAAACAAATCACCGCGGCATACTTGAAACTGAGGCACAAATAAAACGACGGTACTATTGGCCGAATATTCGTGGCACCATCACAAAGTACATCAACAATTGTCAAACTTGTCAAAGGATGAAATACGATAGACGACCACCCAAACAAGCATTCGATTTAACACCTACACCTAGCAAACCATTTGAAATCGTTCATGCGGATACATTCACATTCAAAAACCAAAAATTTCTAACAATAATCGATAAATTCTCAAAGTACGCTCAAGCATACCCCCTAACAGGGATGACAGCCGTCCATGTGATAAAAGCTTTTCTATTATTCATGTCTCACCACGGTTCACCAAAATTACTAGTTCTTGACAATGGAACGGAACTTAAGAATAATATCATGAATGACTTCGCGTCTTTACACAAAATTAAAATCCATCACATCACCCCTTTGAATCCAAACTCGAACAGCCCTGTTGAACGATTTCATTCAACATTGATTGAGCACCTTAGAATCATTAGGGAAACACGAAAAGAGCTGAACATCCTTGATCAAATGCCATACGCTATTCTCGGATACAATCATACTATCCATTCAACCACCAAACAACGTCCCATCGACCTAATCAACGGTCATATAGATTCTAATACTCCTTTCGATATCGATTTGAATCAAAAATTATACACGAATTACGTCAGTCAACATAGGGAGTGCACCCAAGAATTATACAAACACATACATGAACAAATGTCATAACAAAAAGAATCCGTCATCGAAAAGAGAAATGAAAGTAGACACGAACCCCTCGTATATGAACCTGGAACTCTAGCATACCATAAAACTCGAGCACGTGACAAATCAAGTCCCCGTTTCAGACCACATGTAGTCACCACTAACAATCAAAATACCATCCAGACAAATACGACAAAATACCACAAGAACAACTTGAAAAGACCACTCACTAACCAACTAACTGTACCTTCACAGGTTACTATTCGTCCTGACGACGAACCTCATTGCTCAAGAAATTAAGCTGACCAACTTAGGCTCCAACCCCGGTATCCTACCCTATAGACTCGGAGACGCAAAATTAAAAGCAACACACCACACATTCATACATTATTTTGACCTATACCCTATTGAACAGGAACTATTTGCAGTAACCGGACAATTAGAACAAATCAAGGAAAAGACTATCAAGATAGAAAACCAGTACGCTAATGCGTTGACAAACCTGCTGAATTCAATCGAATTTCAACTTAATTCCGTCAAAGATAAATTTAATTCTCTTCACTCGAGCAAACGAATCAAACGAGGACTAATCGATGGGTTAGGCACAGTATTCAAAAGTATTTCTGGTAACTTAGACGCAGAAGACGGTGAAAGATACGACGAAGCTATATCAATTCTACAGACGAATCAAAGAAATGTTGTAACAACTCTGAATAAACAGATTTCATTATCAACAGAAATAATTGATGAGTACAACAAAACAATAGTTCTAATGAAACAAAACGAAAAACATATCACAGATAAAATTAACGAACTCAATAGAGAATTTCAAAATTTCCTTTTCAATTTCAATTGTTTTACGCTAGCAGAAACTAGTCTAGATCAGATACTTATGATAATCAATATGATTACTCAACTACTTGATAACTTAGAAAATGCTATCACATTCGCGAGATTGAAAACAATGCATAATAGCATATTGAGAATCGAAGATTTAGAATCAATTGTTAAGAAACTCTTAGATCACCGTCAACCCAACGAATTATTATTCGGGGATGACATCTCTAACTCATACAAATACTATGATATACTTGATGTCGAATGTTATCATTCTAAAAATAAGATAGTCTTCATAATTCACTTCCCGATCGTTCACCCTGCAACTTTTTCCTATTACCACCTATATTCAATACCAACGAGAAACAATTCTATCCTTATACCGCCCAAACCTTTCCTGGCAATGGAAGAAACTTTCTACCAGTACGCAGACAGCGAGTGCAGGAACACCAACCCTCTGTATTTCTGCACGAATGAGTATCCAATCTTGTCATCTCGAGAAGAAGATTGTACACATCAGATACTCCAGTTGAGAAACGAAAACCCTCCAAGCTGTGAGTCGATTCCGGTGGTAATCCATCACGAAATCATCGAAGAAATCAACCCCGCTCACTACATCGCCATCTTCCCAGCAGAAACCAAGGTGAAAATCGATTGCGAAAAAGTCGATTTTGCAGTCCTCAAGGGCACCTACCTTTTGGAGATACCAACCGCATGTAGCTTCGAGACTCCACACAACGTGCTCACGAACGAAGAGCCCGTCATCACCGGACAACCCTTACTATTACCCGAAGTGAAAATACCCAAGGTCACGAATACACGCCTTCAAGAACTCGTGATCAACGATATACCCTTGGACCGAATACAAAGACTGCAACAGGACCAGCACAGAATGAAACGAATTTCGTTGAAAACAATTCCAAGCGGCGCAGCTCATTACTGGTCAATTCCAATTTATTTATTATTGATCATTTCATTTATAACTGGAATGGTTCACCTCTACAAGAAGTCCAGACGTTCTAATCCGGACGAAACTCCAACGCCAGTGGCAGCGCCTAGACACCATTCAACCCTATCCATGAGGGCCGAAGACGACGAGTAATCAATGAGATCCACCCCCTGTATGGATCTTTCTAAGGAGGGAGGAGTTACATCACTATTTCCAACAGAATCCTCAAGACACGGTCGAAGTCCAGAGAAGCCGAGTCAGCGTTCTCACGAGATTCATGCTTTCTGACAATTTTGCATTTTTTACATGTTCGTTAGATTTAGTTTTATATTCAGTCTTGACTACGAATTCATACTGTTAACATCTCTCTACATTGTATTGATAATTTGAATAAAAATATTTTTTTATTCTAACTCCTGAACGGACTTATAAAATTAGCGTCATCGACACATATCTAAAATATTTTTGGTGAGTCAAATTAATCTGCATGTTAGATCATCAGAAACGTGTCAAATTGACGGTCATCGTGAAAAAACCCTGCATGAGGAAGAATTTGATTCATTCAGTATTATTCAAGTAGGTACTAGAAATATAAAAACGACGTCACTGGCAATTTATTCTTTTCTCATCAAAATCTTAGTCTATGACAGTATGTCGGTTTTCTGTTGACTCCTATAGTTATGAAAGAAACCCTTGGAAACATCGAAGTTTACCCACCCTGTACTCTGAGATTGTTTAATTTTTCCGATATACACTAATGTACAAGATAGTGATGCACAGCATGATGCGCAATCAGAGGGCCATACCAACAGTATTTGAACATTTTCTAAACTATTTTCATGCACTAGTGCTAAAGTGCACTTTACCGCCCGATTTAGCGGGCCGTAAAGTACCATTTTACCGCCCGCGGGCCCATCATGGAATATGGGTTGTTAAGTACTAATGTTGATATTATTATGTAAATTCAGAGTAGATTTCAACATTGAATAGTATGACCACAAAGAAGATGGTTTGCAATCCTTAGATTTCTCAAAAAAATATTCTAGTAGTACATCTTCTGTGATCATTTTCACATTATTTTCATTCTCCGATTTCTCCGATTTTGCTGGTAGTAATTCGAGCTTTGCACTCTCAGCTGATTCCATGATTTCCAGCGGTATGTTGTATACATGTTATTCATCCGATTCCATAATATCGTCGCATCAGTCTTCTTTGGATGATTGATTTCTTTCTGTCTGGAGTTTTTAGCCAAGGGATGACAATTCAGCTTGTTAATTGAATGTATCGCTATAGACAACAAGCTAGATAACAACCACCGGCTTGTTTGACAACGTCAAAATTGGGTAGGTATGTACAGGGTATGCACATGAATGTTACATTTCAAGGAATTGATCTCATTTATTGATACAAGAGTTACGATAACTCATTATTCGTACGATAATTCATATGTGTAAATTATCCATAAACATCACTCATATCTTGATTACTGATTTTTTTTTCATCTGTGGACAACACGAAAGGGAAACCTATGATGTTCGAGGAACATCGTGTTAGCCAGCGGTGGAATTTTGGGAGAGTAGGAAGGTGTTGGAATTTTTCTTGAAAGTTTGGAGGTTGTAAGCATCAGGAAAGACTTCACTAGGCAAAGAATTCCATAACTTTGACGATCTATTGATGAATGATGCTTGGTATAGTGATGTTCGACAGGTCTCTAGCCTGACGGTGTAGGAGTGACCAGCTTGAGCTCGTCTGGTTTGTCTACTAGGAATCGCGCGTAGTGGCATAATAGATGATATCTCCATTGAGCACCGACCATAAAAGTACCTATAAAAAAGGCATAGATCGCCGACCTTTCTACGATGATCTAGAGAGGTCAATGATTTGGCTCTCTTCTGAATTGAATCTAAGAGCTTTAGCGTATGTTTGGGGGCTGAGCTCCAAACATGTGAACAGTACTCTAGGACAGGTCGAATTTGTGCTTTGTAGATCATAAGCAGCTGCTGGGATGTGAAGTATCTCTTCGCACGGAATAGAAAACCAAGTTTTTGTGAAGCAGTTTTCGCAATGGACCTCACATGATCGTCCCATGAGAGAGCACTGTTGGTGGTGACACCCAGCATGGATATTGACGACTTCATAGGAACAGTGGTACCCGACATCATCAAATTGGGCATTGTGTGATCTGCCGTTTTGGTGAACATACAAGCTTGAACTTCTGTTGCATTGAACTATACTAGATTTTATGATCCCCATTTCAGAATTCTTGTCAGATCGTCATTTAAAGCATCACCCTGTCTTCGCCTTGCACCTCTGGCCTCGTTGGATGATATAGGGGCTCTAGAGGAAAAGGCGGAATGAAGTGTACTATCATCCGCAAAGCTATGAACTGGGCTGGAGGTCACATTCAACAAATCATTGATGTGGAGCAAGAACAAAGTTGGTGCCACGACAGAGCCTTGTGGAACACCAGCATTGATAGTCATTGTATCAGACGATACCCCGTCTACCACCACGTAGAGTGATCTATCTGCAAGAAAACTCGATAGTAAAAGACACAGTTGGGGCGGCAAACCATATGACGGAAGTTTCGCTAGGAGGCCTTGGTGCCAAACTCTGTCAAATAATACGTATCATAGTTTATTTGAATTTGAGTCATTACTTCTGACTCGGGAAATAAACCACTAGTGCATAAGATTTTGTATGTATCACTTGCGTAAAATGGCCTTCAGCGTGTAATTATTCACGCCGCAGACCATAAACGCCTAGTTTACGCCCTTGATACATGAATAACTAGTATTTTTCAAGCTGCACCGAAAAAAATTAATTTTTGGAAAATCTCTTGAACTTATATCCTTTCTTCTTATATATCGTCGTGATATTGATTTCTTTCTCCGACGTTTCGTATTCGTGAAACCATCACCAACTCAATCTTTTCAAATACAGACCTGATTAATAGATTCAAAAACTCTGAGAGCATTTTTTATTCTGGATACAGCCATTTTATGCATGATGTTTCAAATGTGTATCGACCTAGTTGTGAATATCATAATTTTGTTCCAAAACTCTAAATCCAAAATGTCAATTACACTTGTTCGGACGAAAAATGAGTCAGCAAAATAATTTCTGATCTCTTAATGGTACAACTGAATAGTCAAGGAACCAATTATCCTATTCGTCATTTGAATTAATCAACGAAACGCTTTAAATAATTTCTTGTTAATGAAACTAGATAACTGAACTCTGACAAACGATTGAGAGCAACATTTGTTATGAATGTTTGAATTAGAAACCATCATGTTCTCAATTTTCATTCGAATATATCCTCTTCTCACAGTCTGAGCATTTCTGGGGTAATACTACTGAATGCTTCTGTAACACTTCAAATCTTCAAATCCTTCGATCCATTTTCGAAAAATTGTCTGTATAAATAGGCACGGACTCTCTTCAGTCTCCAGTATTACCTCTCTAATCGTCAATCAATTATTTGACACTCAAAGATCACAAATCGTTGTGCTGACTCATTTTTCTTTGAAGTAAGTGGAAGTGATGATATATTTGATACAGAGTTTTGAAAGATGTCTTGAACTAGGTCGAAAAACACATACAAACCATTATGTATTATCCATGGTTGTATCCAAAGACATTGTTGCAATGAAGATGTATTATTAGTTTCCTCTATGAAAATAAAGGCAAAAAAGTATAAAATAAGTTTTTCAAGAATTCAATTTTCTTGATATAACTGAAAAACTATAAATAATTTTGAAAATTTCCAAAGACCATCGGAAGAGCCCTCTGATTGCGCAACTCTTTTCCCATGTGACCGAATTCGTGTCTCCCCCCTTTTTTCGATATCCCCATTCTGTGCATCCTTATCTCATTTATTCTTTGGTACATCATATGAGTTGGTGCATAGTTCAATTCACCTGAGGGCTCGCAAATCTATCACTCTGGTAGCATGAAGTACTGCGATGAGGAAAGATATGCTGACGGTGTAGCTCACCACGTAGGTTAAAGCTTGGCCCCTCAAGGTGTCACAGAGACTTTCGCAGCTCCATTCGCCGCTGGAAAGCATGTCGTCTGTCAAATCTGCCAGTTTCGTGGGGACGTTCATCACCATCTTTTCCAGTGGGAACCAAAAGTCTATCATGATGCATTCTGTCAAGAATGTGGCGATGATGAACTGAAAGAAAATAACATTGATGTGGTGTCATAATGATATGAGGATATGCTGGGAATCGAGAAGGACTTCTTAACTATACATATCTACAATGAAATGGGATATTTATCCTTTCAATTTTCCTATACATCTTCTGTATGTATCAAAATGTAGGATTTCATGCATAAATCTGCAGATGATAGCAGGAATATCAATCATATCATGATGATGAGAAATTCAATATTGCGACTATTGCAATATTGTGAAATTAAGACATGTTGAAATATGCTCGGAATTTGATAACATTGGAGTTGGAATATAGTGAAAATTCTTTCAACCAACATGTGGCCGTCCTACCCTTCTGTAGGGTCTATCAAAAGGAATCAATTCAAAATATTTCGTATTGAGAAATACTTTTTGTCTACCCTGTGAAGACAAATAAGAAGCGTCGAAATGGATCAGAAAAATATTCCATACATCCATCAAATGAATTCATCAGTATTTGCTACTAATATTGATAATTTGATAGTTTGCATCTGCAAATGGTATTATTCGAACAAAAAAAAAACGTGAGGTTCAAGTGATTGGGGCATAGTGAATAATATCGAGGGAGTGGATGGGCGTCACTGGGGTGTTGAATAAAATATACTAATACACAAGGTATACTATTTAAAAAAGTTGCCCTCAGATCTCTAGATTTTCGTCGATGTGCAACATATAGAAATAATTTCTCGAAATAGATCTTATATTGTCTAGTTTCATAACCATATCTCTAGCTATCATAAAACTCGAGCAATCAGACTCTGACTCACTATTGCCCCACCCTGTATAGCGGGGACCCATAATTCGAAATCACCTAGCATAACAACTAAATTAAGAGACAGGAGATATGTCTATGAAATCTTGATCTGATGACTTGATGATTGATAACTTATCTTACCTCTACAAAGAATTGACTGGTACATCCCAACTGCCTCAATGATTTCGGATACAAAGTCAGATCCCACAACAGCAAGAAGAACGCAAAAAGGAATATGTAGGTTGATAACAGAGGCCCAGGTCCAGCATCTTGAGTTTCTCTGAAAATTTGGAAGTTGATTGATATAGCCACGAAACTAGCCAGCACTGCCATAAATTTCCCCATGGTCCGGTACCGATAGAATCACAGACGTCTAATTTGGATGAAAAAATCTCATAATTCAATTTAAACTGTGAATGTCTGATTCTGCATTCACGTAGTGACAATGACAAAGCTGATATGAAATGTCATGAGTGTGGGAAGTCATCAAGTGGATGAATGAATGCTATCACAAGATCACTCATTCCACATGGAAAATCCCGGAATGAATAGTTAGTAATCCAGTGTAGACGATCCATAACTAACAGTGAAGGTTGAGAAATATATCATAGGGTTATCTTACATTCCAAACCCCACCATACAATTTTTGTTTCAATGTCATGAGACAAAATACAAGGGTAATATTTTTCAGAAGATTGATTCTGCATCGTTCGCCATAATTTTTATTGGAAAAATGGTAATTAGAATCACAGTAACATTTGAATGATTTTAATATATTCGATTTTGATGTTCTTCATATCATATTTGTACGCTCATATTTGGAAAACGAATGAATGAAATGAACCACACACGAGAAAAATAGCTATTTCCAGATATATTCTTTCCAGTTTATATGAATATGCTCAAATTTTGTTATACTATCGTATTATTATTATTAGCAACGGCAGGAGTGCAGTTTCGCGAGCATTGTCGCCCTCTTTTTGTGTGTTTACAAATTATGCCACTTCTGGTTTCTACAATTCTATCCGCATAAGAAAAAAACAATTTCACGGTTCAATCCGAAATCTACCCTTACCCCACTCGCAATGGTAACTTAATTTTGAGATATTACCTATACAAGAAATTGTCTGAACTAGTATAACAAGACATCTTCAATAAAGACAATAAAATGAGACATTTTCACTTAATAACTGTTTTCACTCGGCGAATCTGGATCTGGTATCTGGATGTTAGCAAGAATCAACTCGGACTCAAGTGGATAATCTTTTTTTATTGATGTTATATTTTTGTGATTATAGTGAAGACGTTTGCTTCGTATCAAACTGTATATTCTGCCTGACGATCTGGTGAATGAATATCAACCTATCTATCTATCTTTGAGATAATATATAAACATTGTCTTACATTGATTGAGGTTGACAACATGTCGAAAATGACATTTTCCGAAATAACACACTGATTCATTATTTTCCGATGAATATGGAAACTTTCCTCGTAGGTGAGCAGAAAGATATTTGAATGTATATAAATACAAAGGTACGAATTCATGTATTCAAGTATTATTTCCCCACTCAAGGGAAGCCAGCTTCAACAAAACTTCAACTTTTCGAAGTCTTCATCTCATGAAAACTCAAGGATTGAATTCATACCAATTCTCATGATTTTTATAAACACTAGTAATGCAATCTCCTCGACAATCTCAACATCGAAGACACTGATAAACCTCAGCAAAAGGAGTCTCAGAGCAATAGCGGGATCACTAACGGGCCACTGTGAACTCAAGGAACATCTCAAAAGGCTAGGTTTAGAGGAGGACGGCACCTGCAGATTCTCCAGATCATATCCTGATGGAGTGCGACGCTGTACATCTCAAAAGATGGAACATACTGGAATAATACCAGCTGACTGTGGAAGAAATACCTCGAATACCCCTCCTTAAGGGAGTTGATTAATGAGGAGTTGCTTGGAATAACCAGAAGAAGACGAATCACAATAGGTCTCAGCGCATCTGTCACCATTAACAACTACCAATACCAATAGTAGTGTAATAAGCAATGCAGCTTAGTGGTATTCAAAAGCTCGCAGTGGAAAGTTTCACATACAATCATCATACAATCTCTTTCAGCCCTGGAGATGATCAATTATAAGTATTGAAAACATCAAGAGAGTCAAAAAACTCTGGCAAACACTAGCCAGTTCACAGTTCAAAAGTCTGCGTGTCCCTGATAGGAATAGGACTTGAACCCTTCTGCGGTGCTGTCAAAGTACCGAAGAAAAGCATAGTAGAATGAATGGAAACATATAACAAGAATGAGCACAACCATCCAGGACAGAGACAAGCCAAAATATTATTCAACGAGCATTCATCTTGATTCACAGCGCACAGGACACTGTCTTCTAAGAAAACAGGACCATCTCATCTGACAATACACGCATGGAGCGTTATCAACAGGGCGAGAGAAGCACGAATTTTGGAAAGAAAAACACCAGTCCATATCTAGAAATTCGCGATAGATCAAACAGGACTGCCGAATTTCACAATAAAAATGCATCTATCTGTCTATTTATATATCTATCTATCTATCTCACCCTGTGAGTAGAATGTAATTCGAATATCAATTGAGTTCCAGGCATTTCGATCGAGAGTTTGTTTCAACAATGAAACGTCTGTGAAATTTCTGTAGTTCTCAGGCCAGTAGCAATAGAAGAAAAGATAAATCAAGGCCAATATGCCTTGATGTTTTATGCCGGCTACTCTATCCAACTTCAATAGTATGAACGTGAGAAATAATATAACATTGCCTTGCCACAGATCACCATATCGAATCGAGCATCACCAATTATTATAATGACTATTTTTCTGAAGCCGGTCCTGAGATAGACCGTTGATGAAACAATCGTGTACTACATTCATACTAAATTCTGTGCGCACAACCACTCGATAGGTAAACTATTCTTCAGTATTGTATATTTCTGTTATCTTCATGACATTGTACAACTTTTTGTATTCATCCAATGTAGAGGAATTTTTCATAACCTCTGTTTTTTTTTCTGGTGTATCAGCTAGAAAGTATAGTTGAAGATTACTAACGAATAAAAATGGATTGAAAGTAAAGAAAAAATCAGTTTCCACTTCTCTGATGTATAAATCCCCTGGATATTTCATTATGCACGCAAGACAAGAGGGATAATGAATTCTAACGGTCGAAGCTCGGGAAGCTTTTCAAGGAGAAATGAATCTGAGGTTTCTCATTCTATACAGGGTGATTGATTGAAACGGTTCATTAGACGTTCCTGGCGAACCAGCCAAGGGATCGTTTTGAAAGTTGGGGTCATTGTATGAACCCGCTCCATCTTCCTGAAATAATTTCAATAATGCGGTGTTGCCGCTTCTACCAAGAAGAAGTAGCAACTTTGATATTTCAAATGGAATCCCCTATATGTAATATCCTCATTATAATCTCCAACAATTCCCTGACAACTTCTCTTGATATTCCCCTATACCTATATGTAATCGATTTTGAGTTGATAATTATTTTGTATTTTTTTTTTTCTTAGAAAACATGACTCCTGAAAGTCGATATTTTTCAGCTGTGACTTTCTGACACGATGTAACATGGTATGGAGTCAAGGAATACCAGAAAGTTCATTGTCCTATAGTGAGATTTCACTTAGCTTTATACAGGTTTATGAAAAAATTCATTTGATTTATTCACTCGAACCTCAACATTGTGAAGGTGTCGCTTGTGCGTGGTAATACTTTTTCATCTATAGTCAATTGTTTTTCTGCAAAATCTTATATTAGCCAGAATTTTCTTTAGATTTCGGTCATGTGAATGGGAAAAAAAGTTGAACACTGCATTTATGACGATGTATCTCTGTATAGTTGTTCGTAAAATAATTTTTAGCTGGTTTAATGGTTTATGTTTCATTTTGGGCAAGAAAATCAAGGAACATTTTGTGTTTACAATGAAACAGGCTATCGGAAATGAAGTTTTAAATGGTAAACAAATGATAAGACGAAAAGTTTTATCAGAAATAAATTTTAGGGGTTGCGTTTTCCAGCCCTCACAACCATGGGGTGAACCAAATAAATTACTGGCTGAGTGCCTTTTTGGTAGTAGGAAATATTAGGGTAATTTCAATACTGTCACTTTTCTAGTGCTTGTAGAAAAAAGTGTTGAACAAATTTTATTTCAAGGAGCTGTATCTTAACATGGGATGCTCCAATGAAGTTTCTTTACATGAAAGATCCTATCTTTTTTTCGATGAGGAATCACCCTCTCAAAGGTTTTACACTTATTTAGTTATACCCTGTATTGTAGGTATTATCCCTCTCAGGCTCCAATATATTCTACTTTGAAATTCACGTTTTCTCCGTATTCTCGAACCATATATCCCTTTGCATCCCCTTCGAAAAAATTTCTCGTACCATCGCCCATCATTGCCAACCGCATCAGAGGAAAAAAATGCAGGATATGGGTGCAACGCTTTTATGACTTTCTAGGCAGTAGGTGACAAGGACAAATTCACTCCGGATCCATCATCGATTCGATAAAGTCAATAACTTTGTACAATCATACTCGTTCATTGTGAATGTATTTTCAAATATGTATGTTTGGAAGAAAAACTTGCCATGGTTCCACTAGAAAAATTAACTTTACTAGGACATGGGACATTTTTCGAAGAATCTATTCATAATTTCCAAAGTGGAATTCACATCATCAACAATCAACAAACATAAAAAAAGTGAATCTTCATGATCTTGATGATTCTTCGACAAAGGCTAACAGTCTTTACAGTCATTTTTCAGCTTATCGTGGGATTTTCTCTCCTAGTTTCTGAAGAATGAAGTAGAAGTTATAAAAATTATTTCAATATATTTGTAGTGAGGACAGATTTTTTGATCTGCCCCAAAATGTCACTGCGCTTGTAATTCAACCTTTAGATACCTTAACAAGAAATTCTCAATTTGTCCTTACTTTTTTTATCTGTGGACAACACGAAAGGGAAACCTATGATGTTCGAGGAACATCGTGTTAGCCAGCGGTGGAATTTCGGAAGAGAAGGAAGGTGTTGGAATTTTTCTTGAAAGTTTGGAGATTCTAAGCATCAGGAAAGATTTCACTAGGCAAAGAATTCCACAACTGTGCCGTTCTATTGATGAATGATGCTTGGTATAGCGATGTTCGACAGGTCTCGAGCCTGACAGTGTAGGGTTGACCAGCCTGAAATAATTCTATCACTCCTTCTTCATTTTACAGAAACGAGCGGAAAAAATCCTACGAAAAGCAGAAAAATGAATGTACCACCTCCTCGAGAAACTTACAGATAGTCTTTACGGAGCTTATCAAAATTCCCTTCCACCCCTCTTATCTATGGTACGATTATACATAAACAAGTCGAATTTTGAAACTGAATATTAAAGGTTGTAAAACTTCCCTACTAGTGATGAAAGATGAATCCACAAGGCCTACTGAATGGAATTTCAATTTAAATGATTACTAATGAGCCATTAGAACTGCGATAAACACAAAACAAAATTAGTATCATTAAATTTCGATACCTTCTAGAGGTGTTGCTTGTCGTCGAGTTCCATTTGAAATTATTGGTCACAATGGCCTTGTGACGTCATCTGTGACGATTTCGTCATCTTTCATCACTCAAAAATGGCGAAAAATATACATGGTGCGAGTTAGAGTCACATCCTGTCAAATCTGAAGGGACTTCCAATTTTTGTTTTTCTCAGTTGAAGGTTCCTCGAACGAATTGACGATCATGAAATTTTCAAATTGACTGAGAAAATCAATTGGAACATGTATACTGGGACACCTGTTATATATACCTTATTGCAGTAGAATTGATAAAATTGTTGAAGATAATGGGAAGTGAAATTTCTGATGAATGAATCACGTCAAGATTGGAAAAATGGGTTCATTTGAATACACCCATATCGTGTTAGTTTCATTTAGGAACATTTCTGTTTCGTGATGGACGGCGACGCCTGAAAAATGCCTCTCCAAGAATTTAATCCCAATTGATTTTATTTGACTGATAACACGATTTCATCTCGCTTCATTCCCTAGCAAGTCAAAATCTATCCCCACCTGATGACATAAAGCATCCAATAGTCGAAAATTCATCCACGGCGCTCATGAGTCCTTTGGTCATCCTTTCTATTCACCGATACTTGTTGCATCCTGAAAGCACTCTGTTGCCTTGGTTACGGGACTGTGAGCACGGAGACTGGAAATAAACTGAAAACGATGCAATCAGGTCGCACGTCGCTATATTGTATAGTCGGTGAAATAAAACTGGCAGTTGATTGTTTTCAGTAAAGCTTTCAGACTTTGATGGCTTATTCCAATTATGATATGATAAATTAATGTCTATAAGCCTAATAAATGCATAGCCTTCTGCAAACGATTTTGCTGAAATATACTGAATATATTTGACGGAATTGAGCTTCATGAAATTATTTGCATAATATGATGATAGCCCACAACTTCACTATACCAATTTTCAAAAAAGCTAGGAATTGTAACGATTGTGTCCAATTCGTGACATATCTCGAGCTGCAACAGTGAATACAAGTTTGTAAGATGAGCTCTAAACTATAAAGTACATGTTGAGTTGCAAAGAGAGCTGCAAAATTCTGCATATTGCAAATATCATAAGACTTATTTATCTTTCTGATGTAACATGCTATGAATAAACATCATGAAAATGTGATTTCATCAGGATTCAGAACCGTGCAAGAGTTGCTATTTATATTACCAATACCAATGAAATCTTGGGGTGATTCTTGATTCTTTGGTTGTTATAAAACAATGTGATATTTGTGATTTTTTTCTTTCACAAATTTCATCCGCATGAAGCACCTTTGTCAAGAGATAATTTTTATGACCTGTGTTACTTGTTGTTTTCCTAAAGTTTTGTAGACTGGAATGCATCCGTTAATTTTTCAATGCCGCCGACAGATTCAAAAACGACCCCACAAAGATAACCAACATTTGTGAAAGAGAAATGGGACATGAAAAAATGAAAAAAAAATTGATAACTTTCGAACCGTCAACATCATCAAATGACTCATGGGACACCCTGTATACATGTATACTGAACCCGATTCCAGTGATTTCGAGAATGGGGTGGTGGGATTTTCCAATACTAGCAACTACAGAATTTATAGATGGAATTAATCAAACCAGCATTCTGATATCTGAGATAGGACGATGAAAGGATAGAATGAAAGAAATGTCCGGTCTAGTATAACAGTACCATTTCACTATATTTCAATGTCAATGAAATGCACAAAAATATACATCGGATAACGAAAATGTGATTTCATGAGGAATCAGTATCGATCAAGAGTTGCTATTCATGATTCATTATTACTCACATTCTTGAAAGTCATGGTCTATCCGTAGTCTAACCACTTTCCCTTTCTTCTCAGATGTTGTGTCTCATGGAATCTGGCCATGACATAATAAACCCATATTATTATAACTGTTGCTAACTCTTGAAATTCAGATTGGATCAATGATTAGACTATTTCTAGTATATTTCAATAGTATATGAATCAACATTAATGAGAAGGTCACCTATAATTATCATCAGGTATATTATGGTTATTATTTCATGAAGATAGAATGATATATTTCCTCTCAATACTTGCGTTTATTGTACACAATCGATTTTGATACCGAACTCACCTAGTACCTCCACGTTTGTCATGACAAATTGTCTATTAACACCTTCATCAATGTCTCAATGTCTTACGTATAGTGTCTTCAAAGTGCACATAATATATCATGACTTCTCAATATGCCTACTTTAATCATCGATTTGTGATATATTATGCACTTCTGCTACATGTTTTCTAGTGCAGATCACACTCACAATCGTCTCTCTTCGTCGATTAGTTGAACAGGCATGACGATATCAATACCTATTCAGAGAATCGTTTGGGTGACTCCATCTGACGTGAAACGTGATTGAGGATGAAATAAGTGGTCATTCACATATAAAACCCACCACAGCCATTCAATATGTCGAAACCAATTCGTGTGTTGATTACTAAATCACGATTCAGTCATTAATCCTGCCAGATTTTTGTTGATATCGTATTAGAAGTTTGTGTATCTGTAAGATGTGAAAACGCCTCTCGTCTAGTTCTGACGTGACGCCTGAGGTGAATCATTGATTTTCAGGAGCTCCAAAGAGTATTTGAAGAATATATTCTTGAAGGCAACATTTTTGGGATGATTTATACCCTCGCCTATACCTGTATTAGAAATTCCATAAATGAATGATTAGGTTTTTCTAGATTCGCTCAAATAATCAGTGTTAGTTGATTTGTCAATCTCAAAACTTCATTTTGATCAGTGTGCAAATTCAGGTACATCAATTCAATTTTGAACCAAATGAAAACTACAATGAATCAAAAATCGGAGGATGAGGGTAATGTTGAGATGTTCCATAGCAGGATATCTCAAGCATATCTAATATCTCTCCATCAAATACCACCACATATTTGATGTATTTCAGCACATCTACCACCTCATTGAATTGAGTGAATCTTGTGTAAAATTCAAACACATTCAATTGAGTGTTTACATATGGAAAATATATTTCGTAGATTATTCATTCTTATATCCCAAAACCAGTGAATTGAGGATATATATATATATATATATATATATATATATATATATATAGTTTTTTTCTTACACTATATCAGGTAGTATAATCGGAATATGGCATTTACACACTGAGATTTCATCTGAACTTCGAGAATAGATGATATGGATTTCAGTGCATGTTTTTTAAAATCACTTGGTATAATATATCCACTGGCTGAAAGATATTGATACCAAAAGTTTTCGTTGGAGCGCAAGCTCGGGATTTATTTCATTCCTGCGATTCGTCACCTTCGAATTAACTGATAGAAATCAAGTCTATGAAATGGAGTCAGAGTCCTTTCGTTTTTGAGAATAATTCAATGAATGAAGGTTTACACCAAATATCTGAATTCGAAATGGCCCCTTCACTATCGACCAAGTTAGTGTGTCGATTGTGTATGTCTAAAATTGGTGATATTGACCTGGTTATTCATTTCCGTGCACCAATTACGAAGGCTACGAGCAAGCAATCCTCATTTCATACGTTCATTACCCACTGTATGTGGTTTGCGACTCCCTGATAATTTCAAAAATTGAAAAATCGATTCCTGCTGAAGACAATATCCATTGTATATTTTGTGGATTTTCGAAATTCTGAAATAAAGTCAAATCGTTCATCTCGGCTATCAGAGATTTGAATTGGCCAATCAAACACATGAAATCTATAATTTCTGGTACTGGAAAATCCTCTATTCCATTTGTGAGTTCATCGAACTCGAATCCAGTATACGTATATGCATGGTTTTCCCCTCATACCTCGAGAAATTGCGGTTTTTCGAAGTTGCCCAGGTCTTTCCCACTCGCAACAGATATACAGGGTGTAACAGAACTATGGGATCAAACTTCTAGGAATTATTCAGTGCAACAGTAGAAAACATTCGAGTAGTATGGGTCCCATGTCCGGAAAAGTATCAGTACGGCACTACGGCCCTAAGTCGCGTTAAAATTTAGAAAAACGGTGAATTGCCTAAATAGGGTCGAAAACATTTATTTTTTTTTTCCGTTTTTCACATGTAACTATCATTGTACATATAGTCTCGAAAATTGTTCAAAATGTCTTCCTCCTGTCCTGAATACCGGATTTAAACGTCGCACATGATTTCGGCGCACTAAAAATTTGATCCTCGTTTTGAATGATTTCAAATGCTGCTGTAATTGGCCCAATTGAGTCTTGCTCTGTTTCTACTGGAGATTCGTAGACCAAAGACTTCATACAGGAAAAAATCAGCGGTTTGGGCACCGTTGGATTGCCAGAGGTGGAGAAGTTTCTTGGCCTCCTAGGTCACCCGATTTAACGTCACTAGATTTTTTCCTGTGGGGACATGTAAAAGTCTCTGGTCTACGAAACTCCAGTAGAAACAGAGCAAGACGCAATTGGAAGAATTACATCAACCTTCGAAATCATTCGAAACGACGATCAAATTTTTAGTCAAGTCTACCGAAATCATGTGCGACGTTTTAATCGGTGTATTCAGGTTGCAGGAAGACATTTTGAACAATTGTTGTCATGGTATCATGTATAGGAGGCAATTAATCGTCTTTTGAAATTTTAACGCGTCTTAGGGCCGTAGTGACACTTTTCCGGACATGGGACCCTCTACTCGAATGTTTTCTACTGCTGCACTGAATAACCCCTAGAAGTTTGATGCCATAGTTTTGTATCTGTATCACCCTTTAGAATAAAAATCCTCCTTTATCGTCAATGGTATTGATAAGTGCATAATGGCATTAAACCAATTTTGCCGAGGTGCGCGATCTTCGATCGGAACAACAATTCATTTTCTCATTCATTCAGGATTCTGAGGATATTTCTTGTGGTTGGTTTGGATATCCCAGCTGCTCTTCTCTGTTGTTTCCTTCTACTCCTGCCTTGGTAATGCTGCTGGAGTTATTTGTATCTTGGATTTGATTTGGGTGGAATTTCAGGAGCGATATTTTAACTCCACTGTCGGTAGTCTCGAACCTATTTTCCCAATGCTCATACATGAACAGAATTAGTTTTGAATCAGTAGCACCGATATGCCCTCATTCACTTTTTTGATTTTTCATCTTTCGTGGAGGAATTATGGGAAATCTGTAGCTGCAAATCACGAGATTCATAGAGGATCACGTCAAAATAGTGGGAGGAAACATTCTTGAAATGAAACCAACGAACCACAGGACTTCTACGTACTACTTCAACATCAACTGTAAGGTACTTATATCAGATCAGGGAGACTTCAGACAAGGGCACAACAATATCAAGGGCAAACCTGACGAGAAGTTCTCGCACACAAGCAGATCCAAGACCAAGGAAGGAACTGGTAGATACTGGAAACTAAAGTGAGGAAAGAAATTGTGTTACTTTCTGAACGAATACTTTAGTTTTCCAAGCTGAAATCTATGCAGTCCTACAATGCGCAACAGAAAATGACGTGGAGAAAGTGCTACGGCCTTCTAGGAGAGTCAGATATAAAAACAAATTCTAGTGGAAGTGTCAACTTCCAGTACATGTTCATACAAAATTTCATTACAATGTAGTCGGTAGTTCCAACGTACAAAAATATAGACGAAAATGGCATTGGCTACATTCGTGCAACCAGTGACTATTTATTCATGAGAAAATGACTAGGAGAGTATTCACCAAAGTAGTGAACGGACCAAAACGATAAAACTCACTAGAAACCTGTTGTGAGTTCATTCATTAAAGGTCGACTCAATGTTGAGAAGAAATCTAGTGACCTGAGAGCTAGAGGTATATTTTTCGCTATCGAAAACAACTCTGAAATTCCAGTTTGTTTTTTCATCATCACGACAATCGCGAGTTGGGATGTGTTGAAATTTTTCCACCAAAGTAACGTACGAATCTTGGATTGGAACTCCGACCATATAGTCACAGATCGCAAAAGTACCAGTCCTCAGGAATAAGTATCTTCCATTCACTATGATGAGGTGCTAGGGTCTGCTGAATGTTTCACTCGGTATTATCACATCAAATATTACGAAGTGACCGTTCTTGTGTGTTGTCATAACAATTTATATAATTATTGTCTGACTGACATTATCTGTTTTTGAAACCCTGTAAGAAATATCAAGAAATTGAAATAAATATATTTCGCTGAACCTTTCAGCTGGGCCTTCATTCAGTCGTTCGAAATATGGGGCTTAGCTCACCCAATATATCTCTGCATTTTATTGGCCATTACCTACGCCTCATGTGTGTCACTCTCCACAGAATTTAACAAATATAAAGTGCCCTCTATGACATTTGGTACTTTTTGATCAGCGAATTCATGAAGTTTACTCTTGAAAATAAAGACTCGATTTAGATATACTGAGAAAAAACGAGCCCGACCTTCTAGTTAACCTGGAGACTGCCCAGAACATATTCCACAAATATTTCTCATCCAGAAGGAAAATATTGAGCACCTGACATCAATAGATGAGTATAAACACGTTTGAGAAAATCACAATTTCAGATTCTAATCCATCAGCAGACAGTGAAAAAACACATTGATGCAATGAAGAGCAATGCCGAAATCAGATGGACTTCTTTCTGAAAATGATGAAGTATGTGGAACATCATCTCATCAATCATATAACCTTCCTTCTTAACAAGGCAATCGAGTCGAATCATTTCTCTTCCATATGGAGAAATGCAACTGATTTATCAGTACCTAAATGCAACTCCCCCAATGAATTTGCGCTTCTGAGACCTATCAGTATCCTCCCAACTCTTTCGAAGATACTCAAAGAAAAACAATTCGATTTCGTCCCCAGTCAAGAGATTATTACGTCAGCTCAATCTGGATTCTGCCCTGGTCATAGTACAACCACTGCACTTCTGAGCGTCGCACTGATGACTGAGGTGAAGTCTCGTGTCTTGTTCTGCTTGACTATACTAAAGCTTTCGACACCATAGACCACGACGTCTTTCATCAAAACTCAAATATTGAGTATTTAATCAAAATTCAGTGAACCCCATCAAAAGCTTCCTCTCCTCTTGGGCTCTTGATGATGAATCATCCGGAACACAATATTTATCCCATAGAGTACCTCAAGGGTCAATTCTTGTGCTTCCACTGTTTTTCTTACATATATTTGTGATTTCAATGAGGCAATTGAGTACAGTCAAATTCATTACTATGCCAACGATACCCAACTATATGTCAGCATCGATATCAATTGTTGCCAAAGCAGCAATTCTTCATATATTCGATACTTCAAGACAATTCAAAGTTGTCGATTTATGGAACAGATCGCGATTCTTATCTCGGTGACTCCTATCTTACGACACAGTCGATTGATTCACGAATGCATATTTGTTTCTGTCAACTGTCTAATCTCATCTTCAAAATTCAAAGTTGTCTGAGAGTACATAGATCTCCAAGGGAAAAACGAATCCCATCAACTCTGGAATAGGGCTCTCGGTCCGACAACCTGGTATCAGTCAGTTTCCCCCTGGACCATTGATCGATACCTATCTGAAGCGAGTTGAAAGTCTGCCCCACTACGGCCGAGAGTCGAGATTTAAAGCTGGTCCACCGTTTCGCGGCTTCTGTTTCGCGACTTTCCCAGAGGAGAAAATATCCGCTTGTGGAGTGATTGGGATATATATATATATATATATATTGAGTTATCGAGTGAAGTGCTTTCGAGGGATCAATTAGTGTCCTGGACCAGGTACTGAAGAGGTTCCGGGAAGCAGTTTTGAAGAGATCAAACTGAGTGGCTCATTGAGCGTTCAAAGAGAAGTAATTGAATTACATTTGAAATATGTAAAATCGCAGCCAGTGTTTTTCATGGATATATTCTTTGACGTGATTTCGTACTAAGTACGCTCTCTACTATACCGGAGGTATAAACCTTACTTGTTGAAAAATTCAAAATTCAATATATCTATTATAATATCTATAATGATGATATATAGAAGAACACAGATCAATCTGTGTTCTTCTCCAATCGTTCTTTTATTATCTGAAGTCTGAGTGAAACTATACAGGGTTATTCAAATAATTCGACACGAAGCATTATGACTATAGCATTTGATTTCAATTTTTTTTTTTCTAAAAATGGATAGGGAACTATTAGTGCTACATTCCGAAGATATTCCCATGTTATACAGAGTTTGTCGAGAACAGGAAACGTATCAAAGCTGGTATTTTAAAAAAATACCCTGTATATTCTTTTCCATGAGAGGTGTTTTTGAAACATCTTTTATTTTGTGAAAATGTAGCATCAGCTTAAATGCTTGAATTCTCAACCAGTGATCTCGTGTTTCTAAGAAACTCAATGCTAGAGGCTACTAACTGAACAACTTTATGTGTCAAAATTAAGGCAAAATGATCACAATATTCGAACGGATATACCTTATTTAATTTGAACGGAACGCCTTAGACTTTCAATCAACAGCAGATGTCAGATTTGATTGTCTATCGAATACTAGTATATTCCTATTAGCTGAATCTTCACGTCTTCCAGTGAAATGCACATTTCCATTTTGGAAACTGATTTTGAGGAACTTATCATTCGCCGAGTCTGCCTATATGACGTTTTGACGGATCAGAATTGGTTGAAATAAACATCGATATCTAATAATAAATGCGTATATTTTTTGAATATCCTTAATGTTATGTTTCAGTTATAATTACCGAGAAATAAAAAAATGATAGATATAAAAAAGCAATATTTCATATCAAGTATTCAAAATGGGGACCATCTGCCTCTAAAATAATCAAATGCTTCAGCCATAATGGTCAACCACAATGCGAGTAATAGACGCTGCACTTTGCGATGTCATATAAGGAAAGAAAATCATGAACTGATATCCTGTTAGATGAAATATATTCCTTTGTAACCAATAATTAATCATGCTATGAGTATGAATATTTTTCATCATTTCATTTCGAGTATTATAATCTTTTCTATACCAATTTGTGATAAAATTCATAAAATTTTGAACTCGTGTTACATTTCATTCCTATATAGTGGTGTACATAATTGAAAACTGGAATATATAGCAGTTGGTAATTTTCGGAGTATTTGTTTCCATATTCTGTTTTCAAAGTGTACCGGAATCCCATAGAATTTTAATTTTCAATTCCAAATTTTGATCTCCCCAGGAAAATTCAACATTGACTAGATTTTCGAGACGATTACCTATATCAATTCTGAGGTTCCAAGTAGCCCTGAACACTTGGATCAATAATAAATCTCTATTCATAGCTATTCCATCATGAATGTATTTTTTTGCAATAAATAACGACGGAATGAACATTATGAAATAGTAATGATTGATATTCTGTTGAAAGCCTAACTGGGAAATTGAGAAGATGAACGGTTAGTATATTTAGTTAGTTTACTGTTGATATTTGTGCATGAGAACATCTAAGCTGTCTACCCCTACTGTTTTGCATGATTCGGCAGTATTTTCATAATAATTATGCAATCTAGAATGATTGCAATATTTCTTTAATGAGTATGTGCGTGATTTTTTTTCTCTGATTCCTGATGACTGATTGATAGAAAATTAACTGAAGATGAGATCACTTCCATGTGTATAGTACATTTTTCACCTTTCATTTCATTTCATTCATTCATATTTATTTTCTCCAATTTGTTATATTCCATGTATAATTATCCTCATCCTTCTCAAAGAGTCGATTGTATATAATGGTTACATTAATAAGAATATATGAATACAGGATGATTCAAATTCTTATATGTGAATCGAGATATTGGGTAACGGTGAGAGATAGAGCCAATTGAAAAGTTTCAAAGTAGCGTATTAGCAATTGTATGAGTCCAAGAAAGTGATCTAACTTCTGTAGTTTTGAATCATATGAGACATATTAGGAATTTCATCTGCATTCCTTCATTGTTCTTTCTTCTTCTTCTTCTTCTGCTTCCTCTTCTTCTTCTTCTTCTTTTTCTTCTTCCCCTTCTTGCATTTCTTCATATCTTGCGCAGTTTTTGAAACTCCAATACATCTGGCACTTCAGCAATCCTGAGTGAACTATTAAATTGACAATCCATTGTCCAATATATCCAGAATACTTCGTTGTCTCAGTGAAAATGAAACCCTTTCATCAGCAGAACGAAAGGAAAAAGTTCATGTAAAAAAAGGTCGAATAATATGTCTGATTATGTTTTTCATCATTTGAATTATGTTATTCAATTTAACAATGATTTGTGGATACTCAATATATCAACGGAAATTTCATCCCTCAGTCAACAATAGCAGCAAGAAAAATTCCAACACCTTACTTCCTTCCGCCACCGCTGGATAACGCGATGTTTCTCGAACATTATAAGTTTTTCTTTCGTGTTGTCAACAGATACAAAAAAAGATGTTTGCCGAAAACCATACACTTATGAATGATTATCTATCTGACAGTTAATCCAGACCTGCGCTACATAATGATTCCACTCATATAAAATTTGTGAATTCATGTGCGAATTCTCTCAACCAAATTGAATAGATGAAATCAATTTAGGGTCAAAGCTTATCAGGCCGCTATATTCGCATATATGTGATTATCGATGAAATAACTATCATCCATCATGACATTTTATAAAGTCTATCCTGGTTGCGCTCCATTCCAAATCGAAGTAAGTCAATCATTGTTTTATGGAACATTTTGTTTAGTTGCGTTCATGTTGATCTATCCATACCTATGACGAATTTGATAGAGTTTCAGTTTCAACTGCAATAATCTGAATGCAAGTATTTTGTAATCAATTTATGCAAAATATGTGTTGACCCAACAATAGAATCGAAATAAATTATACATAGACTGAAAGTGAAGTGAAGTGAGTGGACTGAGAATTCATGAGATACGCAGGCTGGCGCATCTGGAAAATAATCAATCATTGATGGAATGAACATTGTTGAAATTTAACGACCAGTATTGATATAATCTTGATTTGTATAAGTTTTGATATCGGAGAACCCTATAGCACTAGAGTTTTCAGGATATGTCTTCCCTCGTGTCTTCCCATTCAGTTGACATTTCCATCATTATTCGATCTAAGAAAAATGTTCACATCCAACCGAATATAATATCACGTATTACCTTTGATGAATTCTCAAGGGTAATGAGCTCATTAAATCCGATTCTTCTGAAAACAGAAGTGAATTTTATTGATGAGATTCCTTTTCATTAAGCTCAGATCTATCTCTGGTGAATTACCTATCAAAAATGTATATATTCCTTATTCTTCGGTGAATTTTATGGATCTGATTCTAAATAGAAACAGCTCCTATTCTGTGAAACTCTGTGTAATCAGATTGAATTTCCCTTGCAGAGATGGAGGCTAATCAGTTTAGGGAGTTCGGGAAGGAGATGATAGACTATGTAGCTGAATATCTGGAGAATATACGAGAAAGGTAAGATTATGTTATAGATATTTCCAAATATCACATTCGTAATGGAGTGGTAATATGACTCTGATTTTTCATACGGTTAAGCCGGAAGTGAACTCCAACTTCGTTATTATGAATAGAACGTCTTTTACAGGCTGTTTCATCTGAAGCGCACATCGGAAGTTTTCTGGTTACCAATGATGATGAAACTTTCTGAAAATGACTGAATTCATCGATTTTCAACGATGACTGTGCAAACTCAATTTTCTTTCTCCAAGTTCAAATATTTCGAAACCGACTGGACTTAAGTATAGGGAGGGGTGACAAAGATCATGCTGAGAAAACCTAAAAAATCTTGAAACGCAATAAAAAATATAGCATTCCATTTTGAATAACGAAGTTGCTGTCTACTTCCGGTATAACTGAAAGTGCCACATTTTCGGATTCTATATGATGAAATTTAGCATATCTTCATCCAGAATATACCATGCCTGAAGGGTTTGATTTTTGAGTAATTTCAGTTTTTCTGAAATGTTTCTTCAAAGCCTCCCCAAAACAAACATAGTAACAGAACGATATTTCTCTATAACAAAAATGATATTTCGAGAGCCAAAAGTGTGAGGCGAATGATTTTCCAAAATTTGACTTAGTGGGACATACAGCTTTCCCATTGTCTGAAAACTTTACGAAAATCTTATAGAGGGTGCTCTGAAATTTACGCCAACTTTCACTATTAAATAATAGACGTAGAGTTCAATGTAGTCCTAGATTCGTTAACACCTTTAATGTGAAATGAATATTGAACAAACTCAAAAATGTTAAAAATTTAAATTCAGAAACTATGACAAGTAATGTCAGAATTATATCTTTTTCATATCTCCGTAAAAATATGAAGTCATGACAATTATGATATCGCCGTCTTGTCCAAATTCCAAAGATCGCTGGCGCGGAGAGCTATACAGGGCGAATCTTCATCACGTCTGCTTTCCTGGATTCTCAACATTCACTATGTCGAAAATTATGTAAAATAATTTTTCCAAATAACAACCTTTCTTCACATCATCAACAACACCAGTGGATTCTACTTCAAGAAATAATATAAAGAATTATGATGCGATTTTCGCAATCATAAAACACTGACAATTCGGAATTATCTAATGTCAAGTCAAGTATTTTCATTTTAGAATCCACTGTTTTCGATAAAAAATTGAGTTTATACTGTATTTCGAAAATAGAGGAATTTGGTAGCAATTTCTGAGCACCTTGTATACATTTTTTCAAGAGTTACTAAAAATGAGAGAGCTCTAGATCTCAATTGGGCAGAAATGACTCAAAATTGGAGCCCTTCATACAGGCTGCTTCATTCGAAATAACAAAGTTAGGGTCCACTACAGGTATAACGGGAAGTGACAGAAACCTTGAAATGTTTTTAATGAAACGAGCTCTTCGAAACCCACCCCGCCCATACAAAATTTTCAGAAAAATTGTACTTGTAGTTTTCCAAATGAATATGGGCTAGTCATGGAGAATCCCGAATACTGACACATATCGAAGCTTCCTATAGAATTGAATAAACATAATGCAGGTATTGATATTCTTCCATTTTCTCATTTGATTTGTCTGAATGTTCTTGGTTAACAGAGAAAACTGTATCAAGGTTGATGACTGCATCCTTAACCCAAACATGTTAATGGGTTTATTAGATTGTGAGCTATTGCATAAATGATAGTAGATAAATATGAGTTATACGAAAGTTCTTGTTTACCAGCCTTGACCCGATCAGGTGATATCAAACTAATATTATAATTATCGTTGTAACAAAGATATGTGTTTCAGACCGATTAATAATAATTATCTATCAATTTTTATGGGTGTGCTATGATAGATCATTGGGCTTGTTTCAATAAATCTAGCAAAAACTTGCAAGAAAGATTTATTGCGAAACCAGTCTGACCATTCAAGTCATACTTTTTTTCTGGTTTCACTTTACTGATATGACTTGATCTAATCTCTATTCGGATAGTAGGTTTTGGATCGATCAATTTTTGCAATCTTCACAGTGCCTCATGAAGATGACTCCAGCTGATTGATCAACGATTCGTGTTCCGAAAAGCACGGAGAGTACTGGAGAATTTGAGGTTTTCTTGATATGATGGCGAATAAAATGCATACGTGTGATAAAACATCTCTCGAGATTGAAGGATCTTTTAATGCGTTCGACGTAATTGATAATAGGCATTATAATACAAATGTCAACCATTACTCTCTCTTACTCATAGTGGCTAATTTCGACAAGATGGAAAATGATAAAAATATATTGAGTTTTGGATGGGGGAGAATCTGAATAAATCTGCCTTCTCCGATAATCACTCAGTGAATAAATGTACAGGAAATTAATTTATTCCATACCAACTTCAGTAACTTCTTTGGTTTCGATGGAATCTCATAGTTGCAATATAGTTTGATTGAAGTTTTAAACTGTGGTTGCAGCTTCGTATATTTTCTCTTGCACCATCAATCTGAAATAATGCCTCTGTTCTGTCTGGGTACCTTGACTACACTTTTCCAACGCAGTTGTGAGGGGATTCTCTTCATCATAAGTTTTCTTCAAAATATCTTCTATGATATCGCAACAAACTCTAGATACATATTGTCGAGTGTTGTGTTCTGGATATGGAAGGTCTGACAGGTTCCGGCTCATTGCATTGAGAAAACTTGAACTTGAATTTCGTTCATACAAATAGAATTTAACAGATGGGTCGACAGATGTCATGAACATGATAATGTCATGATTATGTCACATAAGGGGGTTGGCATAAAATTAACTTCGTGAAGTGAAAATTTCACGTGGACTTTCCTGATATCGCTAACATCGATGAACATATACCTGAATTTGTCTTTCGTCGAAGCACCATTAGGCAAATTCTGCATGTCCTCAATGCCAGGATAGCTATGGGCTTGACGAAAGTTCGCCTCAAAATTGACACCAGTGCTGTTGGTTCTTCACAGTTCCGTAAGAACTTGTTGGTTTCCTCTTCTAACAGGAAGATAGCTAGAGGCTATGGGGCCTGACGGAATACCGCCTATTGTTCTCAAGAAATGTGCCCCAGAACTAACACCAGTTCTTTGCAGGTTGTTCACCCTTTCGTACAAACTCAGCGTATTTCCTTCTTACTGGAAGAAAGCTACAGTCCAACCGATTCCAAAGAAGGCCAAGAAAACCCTCCCTAAAAACTATATACCGATTGCACTAAAATCTGTGATCTCTAGAGTAATGGAAAAAGCAATCAACATCGAGCTCATCCGATATCTAGAGAGCTAAAGAATCGTGAACAACCGGCAATATGGCTTTCGTCACCAGAGGTCAATAGGAGATCTTCTTGCCTATGTGACGGTCGGTGCTCAACGGAGATATCATCTATTATGCCACCACGCGCGATTCCTAGTAGACAAACCAGACGAGCTCAGGCTGGTCACCCCTACACTGTCAGGCTCGAGACCTGTCGAACATCACCATACCAAGCATCAATCATCAATAGAACGGCAAAGTTGTGGAATTCTTCGCCCAGTGAAGTCTTTCCTGATGCTGACGACCTCCAAACTTTCAAGAAAAATTCCAATACCTTCCTTCTTTCCCAAAATTCCACCGCTGGCTAACACGATGTTCCTCGAACATTATAGGTTTCCCTTTCGTGTTGTCCACAGATATAAAAAAAAGTACCACCAATTCCAAAAAATGTCAAGAAAACCTGCCCAAATGACTACTTCAGACCAATTGCAATACTATATGTGATCTTTTGAGTAATATGAAGAATAATCGATTATAAGGCAGCAAAACTTCTATTACATGGTTTGCAGCCACAACTTCATCGTTTATTCGTGTTAAGATTTTTCTTGGAAGTCTGGAGGTTGTAAGCATAGGGAAAGATTCCACAAGCCGAAGAATTTCACAACTTCGCAGGATTTTCCACATGGTCCATTGATATGATCACATTCGTTTTTTTATTCCATCTCTATTAGATCTGGTTGCGAATGAAGACTGAGGACCTGGTTCTCTTTTTTCGACCTGGTCATGTTGTTCATAGACCTAAAACATTTCCGGATTCGTTTTTCCCGTGGACACTACTCAGACATCAAAAATGTGTATTTCAAACTTGATTTTCGTTTTTCAGGAGAGTCTTGCCAACTGTGGAACCGGGATATCTGAGGCCTCTCATACCAGAAACCGCTCCCGAAAAACCAGACAGATGGGAGGATATCATGAAAGATATTGAAAGAGTTATAATGCCTGGGGTAAGATTATTCTCGAACTGTATCGATACGGAATGGAAAATAAAAGAAAATAAGCTGAAAATACATAAATACTCAGTATATTCATCCGTCCGAATCACACTTCAATGAAAGTCGTCAGTTTTATATCGAATGACTACATGTAATTAATCATATTAATATTATAGCGTTCGACTCGAATGGTTGTTCGATAGAACAACCATTCGAGTTTTGACCTTGTGTGTCATAACAATTTCACCCAATCTCATCAAAATCACACTGATAATTACATTCAGTGCAATTATCAATCATTATGACGACACGATTAAATTGTCGAAATATTTTCTCGGGAATTGACAAATAACATTATGACAATGATGAGAAATTTCTCAAGCTCGTTTTTTGGTAACATATGTTATCAATGAACGAGCTTTCAGTTGTCATAAAATCTCGTCTATCATCAATGTCCTAGAGATAATACTACTCATTCATAGAATACTCATACTCATCTGTCAGTGTCACTCATAGATTATTTTTGCGTTACCGTGGATATGTTTCATTTCTGACGTTGTCAATATGTAGGTATTCACTATTCCAAAATCGTCGACGTCTCGGAGACGCATACGATGAGATGATAGACTTCCCCACAAATATGATATAATTGCCAAACATTTTCTCATGAATAACTCAAGAACGTTTCTTTTTTTTTTTTTTTTTTTATCTGTGGACAACACGAAAGGGAAACCTATGATGTTCGAGGAACATCGTGTTAGCCAGCGGTGGAATTTTGGGAAAGAAGGAAGGTGTTGGAATTTTTCTTGAATGTTTGGAGGTTGTAAGCATCAGGAAAGACTTCACTAGGCAAAGAATTCCACAACTTTGCCGTTCTATTGATGAATGATGCTTGGTATAGCGATGTTCGACAGGTCTCGAGCCTGACAGTGTAGGGGTGACCAGCTTGAGCTCGTCTGGTTTGTCTACTAGGAATCGCGCGTGGTGGCATAATAGATGAGGCAACACATGGACATCCGATAGATGTCCACTTCATTCGGGATATTTTGGATATCCATTGGACGTCCGAATAGTATCCTAAGGATATCCCATGGACGCCCAGTGGATTATTTCCTTCATTGACGTCAGAAAGAAAAAACATTGAACTTCCATGCATTAGTTTAATGCCACCACCACCAGGATGTCTCACTTGTTGAAGATATATTTCCTGGCCAGTATTAGGGTTGTCTGCTGATGCTTCTCATTTCAAAAGCAAGTTCATAGTTTTCAGAAAACCTGAAACAAAAATATACAAGCTGACGCATTCAAAATGCCCCTAGCCATAGCGCCGCTATTTATTATCCGATTTTGAAAAACCGGTGAGCAAATGAAATGAATATTCACAAACTAAAACGTAGTAAGAATATATCAATACGTTGAGAATAACTCAGATTCAATTCATCGTTTTGGATTATATAATGAGAGATTTCCTAGATTCATTTGAATCAACAAAGAATCAAAAGAATGAGCTTCTACCAATTTGATTCACATATTTCTGATTCCGACATGTCTTTGGGTGAATTTTGGATATCCCATGGATAGTAGTAGTAGTCCAAGGATATTCCGACATGGATTGGATATGGTTTGGATGTCCATAGGATATCTGGTGTTGTATAGGAACAGACTTCCGACGTCATCATCATTCTGTTGTCAAGGGACTTGCTTTCGCGAACTATTATGAAATTGAATACTGTGTGTAGGTTGATCGAGAGGGTGGTGTATCGATATCCTTGGGTCATTATATTTATATCATAATGGTTGTTGTTACATTCCAACTCTCGATTTTTCGAGGAAATAGGTATCATATCATAGTGATGAATTGACTTAATGTAGTATTCACATAGCTTCATCATGAATATACCATAATACCAAGTTAATAGGTATTTCCAAATCTCCGATTTTACAATATTTTGCAGGTGACGCATTGGCATTCACCCAGATTTCACGCTTATTATCCCACTGCGAATTCCTATCCTGCAATAGTTGCCGACATACTGAGCGGTGCAATCGCTTGCATTGGTTTCACTTGGGTAAGTTCCATTCGAGTTTATGTTAATTCCGTCAATTGAATCAACTCCGCCAATGATTTGACACGAATATTCTATGGAGAAAGAATCAGTGTACTTTCAAGTGGCGTTGAGCGTTCGATCCGTATATAATACTCATGATAATATTTACACATTCATAATCGTCTCTTGAATTGAAGAAAAACCTGAGAATGCGAAATTTTCTCATGAAATTTGTCATCAGTGGTCCAAAGAAGAATTATCACCAACCCTTCATGTTGAGTCCATGTGAAGTTTAATGGATGTCTTCATCTTGTACGTGCATGATTATGAAATTATATTTCGATAAATAAGTCACATTGGATGGATAGTAAATAACATTATCAACAAAAATAATAATTTCCATTACACATTTCTTTAGCTAAGACGGATAACGGTGGATTCATGCACAACGCTTTATTTTTACTCTTCTCTTTCATTAACTTTTATTCAATTTAACCTTTCATTAAGGACTTTGTCACCTTTATGCACATACTGCAATGAATTGAAACTCTACTTCGCCTTGTGATACTAGTCGCTTACGTACTTAGCCCTATATGATTATTCGTGTTTCGATAGTTTTTAGTGACTCAAACTCAAATAACAAGGTTTCACTGTCTTACATTATTGCATGCACAAGAGTTCAATCATTTTTTCAATGAGAGTTTCATTCCTTTCTGAATAAGTGGCAAGGTTAAAAAAAATATCACCACAATTGATAAAAAGAAGAGGAAATTAACAAAGACAAATTCGCGCATGCGCACATCGTATTTTCCTTGAACTTTTCGCTAAAAGATAGTGAAAGATCAAAGTTAATTTGGATGTATAAATGGTTACATGGAAATAGATAGTTTTCAACATTTCAATGAATACATAAATGAAGAGAAAATACAAATGAATGAAAAAGCGCTGTGCATGAATCCGGCTTGAGATGAGTTAGCAGAAAAATTGGTTGTTTCCGCCTAAGATATGATATTATCTATTCTCTACTAGATCGAGCTCAGGGAGAGAAGAATTGAAACAACAATAAAAAAGAGATGCAGCGATCAAAAATCATTTTTTTTATGTGAAGGGTATTTGTAAAGGGTGAAGGTTTTGTGTATTACTTATTTTCAATGAAGTGGATATCACATTCATTTGGAAATGTCCCCCTTGTACATCTTGACAAATAACATTATATTTCTAGGGATATTTTTCCCTTCGAATTTAGATGAATTCACGAAGATGACATCTATTTGTCATTCCAACACTTGGAGCTGTCATTTACATGTGGAAAAGATTTTGATACCAGAATTTGGGATCAATTAATGAAAACATAATGGGTGTGGAAAGGCGACTTTATTCCTCACTCTATCAATGATAAATGAAATAATGGATGAAATCCAAGCTGGACAATCATTTTATTTCGTTGTCAGTGGCAGTCTATGAGGATGATATGTTCAGTTGCCGAAACACATGATGTTTGGATTTCATTTGTTAATATCTAGAAAGATGAATACTGCCTGTAGTTGAGTATTGAGTTGATGAAGAGGTGATGTATTGATTTTCTCTCCTCGTTTTTGAAACATGAGGTGACAATTATAATAGTCATCTCAATATATTTGTAGTAAGAACAGATCGATGATCTACCCCAAAATGCCACTGCGCTTGAAATTCAACCTTCAGATACCTAATAGAAAAATTCGCTATTTGTCAGTAACATCTCGTATTGAAAAAGATTCAAAACACGAACAATTTGATGAATATTGAATTTTCTACTTCTCTTATTGTTGTGGACGTTTCGGGAACAAACATGCTCCCGATGCCAGTCCAAGGAAATTATAGTTTTCTCTGTGAGTTCTTCGCTGACAGCGTTTACAACGGGATCAGATTCCTTCCAATGTCCACAACAATAGTAAGTAGAAATTTCGATATTTATTGAATACATTCATCTTACAAATCTTCCTCCTGTAGGTATCTGCAGGTTGGATTCCAATCGTAGTGACATTTTGGAGCATATCTTGAATCTGTCTTACACAAATATATTTTACTACGAATATATTGAAGAATAATATAATTTCTATTTTCATATCTTAGAAACGAGGAGAAACAACTATCTAGAGAAATGTATTCAGAATGCTCCTCATCTATACATAGTTAGAATTGATATCTCACAATAATAAAGCATGTCGACTGATGGATTACTTCTATAATCATCTCCCAACATCAGTGAATATTGAACGATGTTTCAACTGAGATTCAACGTCTGAAAAACCGGTGGGATCAAAACAATAGACGAGAACAATAGTGCCTCGTTCATAAAAGACCTAATCTTCTGTGTTGGAAAGGATCATTTCCTCTCTCGAAATTACTAAAGGACCAACCGAAGCGTGTAGATTAGAGAAATAATTTGTCGGTCGTTATTCACCGATCCATGTTCGGAGACTGAATGCAGAATCTATCGTTTGGATCATCTGTTGTTTTCATATACCAAGATCAAGATCATCTGGGAAGCAGATTGAGGAATTTGGAATTTGTATTTGAATTTGAATTCGTAAGGTTGAATTCTTTCGAATAGGATGAGGAAAAAGTAAAATCTAGCTGTCAATTATCAACGAGAGATTGAAGTTCACTGAGATAACCATTTTTCAATCCATGAATATGAATTATTTTTCTCATTTATTCCTCATGGATTTTAACATCCTAATATAACATGAGTTCTCATACTGAGAATCCTTTTTTTTTTAATTCTACATAGTTACATACCATCAGGTTTGAAGTTCATCATTCAGAAAATGAACTACCAGTTGTGAGTGTCCATTTTTTGAGAACCTCAAATTGTCGTTTTCTGAACCCTCCTCAGTTTTGATATTATTGGGTAACCGGATGATTAGCCATACCATTTTGTAAGAAAATGAGCCAGGAAAGAACAGAAGTCTTGTGAGTTGTTGCAGTGAGCTGATTTCTGAATCGTAAGTTCAGATTATGAATATCAGTCCTGTATTCAATATCCTCATGTAAATAGCTGCTTCAAGATCATTTTATGAAATTCAACTATCCTATCCTAATCTGTTCTGATGATGCGACACATGTTGACGTCTCCTCGTTTCGTGGTTTTTGTAGTCTATTTTCTTCCGTCTGTAGTGAATTTGGACCGTACCCGGAGTCGGCAAAATTTCCATGAGAAAGTACAAGAGATTCGCATAGAATTTACCTAAGTTTTTGATTCAGGTTTTTCCGATTGGTGTGTATAGCTTTTAGATTACCGAAACCTCATATCAGGATAAGGGAAAGAATGGAATCCAACATGATATTTGGTAGATTCGGATAGATTGAACATCTCATTCTGGATTTTCATATCAACATTGTTTATATATCTTAGTCTCATTTCTTTCCTGTCCGAAGAGTATAACAACTGTTCTTGAGGAAATTATATTGAAACAATAGAATCTGGAGAGATTTACCAGATTATTTAGGTCTACGTTGATCTGCTCACAAGTAAATTTGTGTGTCATCGGCATAACTCTGAATCTCGGTGTACTTGAGGCATTCAGGAAATTATCTGTTTATCTGTATCTATTTCTTCAACATGAATGTCACAAGGTCTGTTTGATTAGTAGAAGTACTGAGGTGAGGAGGTATTGCTGCTAGGTAAGTAGACACTTTATGGACTCTTTTTGCTCTTGGAACGAAACGAATGTATCGTTCAGATCCATCAGAATATTTCCTATATAATGATTCAAGAGTGACATTCATTCAATAACTTGGTAGAAAACTCTCAGAATCCTTGATATCATGAGAACTGTATGAGCAATCCAATGTAGAGCAGATTATCGTTCATCATTCATATAATATGTGTGTTTGCACCTACATTACACTTTTATTTCACCTGTACTTTTGTTATTGATTTGTCTTTTCGAAATATTTGATCGTTTCTGTTGTCATTTCTCTAATTCCCTATATAGTTTTGACAAATGTACCTCTGACATTCCACTTGAATAGATTCTCATTATCTAGTATATTTTGAACTCGAAATTAATTGACAATTGTGTTCGTGTCAGATCGCTAGCCCTGCTTGCACTGAACTAGAGGTCGTGATGATGGACTGGTTGGGAAAAATGCTGGGTCTGCCGGAATCCTTCTTAGCTTGCTCAGGGGGCAAAGGCGGAGGTGTGATACAGGGCACCGCTAGTGAGGCCACTTTGGTAGCTCTTTTGGGAGCCAAAGCGCGTGCCATCAACAGAGCGAAGGAGGAGAATCCCGATCTGAGCGAGGCTGACATAGTCGGGAAATTGGTCGGATACACTTCTAGTGAGTTTGCTAATAAAATACTTGACTCATTTTATATTTAGTGTAGTCGAGTCTATTCGAGTATTGCTTCATTGTTGTGAGAACGTGAAGAAACTCGACCGTGTGTATGGAAAATTATTGATAAAAGAACGAACATTTCAATTCGATGATCATGACTTCTAATTTAATGCGTAGAAAATTTCGAGAGAGTGAAGCAACCGCAAGAATAATATAATGATAGAAAGATTATATGATTTTTCCCCTGTACTCAGGTCAAAGTCATTCGTCAGTTGAGAGAGCAGGTCTACTCGGAGGTATCCAGTTACGGTCTCTTCAACCAGATGAATGTAACAAACTAAACGGAGAAATACTGGAGAAGGCTGTGCAAGAAGATATTGAGGCTGGACTCATCCCATTCTATGTAAGAATTTCTGAGAATCATATGTATGACTACCCATCTGAGAGTTCCATTCCAAGTTTTGAAGCATTACATTCTATCTATATTAGTTTATACACTCGAATAACATGTTCCAACATTTTCGAATATATCGAGTATCTCAAAAAGGTATTTACAAAAACCTACCACATATTGCTCTGACCAGAAAAAAAATCGATTCAAGGAAACTTACCTGAGTGCAAAGTAGCTTGGTCGTGAAGTTCTCAAATCGTCGTTGCTTCATAACTTTGAAACGGCTCATGAGATCTTTTTCAAATTTGATACGTTTGCATATAGCTTTATGAGGCAATACGACCCATATTATTTAGAATATCTCTCGTATAGATTGATATTTTTCAGTATATGAATGAGCATCTGAAACTTCCACACCAATGAGAATTATTACATGAAATGATCTACATAAATGCATACAACATACCCAGAACATAAATACAAATAAAATAAATGTCGTGAAATGTCTTTGCGAATCTTCTGTATAACCTCTGATCAACTGATCACGATTAATATTATTATTATCACATGTTATTTTCTTTCCCCAGCAATGGAAATCAGTTTAATGTTATCATCTATTCCTAATTAATATGAATAACAATTTTTGTAACATCATTCGCCTTCTTTTGTATTCGTGTTACAAAAAATTTCTTTTTTGAAACCTACATTCCCAATTTGTTAAATATGATTTCGCCAAAACGATGATAGTTACGAATAGCGTATAGAGTACCACTTTTGTAGTGAATGAGTTACGCAATCCGAATTCCGAACTCAAACTCTTTCTTCACATTGGCGTTTCAGAAGTTTTTACCGAAAAAAAAAATTCTACGTCCATGGAATGATATTCATCATAATTATTTTATAGTTTGAGAGAAAAACAATTCACCAAGATAGGCTTGCTTGGAAAGAATTATTTTGGTAAGAAGAATTGGCGGCAGTGTTTTGTAAAGACCTTTCAAAGACACCCTGTATCTATGTTCGAACATGAGGTATATATCACAACGAGAACAATAAATTCGAATGATGAGGGCGAAGCGATGTAGACGAATAATTTATTTACGAAAATCGAATGAAAATGTGTTGGAACAGTTTCTCGAGGCAATAGCTGGCAAAGCTGACCAAATAATTGGAGTGGTGAAGACAATTTTCTATTTTATTTTATAATCTTGGACTCCATATGTATCATCAAAAATGTCTACACCCCCCATTGTTCTGTTCTGATTTCAAACTTCATAGTTTTTCACAATGTTTGTAGGCTGTATGTACATTGGGTACAACATCATCTTGTACCTTCGATAACCTTGAAGACATGGGACCAGTCTGCAACAAATACAATATTTGGCTCCATATAGATGCAGCTTATGCAGGATCAGCATTCATTTGTCCAGAATATCGGTGAGTACAATAGATGATATGCAATATCACTACTTCCTATCTCGACTACCATGAATAGTAGATATAGTACATACATAGTAAATAGTACATAGTAAGTAGTCAAGCTATTGTGGAATCAATACTCATAGTACACAAGGCTTCATTTCCAAGTGTCACTCTCACAGATATGAAAACATCATGATGTTTCAATTGTGAGATATTTACAATTGCCTCCAGGTTAATGCAAATGATATTTGGAGGTATACGAAGATCCACTCAAATAGGTTCGATTTATTCTACCAATTCTATGTCCTTCAAAATCTGTCGTTTTCACCTGGAGTGTGTAACGTTCACTCTGAAATCGTTACGCAACCAGAGTGCTGTATTTACCTTCTTTTCTCTCTGTCGATAGAAGTCCAAGACAACTGAAATACATTCTTATTATCTTCAGAACACTCACCACGATCTTGAAGTCCTATTTCAGCAACATGTGGTTGTAAAATTAATCGTCCTCAATATGGTGTGGAACCTTATGACCCGAGGGGTACTCAATATCGTTTCATCTTGGAAATATTCCATCAAAATAGCTCATAACGAATGTCAATTTTGTGATGTCACTGAAGAAATTTCGATTTCGTGCAGGTATTTGATGAAAGGCATAGAAAGAGCAGATTCCTTCAACTTCAACCCACACAAATGGCTCCTGATAAACTTCGACTGCTCCGCCATGTGGCTGAAAGATCCCTCCTGGTTGGTGAACGCCTTCAACGTAGACCCCCTCTACCTCAAACACGAACAACAAGGTTCCGCTCCAGATTACCGCCATTGGCAGATTCCTCTAGGTAGAAGGTTCAGGGCTCTCAAAATATGGTTCGTTCTTAGGCTCTATGGCATAGAGAACCTGCAGGCACACATACGCAAGCAGATCTCTATGGCTCACCACTTTGAGGCTCTGGTCAGGGCAGACGACAGGTTCGAGGTGACACAGGAGGTGATCATGGGATTGGTCTGCTTCAGACTGAGAGGCTCCAATGAAATGAATGAGCAGTTCCTCAAGAGGTTGAATGGCAAGGGCGTCATACACTTGGTGCCGTCCAAGATAAGAGACACGTATTTCCTGCGATTAGCGATTTGTTCGAAGCAAACCGAGGTTTCTGATGTTGATATTTCTTGGAAGGAGGTTAAGGAAACTGCTAACGAAATTCTAGCGAAGAAGTAAATAAATTGCGTATGAATATGAATCACGAATAGCAGATCACAAGTCTTGATGTTATTTCAAAATATAGATCCTAACTAGGTCTTGGTCTTGGTCGGGTTACAATATTCCATTCAATAATCTCATGTTATAGAACGAATCAAATTATCCAAGATTATTGGAGGAAAACAGAATAATCAGTACCTAATGTAAAATAGGTACATTGTACATATAACACGATGATGACTCGAAACGTCCTACAGACTTGTGAGCTGAGAATTGGAAGTGGGTCAAGTACCAGAAATAGATTGTCCCAGGAGAACATCCATTAGTTATTTCACTGATTTCCTCTCAATATATTATCATTATGCTCGGTGGTTCTTGATGTCAGAATCATAGTATGGAGTGTGATATTTTCATCAATCAACTGACGATGTATTTCCTTATTTATATCTTCAATATTTCATCATTAGCAATACCTTCAACCATCATACATACATGCAATGAAGTATAAATAAAACTGGATGAATTCATTCTGATTGATAAGACATCGGACGCTGAGTGCATTAGAATAAACGAAAATGCTCACCACAGCACGAGGAGTTGAATTATCAATGATGATCATTCTTCGGATCAAAACTTTCACAGTTCTGTAGCAAGATCGTTTCACCTGGCCCACTTTGATGTGAAATTCATGATAAATGTTTCGTGTGTTATCTCCATGTTACCTAAATGTTTATTTCATATACATTTTATCATTATGTTGAATATTTTCATAGTATTAGATTGGCCAATCGGAGCTTCCTAATTTACATTAGTCAGTAACGTATAATCGAACTATAATCTTCGCTGTAGAAGTGAAATGACCAAATTCCAGAAGAAATCTTCCTCGATTCGATCAAATCGAACCTTATTAGATATCTCACTTACGTTATGAAGATTTTTGTAGAGATAGAAATGATGATCAAGCAGGTTATAGATTCCACACATTATCGAGGTGGAAGTTTTGATTTGCAACCTTTTCGCCCGCCAACAGAAATGATGACAATGAAACCTAAGTTAAGGCTAAATTATTTATTGTAAATATACCATAGTATAAAACGAATGTCTAATACATGACAAAAACTGTACTCAAATTATTGAAATAAATATATCAAGCACAGTCCCTAGGTGGTGGTCCACCAAACTTTCTTGTCAGCTGCAAAACCCTTTCGGCTTCTCTGATCCCGCTCAACCTTGCACCGTGAACGGTAGAGAAGTGCCCGGCGCAGGTAGCCTCCCCTGCGAAGAGCAGAATGGGGGGCACCGGTTCACAAGTGCCTGGCACGGGGCAGCTCAAGTCACACTGATGGCCCACGTTGGAGGATAGGTTCATGTAGCTGTACGAGCCGCAGAAGTATGGGTCAGAGCCCCACTTGGACCTGAACACTGTTGAGGGGTAAGGTAGGGAAGCGTCTCCAGTGAACTGTCGCAAGACCTGATGTAAATTCACTTCATGAAAAAATATTCTAAAAGAGCAATATCATTCTATTTTGAAGAGAGTTTCACCTTAGTGATTCCTTCTGCTACTTCTTCATCGGAAGCGTGCTCCATAACTAAGGCTTCTGGACCAGCAATGAATGCACACAATACATGTTTGCTGCCTTCCACTTCTTCGATTGAGCTTATGCCTTTGGTCCAGTCGGTCCTGTGTGATAGCTCGTCTTTAGACCATGCGAGTTTGATAGTTCCATCTGACCAAGCCCAGAATGGACGTTCATAGTCCAAGTATACTTTGTCTACATAGCCGTAACCTTGAAATTAAAAAATAAGTGTCTAGGAATATCATACCGTGATGAATAATCTATTCTTGTTTCCAGTTATGAATACCCAGAAATAATTTATATGAAATTTTAATGGTAGGTAGCGTTCATCTGATAATAACCACCTATGGATGGAACCTATTGTTCTCTTCATGCGATAGTGAAGTCGAAACAAATTGATGTCAACGCAATCGCAATAGTGATATGAGTATGCGCGGTTTCGACAAATTGATGTCGCCTCTTATTACAGACTGGCGCATGCGCATGTATGTGTTGCGAACCGCTGTCATCTGTTTGTTGTGGCTTCAGTTTCCATGTCATTGTTATCCATATAGTTGTTATCAGATATATGAGCACCTCTAGGTCGTTCCAAGATGAAATAGAAAACTATGACCAGTAATATTCATATAAGCACTTGAGATGTGACACAGTTATGATAGTTACGTTATATATCGATGGAATCAGTATATGAAATCATTACAATTCATAGATATCTCTCGTGAAAAAAACATCAACAGTTATACATGAGGAGCAAAGCAGGATCGAAGACCCACGGAAAAACTAAATACTCACCAAGTGATTTGATAGCATCAATTTTGTTGGCAGGCAACGCAGGACAAAACATCTTCTCTCCGTGTTCTTTGAGAACTCCTAAAGACACTGTGATGATGACATAGTCGGCGGATAGTTCTTCTCCATCACAACACTGTACCACGGCCCTCGGACCTTTATTTCGGCTTTGTACAGCTCCCCATCTAATCAAGCCAACAGGTTTACCAAATTTGAGGCTGCATTCTGGCAGTTCTTTCAAGAGCGGGGACAATATGCCCACAAAACCTAGTGATAGTTGGACTTTTCCTCCTGGTATTTTCATAAAGCTTCCAAAATTATCAGCGCTGACATTTGCAAGATCATCTCCAACTAGGTTTCTCAGTTTGTGGGTCAGTCCATATAGTATTCTTGATACGTCATATCGTTGATCTTCTGGGAACTTTTGCAATTCTTGTTGAATTCTCAATCCTGCAAAAAAATTCGTCTCAGGGGAGATACGGTAAATCATGAGGAACCATAGTAGCACTCATCGGAAAGAACTAAATAAGGAGTATTCAACTCATTACACTTTCGGGTACATCATTCGATAATTTTGAGAATAACAGTCAATTCATACATTATATCCATGGATTGCCAAAATCTATATTCTTCAATGATTCGTGATACACAGGTGAAATTATAAAGAAAGAAACTTGGTAATAGATCAAATGAAACTCCGTGAATTCATTTATGGTGATATTTGGTTTGGGAAACCAACTGGAAGGATGAACATTGCCTTTCAAAATGTCGTGATTACACAATAACTATGATTCCCAGGAGATCAGGGTGAAAGATCCTCTTAATAGTTCTTGTAAATCATCAAAAAGGTACTCGAGATTGGGGTGAGCAGAAATATCAATACATTGATATATATCAACTTGTTAAATTCGAATTGAGAATATTCAATATAGGGAAGTACAAATATTTCACGTTCGAAGCAACTAATGAAATTTTAAAATGAAAACACCAAATGAATTTTCAGATTCAATTCTATAGAACAAACTGATGTGAATTCATGACAACCTCGAAATCAATTGGTGTGTTTCACTTATTGTGAGTATTCCAAATATAAGATCCAGAGCTCAAAATACGAATATTCAACCCAAATCACCTGAATAAAATTTGTCTCCTGTCAGAAATATAGACATTTTTCATAAAATAATTCGGAAGTAATTAATGCCCGATACTTTAGTTGAAGAAATTCAGATCAATAGCATTATATCTTCCCATCAATACGTATTGAATTTTCATTTGAGTAATAAATGTTATCCAATGACCCAAAACACCGACATTACTGAAACACATCAACATCGAAATGATTGTGCAAATAAATGTTCATCTCAAAATATCTCGAAAAATAATGACTTTCTCGGTATGAAAAAATATTAAGGTATGATAGTAGAAAAAATTGAAGAATCAAAAAACCATGATGAAATTGCAATTTCACCAGTGGCGTAGGATTTTGGAAGGATCCACTTGCCCCTGTCGTTCGCCTCTGATAGTAGCCATAAACGTCAATCTAACAAAATTCAGTAGGATGCTTGCTATGGAAAATCCATTTTTTCAGGTCAGAATTCTATAGTTGGAATATTCTCAATTAGAAATGAAGCTCCCTGTATATGAGGAATCGAAATGTGTTGCTTCATTTATTTTGTCAAGGAAGAAATATTGGACTCGAGCACAATTGAATTTTTTGATAGCAATGCGCAAAAATCGGATATTGGCAATCAATCAATTCCTCACAATGAAATCATTTCGTACAACGCACTGCCCAATGTGAAAAAACATTCGCTCAGAACACTCTGATTATGAAAAATCATCAGAATCAAATAATTGAAATGAACTAATGCATACCTCTCTCGATTGTACGTTCCGTATTATTATTATTTGACAAAAATCGTTAACCATAATTGTTTTGATATTTCCACCTATGGATTGTTGTGCATGTGTATGTATTCATTTTATGTATCCTCGAAAAGGAACTCTCAAATGAGACACCCTGTTAATGTTCCGTGATCGTTTAGAGTTCCTCGTGAGAAACCCAACAATACTGGGTTTGATTGTGTTATCTCCGAAGGCTACAGAGATATAGCCCGTCCAGGTTGGGCTGACCAATCTGGAGAAATTTCTCGTATTTTTCCTAATAACTGAACATGGAATGACTCAAAGAGTATTTTATCTGACATTCAAAAGTTGGTACAATTGAACAACTATCTGTATATCATGTTACAATTTTCTTCAAAATCATAAGAGATACTGCTGGGTCACTCATCTCAGTCATGCAATCTCATCAATCTCTTCATCATCATTTACCTAGGAAATTTTGCATGGATCCATGCTCTTTTCCGCACCCCATGTGAAACAAGCTCTCCGCTTCCTGCTCGATCTGTCTGTAGACGTGATACGCCATCATGGAAACGGGACTGTCCACGACTCTTCCATCGCTGGTACAGAAAATGCCCCGCAGAGGGTCGATTCTCTTCAGAGGCGACTTCAGCAGACCCTCCTGAGCCGCCAAATTGTACACCGGATTGCCGACGCAAGCGCCCTCTATGAACTGGGCGCCCATCTCGGCTATCACGTCACCCAGCCAGCAGGAATGGATCCTGCCACCAGGCCTGCAAACAGTTTATCGATTTTGAGTATCGCCGAAAGACTGTTACAGAATCGATCGATATATATTGAGGAAGCGGTGCATTCCTGCTTCTAGGGTGATAGACCCTCGCAAAACTATTTTGAGCAGTTGGCCACGATCTCTATAGGTGTCATTGTGAGCACAAAAACACTGTTATTTTGATTCATACGATTGCATATATTAGTTCTCGTGAGCGATTCGGGAGTGTCTAGAATTATTAAAATCCATAGGTGCAATAAAACAAACTCAACACAGAGCGCATGAAATGGCAGATGGAGGTTAACGTTGATTTCACAATAATCGAGGTGGATATAGGACGGTAGACCTGTCAAACAACTGTACTGAGCCAGCACCGATTGAGTAAAGGTGGCAATTTCTGGCAATGGTGACAATGGATGGCAGATATCTGACAGTAAACGATAGTTAATGGTTCATAACTTGCATTCGTATTGAATTTCAAATTCAAATCGTATTTTCCCGAGTTTCCAATATAATCATAGGTGACGCCATCTGGTTTCGAATTTGAGAAGCCTTAGTAAGGTATTGAAATTCAATATAATCAAGTAGGCGTGAGTGCATATTTACATCATGACAACAATCGACAGTCTTTCACCATCAACCGGGCTGAGTTTTATAGATATGCTAGATGAAACTGAGATAATATCAGCAAAATATCAACAAAATGCTGTGAAAACTCCCCAATTCTCCATCAGATGAATGCCCTTTATCAAAATTGCAATAAACCTATAACACCGGCCAGATGGTGTACGTTCAGAAATAGGTACCTACAATATGGCGACCCTTGGAAAAATTGGAATCTCAATAGATATTCCAATAGTGTACAAAATTTCCTGACTCTGGAAGGTATAGTTGAGAAGTAACCGAAGACTGAAAGAATCGACATTTCTCATTGTTTTTCAGAAGAAAGGTATTCTCCTGACATTTCAGGCGATATGGCAAAGATCTGGGATTATCATGAAATCCATTTCTTGTGATTCAACATAGTTCACATTATCTTCTCATTCCTGATATAACAATAGTATGAATTTCGTTGATCTCGAGGTAATACTTGGCATGCTAAAAATCAATCAAGTTCCCATGAGAGGCGATTTCATCTTGATACGCTGGAAGTGAATCGAAATCATCTCCATTCTTTCAGGTGAGTTGACTGAAATTGAGTCACTCGAATAGTTGAAGACTTAGTATCCTCACCAACTTCACTGACTTACCTGTCCGTGGCCTCTAGAATAGTGAAATTACTAATACCACATCTGACCAGCCTCTGAGCTGCTGACAGTCCCGCCATTCCAGCTCCAATGATTACCACAGATGGTTCTGGTTTGCATGGATCCACCATACAATCGGAGATGGTGCAGACTTGCAAATCTGCTTTATCTTCATGTTGCGGAGGATTATGTTTCTTGCTGTAATTCCGTATCAAGTCTCTGAGTCGCCTATAAGAATCAAAGTGATCTCAAGGAATTATCTATTCATCTCAATATCCATATTTTCAGGTTTGTAGGGTGATACAAATACTATCTCAAACAATATGACTTGTTGCTGGATTTTGAAGGATACTCAGTTCGAAACAATATTCCAAGGAGTTTCGAAAAATGAGTGACCCCACATATAATATAGAGACCCCTCCAATTGTATAGCGTGGATAGTATCAATTATGTCTGTTTGTAGATACCCTGATTGAATGATGTCCTCCTATCATTGTCATTTCTATATCTATCCGTATATTCACCTGCTCGATTGAAGAAATAGTTTCACACTTGAAAATAACGCCATATTATATTATTTCATCTTCCCTTTATACTCACCTGTGATTTTTGAAAATAAAGCGATTCAGCGGTCTTAGTACTTGGGATATCATTGTTCTCACTGAAATTTTGATATGATGAAGTATGACGATTCAGAATGACGTTTAAGGTACAGGTACATTTGCTTTTTGATAGACATTGTCATTGCTTCACTCACTTGATTCATCAAGCTGATATCTCGGCAGAGATATCAATAATGAATTGAAAGAGCGTGATCACGAATACAGGGCATGTATAAAGAAATCATCAGTTCCACGTGCTTCTCGAAAGTCCCCACCCCCCCCCCATTTTCATCTTTGGAACGATTATACCCACACAAGTGAAAAATGGAAACTGAATATTAAACGTTGTAAACTTTCCTTCTAGTGATGATAGATGACGACACAAGGATATTGTGACCGATAATTTTAAATGTAACTTTATGGCAAGCAATGATACTAATTTTGTTTGTGTTTATGGAAGTTCCAATGGCTCATTAGTGAACATTCGAATTCAAATTCCATTCAGTATGATATTCAATACAGATTCAAGAATCAGTATTCACTTGGAGAAATTAGAACCTTTAATATTCAGTTTCCAAATTTAACATGTTCATGTATAATCGTTCAAAAGTTGAGAGGGGGGAAAGGGACCTTTGAGAAGCACTGTATATGTATTTTCCTATTAATTTGTAGCTGATGCGAAGGTATCGAAAAAAAATAACAGAAGGAATACATGAAACATCATTATTCGTTAATAACAATAAACCTATTCAATATTTTCAATATAATTATTTTCAAATGATGATTTTCATATAAATCATAAGAATAATCCGACTTTCAATTTTTCATTCAGGTCTCGTGTGAACGTATTCGATACACTAGAAGTAAGGTCCAGGTCTTGTTTGATGAATACCTCCTCGTCATTCTTAGGAAACAGCTCGTCGACTATTGACCTGATTTCTCTCCAAGCAAAATCTATGTCTTCTTTTTCAGTGAGCCTGCTGCAGATGACGAACCTCACCATGAGTCTCTTTTGGTAGTAATAAGGCATGATGAAAAGCTTCTTTCGCTCAGCAATTCTGTCCAGAAGTTTTTGGGTCCAGAAATCCGCCCCTTTCAATCTGAAGCAGACAACTCCAAGACTGGATATCAGCTGCTCAAACTGTTCATCACTCCTCACCAAACTTTCCAGGTATTTAGCCAATGATATTTGATGACGTATATGCTTCTGTATGCCTTCCACTCCGTACAGTCTCATCACGAACCATAGTTTCAGGGCTCTGAATCTTCTCGACGTTGGTATTTGCCAGTGTTCTAGTTGTGGTTCGTAGAGTGGTTCTTCGGGTATGGCGCTTTTGAGTTTGAATGCAGCTTCTACATCTTTGGTGTTCTTGAACCACATTGCTGAACAGTCTGCGTTGGTGAGGAACCATTTGTGAGGGTTGAAGTTGAATGAGTCAACAAACTCTATACCTGAAATAGAGTTGAAATACCAGAGAGTTTGGGGAAACGCATCGAGGATTTGATGAAATATTCTTTTTATATTGCTGTGCGTCCTTGCGGATATCTGTGATAATCGACTATAAGAGAACTAGGCAACTGATAGAACATTCATTTCCGATTTCGATTGAAGAGTTGAAACAAACATTAGTGATAGTATGAGTGATTCAAAATATTCGTAATATACATCCATAACTTATTGCATAACCATAAAGTGTCTTATTTTGCCAGTCGAATTATCCAACCGAAAAACTGAAAAATAATTGAGTTGAACTGACAAGGTCTAATTGTGCATAAATGTTTGGATGTATTAGTTACATTGAAGTGAGAATTGAACCTATTCTCATTCTCGAACAATAATATTTATTGATAATGATCGGAATTAGTTACCATGGAAACAAAAATGTACGAAATTTTCCACTGGAGAAATTGCTTCACATATAATCATGAATTATATAGGGCGTTTCATTGAGAAATCTCATACAGTTTGGGTAGATGGAGGACCCCAGGGTGCTTCTGAATAACCTATATTTTATGGGTTTATCGTTATTTATATATATTTTCCTCAATTGATCATGACTTTCGACTTGTTTTTCCATATTTGTGAATAGAATTCCAAAATATTGATGAACAGGGTGTTGTTTCGACTCAAAACCTACTCATTATTTTCCTAAGGCCGGACATGGAATGAGACTTTTCCATTATGTTAACCGACAATATGTTAATGTACAAAGAACATTCGACCCAAATATTCCAAAAAATGTATTGGGTGGTTCATGATCAAGTTATGGATCAATTGAAAGGAATAAGGAAAATCAATAAATCACCCTGTATCTTAGTTATAAAGAATGATAGACTCATAAAATGCAGGTTACTCGGAAGCACCTTGGTGTCATTCATCTATCTTCACCCTATGAGCATTTCCTACTGAAACACCCTGTATAATTTATACCAGGTCACTTGATTGATATGTACCAAATCATTTGGGAAAATAACCAGCAAAATCACACCTTTCATCAAGTATCTGTATTCAGGACAGGCAAAAGCTGCTCCTGCATAGGCAGCATCCACATGAAGCCAAATATTCTCTTCCTGACAAATCTTCCCTAGCTCTTCTAAATCGTCGAAAGCACAAGTCCCAGTAGTTCCCAAACTTGCAACCACGCAGCATGGTACGAGTCCTTCAGCTTTGTCTCTATCGATGGCCTCTCTGAGCACATCTCCTCGTAAACGACAATGGGAATCTGTAGGTAGCAAACGCATTGGAACCTATGAGAAGTAAGTAGCATGAACATATTTCCAATTTTCTTATTGACTGCTGATGATGATTCTGAACTGCATGTATACAAAATGAACAAAAAACAAGAATCAAAGAATCTGCTCGTATCCTCCTGAACGGAGACAATAATATTGCTTCTTGTTCAGTTGATATATGTACATATAGAATTAGGCAATTCACTACTCGAATCTGAATATGAAAATGGTGAATTCAAGATCAATAAATGAATGAATATCCAAATTATGACTGTCTGACAATTTGTCACTGTAAAGTGTCGAGAGACGAAGCAGCCTAACGATTTGAAATAAAAACAATTTCCTTCTAAGCTAAGTAGAAATTCCGATATTCGTTAAATACAGGGTGTCCTTAAAAGGTCTTTACAAAAAGCTACCACATATTCTTCAGACCAAAACAATTCGATACAAGCAAACTTACCTCAGTAAAAAGTTGCTTAGTTTGGGCGCTAGACGGCTCTGAAGTTGAAATTTTCAAATCGATTTTGCTTCATAACTTTTGAACGGCTCATGAGATTTTTTTCAAATTTTGTACGTTGGCATAGACTCATCGGGCAATGAAACTCATATCATAATCATAATGAATATCATTCCATGGGCGTAGAACTTGATTTTTTCAGTAAATAAACATCTAAAACTCCTACGCCAATGGAAAAAAATTAGTTTCAATATGAAATCTAAATTATTCAACTCATTCACTACAAAAAAGGTACTCTTGACAAAAGTCGATTCCTCTCATGGTTTCGACAAAATTTTAATTTTAGTGATTTAGAGCATAATTAATAATAAAACGATTAACAGATATTTCATAAAAATTGTTCAAAATGTTCACCATTTTCACGTATACAAAGATTTATACGACGCAAAAAGTTGAAATGTACTTTTTGCATAACTTCTTCATCGCCTGTAAGATTATTCGTCGCCTGTTGGATACGTTGCCATAATTGTTCTACAGTATTCACAGGGGTCTTGTAAACCGTAGACTTGAGATAACCCCATACAAAATAATCCATCGGTATTAAGTCTGGAGAACGTGGTGGCCAATTCACGGGTGCATCATTACCTCTACCTATCCATCTGTCTGGGTACTGTTGGTTTAAAAAATTCCTAACATCCACCGAGAAATGTGGTGGAGCTCCATCGTGCATAAACCACATATCTACCCGATGTTGGAGTGGCAAATCTTCCAACAAATTTGGCAACGTATTTCGTAGATGTTGTAAATACATGTCTCCTGTTAATCTTTGTGGAAGTATGACAGGACCAATTATAAAATTTCCTATTATTCCAGCCCAAACGTTGATTTTGAATTCGTGTTGAAAATGGTTTATTTTAATGGAATGAGGATTTTCAATTGCATAAACGTGTTCATTATGAAAATTAGTTATTCCTCTTCTCGTGAAACAGGCTTCATCAGTGAACAAAATATTCTTTCCAAAGTTCAGATTCATTTCTCTTTGCAAATTAATGAACCTACAAAACATCAGACGACTTTGTGAATCATGGATTAATAAATCTTGAACTGGCGTCTTGTGGTATGGGTATAATAATTGTTCTCTTAGTACTTCATGAACGGCATTCCTAGAAACTTCTAGTTCATTACTTATCCGTCTAGTACTCAATTCTGGATTTTCTTCAATACGGTCTAAAATTTCTACTTCGACTTCGGGAATCCTTACATAACGCTGTCTTCCATAATCACCAGTTCTAGGAGCAAAATGATCGGTCTCCCGAAGACGTCTCTCAACTGCAGCAAAGGTTGGGTGGCTTGCCGAATACACCCTCACACTCTCTCGACCATTTCCTTGACAATATCCGAATACCAATAACATATCGGTGTATTCTTCATTGGTGTATTGTACGGCCATGATAAATCAGAAAAGTCCGATATCAACAATCAACGTCAATAAAACTCGACAAATCAACACAGATGAAACTATGGAAACCAAGAATGTGAATATCACTGTTTTCGAGTAGATAATAATAGTCTTCAGAAAAAAAAAACCAGTGATACTTATTTTCAATAGGAATAACCTATGCAAAAAGTACATCTCAACTTTTTGCGTTGTATAAATCTTTGTATACGTGAAAATGGTGAACATTTTGAACAATTTTTATGAAATATCTGTTAATCGTTTTATTATTAATTATGCTGTAAATCACTAAAATTAAAATTTTGTCGAAACCATGAGAGGAATCGACTTTTGTCAAGAGTACCTTTTTTGTAGTGAATGAGTTGAATAATTTAGATTTCATATTGAAACTAATTTTTTTCCATTGGCGTAGGAGTTTTAGATGTTTATTTACTGAAAAAATCAAGTCTACGCCCATGGAATGATATTCATTATGATTATGATATGAGTTTCATTGCCCGATGAGTCTATGCCAACGTACCAAATTTGAAAAAAATCTCATGAGCCGTTCAAAAGTTATGAAGCAAAATCGATTTGAAAATTTCAACTTCAGAGCCGTCTAGCGCCCAAACTAAGCAACTTTTTACTGAGGTAAGTTTGCTTGTATCGAATTGTTTTGGTCTGAAGAATATGTCTTAGCTTTTTGTAAAGACCTTTTAAGGACACCCTGTATATTCGTCTTCAGATTTTTTTAAAAAACAAGTTGTCACTGAGAAAAAGAGAATCTTTCAGGAACATGAAGGTTAAATTTCAAGCAAAGTAACAAACGAGGAAATAAAATCCCAAAAAACTGGAAATAAATATTGTATATACGTACTGAAGCCAAGAGGCTTGCTTTTTCGACAGAAGAGTTGGATTCCTTCGATGTATAGGCTACAAGTTTCCCTCTCGCTTCTTCCGGAGTCAGTTGGTTGTTGGTGCTGAGAATTTCTTTGACTTTTCTTTGTTTTCCAGAGATCAGGCCGACAACTGTTGATTCGCTCGCTGCATTCTATCACATCATAATAAATATATTTCATGAAATATACCATTTTTCAGACTGTTCAAACTTGGCAGTAGTTTTCGATCCAATAAATTATTTCCTTCGATATTCCCTACTCTCCGATCACTCTTTGTTTCACCGGAAATAACTTGTGAATTTCAAATTGAACACCCTGTATATTTCCATCATTCCGAATTCTGCAGAGGAGTCTGAGTACGATCACATGATTTTTAAACAAAAATTGGTATATTCAATTCTTCAGAAGCATTTATATTTTCGAATTTTCAACCAGTCTCATAGAATGATGGAATAAATCACAAGGAAATAATGAATACATCTTCAGTTCATGTTTTTCGTATTTTTTATTTATCTGTTGCCAACACCAAAGGAAACCATATAATGTTCGAGAAACATCGTGTTAGCCAGGTGTAGAATGTTGGGAGAGAAGGAAGGTATTGGAAATTTTGTCGTTAGCATCAGGAAAGACTTTCATAGTCAAAGAATTCCACAAGTTTGCTGTTCTATTGATGAATGATGCTTCTTATAGCAGAGTTCGAGAGGTCTCGAGCCTGACAGTGTAGGGGTGTGAATATTATTATGTAACCTTTGATTCGTTGAAAGGAACGATGAGGAAATCCACCAATTCCTTATTTATCCATAATACAATTTTCAAACTATGCTGTTCACTTACAGGAATAAGCACTCAAACAATGTTATGCATCAAATATGAATTTTCTTCTTCTGATTATATCGAAACATGTACACAGCTGCGCATTTCAATAAAATAACACCTTGTCAGCCAGTATACTTCTCGTAGATCTATCTGAAGTTCAGCCGTAGATTTGGTTTCATGTACCTAGTGGACCCTAATTCGAATCTCATATAATAAAAACTGGAAAACTTCGGAAAAAATATATTGATACTGGGAAATAAGAATGAATGCATAATCTATCGATCTATTCTGGCTTTTCTCAGATATTGTGTGCAATGTAAACTACCATAGGATGAGGACAGTTCTCTAACCACATATATGAGATAGTTTTGACTTGTGAATGATGAAAAAATGAGCTTAAATTTCAAGTTTCGTTCATTGCGATTCAGTGTGGACAAAGAATGAATTATGACTTATCCAACCAATGCATGTATTTACCTGTATAACTCCTCCTCCAGGTCCTTCAGAATCATTCAAGAAATGTTCTGGCAGTCCCAATATCTTTGCTAGCCAATCCATCATCCTCACTTCCAATTCGACACATGCTGGATTAGATTGCTTGAAAGAAATTGAAATCAATTGCATTTGGCGGCTTCAGAATATATTCTCATTTCATCAACTTTCCACAGGAATGTGGATCGCTAGTATTTCAAACATATGCATTAACCATATGGAATATATAGAAACAATATAACGACATTATATTATCTATGATTCCGGAAAGAAATTGCTATTTCACACAGTGTGTGAAATAGCAAATAGCAGCCATTACATATGTGATAGTTTGTCGAACGTTTTCAGAGAGCAAAAAGGCCAGCTTCATGAATACATGTGCATGACATGAATAAAATTGTGCAAAAATGTATTCCATGAAATGATGAAGTTGATCTATATCTGAAAATATTGCATATTTATTCTCGGTGGGATCGAAAACGTTAATGAAGAACTCAACGAACAACCAAATAGACTAGACCAAACTACATGTCGATATCTCGAATAACCGCTGAAATATCATACAGAATAGCTCGAAATATAAATGGGCAGGGATGTTATTGAAGATGACCAGATTTGGTTTTTGAGTGTAATTCCGGTATCTGTTTCTTTCGTTCCTTAGATTTCCAGAGTCCTACCACAATGATAATTGAACTTGGGTGCTCCCATTTGAAGTGACTCGAGCGTTATATTTCTCTTTATTGCTCTATTTCCAGTATGAATTGACGATCTAAGTTCCAATTTGATACATTCGATAATCCAAAAACTCTTATCGATATTGTTTTCTGAATGTCCAATCGTAAATTCATTTCCATTAGACAACACTTTCGGAACTCATAAAATCATTCATCATTTTTTGAACTTTATGCGTTCGAATGGACTGTCGAATGGACTGGAATTCCATCGGACTGACTGCATAAACTCACCCAATCCATGGATATGCCTCCCAATCCAGACAAGAATAATTCCGCCACAACGGCTGGGTAAGAGTTGGCCGTGGGAAAATAGGCATGGAAATGTGGAGAATGCCAATGCGTGAGTCCGGGAAGAATCACCCTGTCAACTTCCGGAAGAACATTCTTCCAGGGTTGTCCAGAGAATGGAACACTCTCTGGAATTTCGTTACTCAAATATCCTGGTTCCACTGATGGCAATACAGACCTATGAAATTATTATCTTCAAAAATCTGTGGAGGTTCATAAGAATTCCTCTGAATTCAAAATGATGCATAAACTCTGCACACAACCATTTGCAATTTCCATACAAGGAATTTGCCTTTTTCGATTCGTTACACCATACTCAGAAGGAGATGATTGATTCGAATCCCATAATATAATGATGCTCAATCGAGACATTCTCCATACTATGAATCATTCAGTTAGCATAAATTGTTCGTTGTATTCATAAAGATCATAAGATCTGTGGAAAGCTGAGAATGAAAATTATATAGCTTGTACCAGGAAAACAACGATAATTGGTTTTACTGATACGCACACTTGTAAGGATATGATAGAAATTCTTTGATGACACCCATTAGTAATATCAATGCTTTAAAACGTTTTTTCAAACAGAGGTATTTTCATTACGAAACAAATCCATCGAAACTGACCGTTATGTGCACAAGATATGATGGATCATTATAGTAATCAGAAAAAAATGGCAGGTGAGAACTTACTTTTTTCTGATATCCTCGATATAATTCGCTATATAATCTACACTAGCCTTGCCGAACTCTCTGAAATCTTCGATCTCCATTTTACCACACACTACACGAGACACTGAAAGTGTTAAATTTCTTCTCACCAATAATATATAATAACTTTCTCCGCGTACAAACGAAATTTGTTAAGAGACTTGGACCACGATGCTGTAACAAAATATTTCAAGATTCGGCTTACGAAATCGTAATGAGCGAAGAAATCGGCGCGGTAACCAAAACCATGTGTTTCTACAACAACAGCGGGAACTTAGTAAGATGAGTTATTTCAAAGAACCACTACATGGTCCCAAAAAGTCTGCCGATGGTTCAGATAATACGAGTAATATATGAATACGAGTAGGTATGTAAGCAAATACGATACATAAATGGACAGGAACATATTACGAATATTTAGGATGATTTAATGGAAATGCGACAGTGATTTTCTTTTTTTTTATATGTGAACAACACGAAAGGGAAACCTATAATGTTCGAGGGATATTGGGTTAGCCAGCGGTGATATTTCGATATCACCTGCCTTACGAAAATCGAAGAAATGTTCATTAAATTTCGAAAATGTGGATTGAACCATAAGGTTTTCATCAATATCTCAATGTTCACGCGCGGTTCATTCTGATTCTGAAGTGTTTGATAGACTCCAAATGAGAGAGAAAACCATTTTATTCAAAGTTGAGTTTATGTTTTGGTATATAGAATGATGAATATGAAAACACAATGTGATAGTTCCAATCATAAAAAAAACTAAAAAACTAAAAATCATTCATTCATGAGGAACAATCTCTACTTTTAACGTTCTCATGAGACTATTCGCTAAGCTCGATATACATAAGGTGGTACCATATATCGCAGTCAATATGCTTGAGCTGATCATCTTCGGCATCACTATCCAAATCACCATTATATTTTTGCTTCGCCTTGGACTGCAATAATTGTTTATACAACATTTCGTTTTTTCTTTGGATGACCATTTTTTTCTTCAGGTGCTTTCTTTCATCTTTCTATGTGGTTGAATACTATGCTGTTGAATGGGTCAATCATAGTCTTATAGTTTTTATAGCAATTATCTTGTGAAAGTTTGATCATAACGTAACACATATAGTCTCAACCGTTGCTTCTTTGAATTCTGTCCCATCTTTCTTCCTCATATTGACTGCCCAATTCGCTTGGCCTTCATGCCAAGAAGGCTATGGGGTCAGATGGAATACCGCCTATTTTCCTTTATAAATGTGATGATGATGATGAATGTGAACACTGAAGGAGCGCGATAGCTTTCGAGAAACATCGTGTTAGACGGTGGTCGGTTAGACAAAAATCCATTGATAGTCACCAGAAGCAATCTCAAGTAGGCAAGTTAGACGAGCTAAGGTTTGTCACCCCTACATTCTCAGGCCCGTGACCTGTCGATATTCGTTCTATCTGTATCATCAATCGATAGAATGGTAAAGTTTTAGAATTTTCTGCCTAGTGGAGTATTTACTGATGCTTATGAGCTTCAAACTTCCGAGAAACACGATGTTCCTCGTAGGTTTTCGTTTCGTGTTCTCAAGGGATGAAACTAATCTCTCAGTACTAATGCAATTACAATTTGATGTTCATTCAACTCTATAAAACATAGTAACCTAAATATAGTTATTCGCAAATGTAAAGAATGTTATCGATCAATACTTTATATATCTTTATTTTCCATATTTTTCTGGGATTTTCTCTCCTCGTTTTTTGAAAAACAAAATAGAATTTTCAATGATCATTCCGATGTTTTTGTAGTAAGGACAGATTGTGATCTGCTCCAAAATGTCACTGCGCTTGAAATTTAACCTTTGAATATCTAGCAGAGAAATTCTCAATTTGTAAGTGACATCTCAAGCTGGTCACCCCTACACTGTCAGGCTCGAGACCTGTCGAACATCGCTATACCAAGCATCATTCATCAATAGAACGGCAAAGTTGTGTAATTCTTTGCCTAGTGAAGTCTTTCCTGATGCTTACAACCTCCAAACTTTCAAGAAAAATTTCAACACCTTCCTCCTCTTCCAAAATTCCACCGCTGGCTAACACGATGTCCTCGAACATCATAGGTTTCCCTTTCGTGTTGTCCACAGATAAAAAAAATCTCGTATTTCGAAAATTTCGAAAGTAAACATATATTCTTGATGAGAACAAAACTTCCACTCATCATAGTGAAAATCCAAGAGAAAATACAAAAGAGTATTGAATTCCAACTGAATCTACCCACTCGTGCTATAGTGGAGCTTCAGTTTCCTAGAGCAATATTTCAACTATGACATTAACATTTCATTTCGAGAGAGCTATGAATGTTTACTGCACATAGTGGTCTTCTCTAACGTGACTCAAACACAAGAAATACCATTGAAATCCCTTAATTGTGTGAATGCTACATGACGTCAAGATCAAGATGATCACAATAGCATGTGAGTGAAATTTCCAGTACTGTCTTATCTATGAATTGGTTCTTTCTGGACTTGATGAAACCCAATGGAAGTTAGATGTTTTGATATTCGAATCGGATTGAGTCAAACTGTATTCACACAATAGGAGAAGAATGATTTGTAATATTCAAAACAAGACTATTTTCGATGTTTTCCAGCGTTACAAAACATATACGAATTATTTCTGAAGTCGATTGGGTGATGATGCGTCGGAAAATAATTCATATGTAGATTAATATAATAACACAAGATATAGCTTTATTGAAAATAGTTCCAAATCTTAACAATAAATAAAATAAATTCATCCTAACCAACAATAAACATGAATCAAAAACTACTTCGACTTCTCAATTCGGGTTTTTTCTCTTGCGCCGTCTGTCAATTCAATGGATGTTATACTTCTCTTATCATTCAATTCTGTATTGAACTTGTGTTTCGAAGGAATAATCTCCTCAGCCTGCGAAAGCAACTCTTCCCAAGAAAAATCGACATCCGTCTTTTCTGTGAGTCGACTGCACACTGCGAATCTGATAACGAATTTTCCATTCGATCGTCCAGCAACAACGAATATATTCTTCCTTTCATCGATTTTCTCCAGCAGAGCTTGGGTCAACTCATCTTTCCCTTTTAATCTGAAGGTAACGAGTCCCATGCTTGAAGTGCACACCTCGAACCGTGAATCTTTTCCTACTAGTTCCTCGAAGTACTTAGCTAGGTCGATTTGGTGGCGTATATGGTTCTGGATTCCTTCAACCCCATAAATTTTGAGAACAAACCATAGCTTCAGAGCTCTAAACCTTCTGCCTAGTGATATCTGCCAATGCCTGTATTCTGGAGCCAATCCCTTGTGCTGGTCTTTGAGGTAAATTCTCTGGACATTGAAGGCTTCCACCAGGTATTTGGCATTCTTCACCCACATGGCAGAACAATCGAAATTCACCAACATCCATTTGTGGGGGTTGAAGTTGAAGGAGTCAGAGAACTCGACGCCTTTCATAAGATATCGGTACTCGGGACAGGCGAAAGCTGAACCAGCGTATGCCGCGTCCACATGAAGCCAGATCTCTTCCTTGTTGCAGATGGGACCCAATTCTTCCAAATCATCGAAAGCGCATGTAGGGGTGGTCCCCAAACAAGCCACTAAGTAGCATGGTATCAATCCTTTTTCCTTGTCTTCGCGAATCGCTTCTAGAAGAGTTTGTGCTGTGAGTTTTCCTTCAGCGTTAGCAGGCAGCAACCTCATCGGCATCGAACCCAGAAGTCCTGATTTTTCTACTGATGAATTTGATTGGTCAGAAGTATACGCAATTAGTTTTCCCTTGATGTCGGCTTCTTTCAGTTCTGGATTCAGCTCCATCAAGGCTTTGACTTTCTTTTCTTTGGCTGCGAGTAGACCTATGAAGGTGACCTCACTTGCTGATCCCTGAAATTATATTCATAAATGAACTCAGTGATCAAATATTCCATGATATGATCCGATGAAGTGGTTATATGGAGGGAGAAACAATATTTTTTGAATCAAATCTTGTAATACAGAAGCTGATCGATCTTCGTGAAAAACTCCAATCATAATCGATATCAAAATGATATTGAAAATTGGAACAATGAGATGAAAAAATTGGAATTGGGAATGTGATTGAAAATGTGACACACAGTTTTGTCGCCCTGAAAATGAATGATAATCTCTACGGATAGTGATGTGAAACATTGTCTATTTTCTATTTCCCAGTTGATTCTATTACCTGTATTATTCCTCCTCCAGGTCCCTCTGAACAATTCAAAAATTCCTCTGGTAAATCCAACAGCTTCCCAAGCCAATTCATCATAACTACTTCCAATTCTGTATATGCAGGACTAGCGATCTGCAAGGTAAAATATATTAATTTTCTCAGGCGAAATTTGAAGACTGTAATCGATGAGGAAGAAAGCATTTTACTTTCACGTGTTTGGATAGAAGTGGAATCGAAATGCACACAAAAAAAAGTTAGATATCTTCGAGCGATTGAAATATAGTGAACCGATGAATTGGGAATTTTTGTGTACTATGAATAATGCAACTGTGTCAAGCAATTTCGTAATAAGGATCTGAAAAATCATTATATTCGATCCCTTCCTATTCTCTCGGTTTGATAATTACAATACTCACAATGAGAATTGGAGTGCATCGATCTTATTCATTCCATACACTACATTCCCAGTACAACTCCAATTATAGGATTACACATTTTACATGATATAGAGTGTATACCTGCTATTGGTGATTACAATAATCTAACTGAAACGGTAAAAAAAAAGAATCTTAGGTATGATACTGTCATTGAAACAGCAATGAGAGATACTATAATAATAGATATAGTAATAATGTCAATAGAAAACTTCAAACTAAGGAGGAGAAAAAAATAAATATTTTGATTCTGGTCAGTGCAAATCAAAACATTTGAAACTTCTCTTCTAATTTTGTTAATCGTGCTATCAAATAGGTCAATGTGACTGAAGTATGACTCGTATGAATAGGTATATGGAATCATATAGAGATGTTAATTTCTTGCATAGTTAGTTGTATGGGATGGAAAATAAAATGAATTAGGCGCACGAGTTTCATGAGGAAGAGCGTTGAATGAGAGCTTGTTGATTATATCAGTACTATCAATTTGGCTATAATTTCAAAAAGGAACATAGCTAACTTCCTTTCGAGAAGTGAGATTCCAGGAGATTGTGATATTGTAGACGATGTTCATATGATAAGCGAATTAGAGGTTTTTTGAACCTAAAAAACAGTATACCTATACAACAATCTAATCTGAATTTTTCCTACTCTCCCAATGTATTCATGGTAATAAAACAATATAATTAATATTCTTGGATTCATATGGATGTAATTCACCAATTGATTTTTGGCTAAGGAAGGGACATTGAATTGATGTGGATCAATATGTATCCATATTTCATGTATCGTGTTTTTCTGAATGAGCATCAATTAGATTATTTTGAAAATTTCAAAGTATCCATGAATGAAAGTTCGCTACCTAGAATTCTGACAATGTGACTTCTCCTCTAAATTAATTGCAACTTAGATAATTCGACTGGAATACTCTGTATATTATAATCTTTCTGATATCTTCATGACTCTCCCAACAACTTCATCGGAGATTTTTCGAGATGAAAAATGATCAATTTTTTTCTGGAGACTCAATTCTCAGAACAAAATTGAATGAATTTGTCACGGAGTTGGTTGATATCTCGATGCTTCCTACCCAGGAGCCAAATTCCAGTTACTTTCCACAAGGTGATGAAAATACAGATATTTATTACACACTTGAGAAAATCATTTGACTTTGATTTCTTCGTATGCAACGCCCTGTATATTATATAGTTTCATATAGTATTTCCGTTCGCCTCATAATTCTCTCAATTATTCAACTCCATATCTCTCTGAACCCATTTGTGACCATTTCTGAGATGAACAGCTATTTTTTTTTTTGAAAAAAAAAATTACTCATAGTTTCGAACTGAGAGACTAACGACATAACACTTGATTTGGAGTCAGATGATACCTAGAGTTCTGAAACAAAAAATTATTTAATAAACGAGGGAGATTTTGAAAAAAAAATTGAGTTTTATTCATATTTTCATGTATATTTTCATGAAGTTACCAATATCTGGCTCTGAGGTAGGAAGCATAAAGGTATCACCTGAATCCATACCCAATTTCATTCCGATTCCATTCAAGAATCCAAAAATATCAGCAATTTTCGGAGGTCATGTTTTCAGAAGTTCAAATTATTCTCTGAATATTTCTCGAAAACAGTCACAGATAGGTGAAGAGAAATATCAGGTGAATGTGTTGGAAAGTGATAGAGATATCAGAAAAGTTATAATTAATATGATGTTCCATTCAAAATATAGAAGTTGTAATTACTTTCTCAATCACTTTTGCATATAACTGAATATCCATTTTGTCAGAAACGTTTTATCAACGTTCATTGTGGAAAATACTTATATCCATATCTTCGAGTTGACATTGCGAAAAATTCGTCGTCGTTATCAAAAATATCGTTTCATCTACTTTCCGTTTTGTTACTTTCGAATAATCTTTCTCTTCGGCTATCAATTCGTTTTCCCGACTTTCCCCACCTTTTGACGATTCATCAACTCCTTCATTAAATGGATGTGCGTCAGACGAAGCTAGAATCCTCCATCTAATTGTTATCCAAATCATCAATCAATTTATTAACGTCGATGAACAACATCGTGAATATAACGAATATAACAACAGTAGTAGTATAGTTTCTATTAGTGACCCAATTTTGAGTAGCTTGCTAAACCTAAGCAGATTTGTGCTTGGTTGTGCTTTGCAGCCATTCTCAAGAGGGCTGTGAATGAATTGAGCTTTATATCGGACAGTCTAATGTTGGTTGAGAGGGAATGAAGCGAAATTGTCTCAGGTTGTGTTGTTTTTTATTATCATTCAAAAGAGATCATCATTGAGTCCTTTGTTGGTTAGTATAACTTTTTTCATAGATAGTTTGAATTTTTTTAGTTTTCCGATTCTTCTCTATTCTAATGGCATGAAATTATATAGTTTTGGACCGAAAAATTGTACAAATCTTTGAGAGTGGCTTTTCTTGAATAATGGTGGATTCATAGAATTTTTCGCATGATCTGGTATTTTTTTGGTTCGTTGTTTCATATTCATGTCTGAGGAAAAACATCCAGATCAGGCATGAGAAGGTATAAAAGCTTCTTACATCAAGTAAGTTTGATTATTTGTAGAGTTCTTCAGTGGAGAATGACTTCCTTTTTTAAGTATCAACTTCAAGATTGTGTTTTGTACAGTTTGTATACAGCCTAGGTTGTTATTGTACATTCCCCCATGCTGTGATACAATACCTGATAACAGATTCTTCTCATGAGTAGTATACAGCTAGCATATTATTTTTGTCCATAATATATTTCGAGTAATAGAATTCGTGGACGAGTTAGTTTGTTTCTCATGTAAATAGCATGCGCATCCCATCGAATATGTTTGTCCAAAATGACTCCTGGATTTTGATTTTGTTGGTTTTGACATACTTACTTTGACCTGGAAAAATGGAAGAGCTGTAAATTTTCAGGATGCGCACCTACATTCTCCTCAACTCGATATTTACCAAGAATAGGTATGAATATTCGCAAGAATTTATATTGAGTATAGGTGAAACGTGATCAAATAGCATTGGATTGGTGTAGTTTCAATTGAACAACTCGGGGTACTTCTGATGTGACTTTCAGATGAAACACTCGAGCACCTGATCCTACATACCCAGCTCAAACCGACGCATCCGAATCCAGCGCTCAGCATTTCTCCTACTACAGCAGGAAACGAATGAGCTGTGGGGTAGTACGCATGGAACCTTGGGGAATGCCAGTGTGTCAGTCCGGGCATGATGATCCTGTCGACGTCTTGCAGAACGTCCTGCCATGATTCGCCGCTCTGAGGAGGTTCCTTCGGGAGGAGATCGCCCAAATAGCCTGGTTTGACCGAGGGCAGAACCGGCCTGGAAATAATGAAGATTCACTAAATTAGGTGGATTTACTATTTTGTTTTGACCGGTTCGTATGGGAGCAATTGAAGTGCTATTGGTTACGAATAACTTCATTATCTGGTAGTACCGATATGATAATCAAGAAAAGGTTTTTGATGAATATCATTTGTGAGATATGAAATGGGATGGTGAGAGAAATTCAAGAATATCCTATCCCAACTGAAAGATTTATTGTGACGATCAAAGACATGTTTTCTTCTTTGTTTTCGGGAGGAATTACTGAGGTAGGGAGATAAGAAATATGTGGAACTTTCTTGTCGAATTCAATTGTCGGAATGAATGAAACCCTGGTTTTGAGAAATCATGATATACTACCTTCTCTCCTACGTTTCTATGGCTATACATCAACTTCCGATTTCCGAATGGAACACTGTGTTTATTATTGCATTGTTGAAAACTTCATCGGTATGAATGGATTGCCATCGATCGTACTTTCAAATGAAGCCAGAATACTATTTTGGTACCATTAAAAAAATTTAAGTTCCGAGTAAAAATCGTTTTGGTGTACTCTTTTGGCACCATGATTATTTCATACAAAAAATGATCATTTGGAATAATTTTAGGCGGTTGATGAGTATCTAGATCCCAAAAATATGAATTATATCATAGGTCAAAGAGTGCCTTCTAGTGAGCATATTCGATGTTCCAAATATCCAATAATAATAATGCTCATTTCACTGAACCGTGATACAATTTTGGTAAATGAAATTTGGTGAATATTCACCAAATATCTTTTACCCATATTGCGAGTGCGAGCAGCAATACCCTACAAACATTTCCCTACCTGGTATTCTGTTGCAAGAATATTGACGATTATTCAGGATTCAAAATATTCAGAAAATGATAACCCGATGCACTATAGTTGCTGATTCATTATCCTTTATGGAGATCAGTGTTGAATTGGGACATGGGACTATAGTATATTTTCCGAAATTTTTATATTTCAAACTGATTGTTTCGATCCTGATCTGATTATTTTATCCTGTTATCAGTTATCTTCAAGATCGAACAATGCCTCGAACTACAATTGTTAGAATAGATGACTTGATTGACACGTCTTTTCAGATACGAATGTGATCATCTTCGGCAAATCATACCTACTATCTTATACTGAAATCCTACTGAAGGAAATATTCAAGGAATTGCTATGAAAACGCATACCAACTAACCAACTGTGAAAATTCATGAAAATTCATGCATTGGACGACTAAATGAAGTGGGATGCTGCAATGCCTGAAAATGAGTGGAAATTCTATGTTTCAAGATCTGAGAGAAATATTATACGAATAACAAACTAATTAAACTCGATTACATGAGGGGCTTATTGAAAGTTTACCATAATAATGATAATAAACTTGAAAATACAAGGTTATTCTAGATAATGACGAACTTTCATACACGTGCATTGTTATATGAATAGTTTTCAATGGAGTGAATGCAACAATGTTGTATAATGCATCCTTAGAGTTTGATGATTAGAACATGCAGAACATACCTTGAGAGGAAATGAAAAAATGAGAAAATATGCTTATGATGATGGTGAAACATGCATCTTCTGAAAAATTCGTCTGCTCGATTCATTATGAAGACATCCATCCAAGTGACATAGAAATGAATATATAAGATCAGTAGGTATAGTGAAAATAGGGCATCATATGACAGTGAGTATCGATGATGTTGATTTGTTAGCGTAATGATTCAATCTATCCACTACATGAAACAATATGCACCTCTACTTTTGAATATAATCATTATGATGTTCAGATAGATGTTTTCGGTATTTACGGTTCAATTTTCTGTCTCTGATGAAGGAATTATTTCATCACCAAAATGTCCGAGCCTGAAGTCGTAACAAATATCGCTGATACAGAAAAGAAGCGATGAACCAACAGTCAACACTCAACTATCCAACAGCCTCCGAGAGGAATGCAGATATAAGGAGAAACCTCGGAGATCTGGTATCCCTGGAAATGTAACATCATGCTTTGAATTCATAACGCAGAAACATCAGGCGCAATTATTTTATTTTTATTTCATTTTATTTTATTTTATTATTTTATTTTATTTTATTTTATTTTATTTTATTTTATTTTATTTTATTTTATTTTATTTTATTTTATTTTATTTTATTTTATTTTATTTTATTTTATTTTATTTTATTTTATTTTATTTTATTTCATTTCATACAAACACGGGAAAACCCCATTACTACAATAAAATTATTCACAGCACAATGTTAAAAGTGGTGTTATCACTAACACTAAGTCTAAAATTATGAACTACAAAATCTAAGATATATAACAATAATTAAATATATAAAAATTTATATTACAATTGAAACATGTTGGAAAAGAAACCAACCAATTCAATGGAATCAATTGGTGAAAGGGAAAATCGATATTTTTTTTTATATAATATTTTTCTGAAAAATCTCAAACATTTTCCTAGTTCACTGGTGGTCACCGTTGAGACGGACTATTATTCCGATTCGAGATAATACAGTAATTTACTCACCTCTAGATGAACCCGAGGAAAATAATTCTGGTTAAACCATAATATCGTGGAATATTCCATAATTTATAAAAACGCAACAATAATGACTTTTCCGGGTAAGCAGACAATGATGATTTGTAGATAATCGATAGTCGATTCTAATTATCTCGCGTTCAGTGGCGTCTTGTGGAAATTTGATTCGACTCGATCAAAACTAGGTAATCGTAACGTAATCGTAGGTAGGTAACTTAATCATCGGAGTGGCAGGAAAACGTTGAGAAGTAATTATTACTCTACGTTATCAGTATTATTTTCAAAGAAAATGATACTGTCTAGTAAGAACAACCGAGGAGGTCCTGCTAAGGGAAGGAGGAGGATGGACAATGGGATCCAGTAGACATGAACAAGAAAGTTTTTGTATGGCGAAATGGTACAAGATAATGATGAACTATTACTCTATGAACAAAAAAAGACCTGTCAATTTGGAACAATACCGATCTCCAGTTCCGAGCCGACCCGCTCGGTACTTCGTCATAGAATCCACCATAAGTATAGGTTCACTTCTTTTTGTCCACTGGAAGTGCAAAACAGCAACCTGATTGATTCTATTCACCCTTTCGAGGCTTCGATATGCACATAAAACGCCAGAATTTCTTTATCCATGTTTTTCGTGCAATTCAAAACAATAGAGAAACATTTGCTTTCTCAATGTTTCACTATTTTTCTTCATCTCAATTTAATTCACAACACAAACCTAAACTTCAAAATTCACCACGTCGACAAGAAAATCGATCCATCATCCATTCATTACTCATTTTTTCAAATATTTTGAATACTCCGCCATGAAAGCGCCACTTGAAGTTACGTGCGCAATCGAGTATTTTGTGAAAGTAAACAGAATACTCAAACTATGATTCTTATGATGATAGCAATGTGATTGAGCACTCGAATATATCGTATTTTTTTTTCTATATTCTTGAAATCTCGTCGAGTTTTTTCTGTACCCCCTAGAGCTGATTTCTTTCAGAGATCGAATGGTATGCATCCAGATTTTTTCATTTGCACTTTCAACTGGAAAATAATCATGTGTGTATATTTCCATGTTTATATCGTCTTTATATTTGACTGTTGATAAATATAATAGGTAGTGATGCAGTTATGGGCTGTTTTAATTCAGACAAAAGAGGGTTCATGTTGATGAAGCTACGATTCAAATATTGGCGCTCTCATCAGTTCCACCTATTCGCCATTAGAAGGCGAATGATAAGCCTATGTTCCTAGTTGAATACCAATATATAGCAGCATGGTAAAGAGGAAATGATGAGATCACAGAAATAATTTGCATTCTGTCTCTTTGTAAAGATATGGTGAATAATCCATAGACGAATGTAAAAATTGTTATCAATAATAACAATGTTGATAGTGCAACTTCGGGAATATTCGAGACCCTGACGAACCGCCACTGCTCGCATTAGATAATGTAAAAGTAAAATCAGGTGTATAAGTTTCTGGTATATTACTGCTCTGTGCTCGATTTTTATGTAACATCAGCGACAAGTCGTTATGAAATCCAGTAACGTAACTTAACCCACTTCACGTCTGCCGTTTTGATCTCACGATGATCTTCCACCGAAATGAACTTTCTTCCTGGACTTTGAACTTGAATACAGTATTGACAGTGCACAAGGAGTGGGTAAACCTCGATATTCCGAAGAATCATACGAACGTACAGTTGTTTTAGATTTTGGGACGCTCAAAGAATGTATACAGGGCCTCCAGAATCTCATATATGATAGGATATATCCGGGATTTCAAAATAATGCCAGTACCTGAGCTCAGCAGAATGGACGTAATCGGATATAAAAATTCATATAAAAATGAATTCCGAAAATGTTAAACTTGACAAATTTCGCTTAATTCCTTTTTAGAGAATGAATCTGGTTCTTTTAGTTAGTAGTGGACATTTTAGATGATGTAAAACTACTGATAGAGAACTCTAGTTACTGGAAGTGGAATTTAGAATCAAACAGGTACGTCTAAATCGAATTGGGGAAAAATATATATGATATGATTTCGACTCCTATTGTTGACCCTATAATGATCACTAGTTTCTCAACAAATAACTTTCGGTCGGAGTCCAACCTATATGTACCAGGGTACGGAGTCCAACAAAGAATCATTTGTTTTGCTTTAACGACAGTGAAAGTGCATATCTGCTTTGTATGTACAATGTGCACAAGACGGAATTCCATTCGGTATTCAATTCAATTATGATACATTTTGGAATTCAAAAATTCTCAATTATTTTGTGTTCAGAACGAATACTAAGCAGATTCTGATGCATTCGAATGACTCACCGTATGACAACTACGATCCATATCCTTCAAACATGCTATACTCAGAACTTAACACTTACACCAATAGTAATATCTCAAACTCACTGCATAAATAATTACATACAATAGATATCGAATAGTTCACATTCAATAACGAACATCACTATACACCTTAATCGATCAATATGACATACAAAACTAAACAGACGTCATAAAGTGCATTTCCACTACTCTAGCAAATTGCATCATCCTGTATCTCTTGACCCTCATAAGTCGTGAGGCTATGCTGTTAGTGCAAAGAGAAATTGAATTTAAACTGCATCCGAAATGATTACTACTACTACCACCTATAAGGTTTCAAGTGATGCATGTTTTTCTCTCATAATTAGAATCATGGAGACTATTGAAGATATCGATTGAAACTAATTGAAGCATGACATTTCACAGAATTAATCATATGCAGTATGCAGGTCACAGCTGATGATGCCTGTTGGAAGCAAATCTTGGGCATGCAAAATAACAACAGTATTTCTGATATATTGCGATTATGAATAAATTGTAGGAGAATGAAATATAAGGATTTTTCTCGCCTATACAAATCATGCATTTCAGGATCAACCAGAAATATTTTATTTTATATTTACAAATGTTCATCGGACTCGATCGAGTGAGGAATAGAATGGAAACAGAATAAAAAACAATCAGTTGATGGTGTCGGAATTTCGAGTTGAGAGCAGTCGACCAGTAAGTCGCTCGACTGATAAATATTTTAGATAAAATAATAATGAGACCAATCAGATGAACCTTCTCAAATGAGAGCATTTACAATTGCCAGAGGTCCCCCGATCACAGTTGTCTATTATGTAATTCATCCTTCCGGACCGTACTTGTAAAACTTGCACGACATGTTCATTTCCCAGTCACATGAAAATGTGTAGCAATAGCTAATTTGATCTTGATCAAACATGAAATGAGTATAACGAATACAACTCCTGGTTCTATTATTTTCAAATTTGTTCATGGCATCGATGAAAAACTAATCGCCTGTCGTCTCTTATTTTTCTGACGATGTCATTCTCGAAATTACCGAGCAATCTACATGAGGAAAATAAAACTCAATGGGTATAATGGACATTCAGAACATCGTGGCCAATTATTATTATTTATTCTATTAGTTAGATATATCTACTGAGCTGTGAACGCTGTCTTGATGATATTGATGATTTGGTTGCACCGAAATCATTCATAATTGCATTTCGGTCATGGCTCATTAACTTCGGACAAAAATAGTTCCAAAAATATTGCTTCTGATGAAAAGAAGTGTTCATGAAGATTCATAAGGAAGAAGAGTTCAAATAACCTATGAAAGAATGAATCTTTGAGGTTGGAAATGACCTAAGCAGAAGTGACACTCATGGATTCTTACAGCTCGTTTTTCAAGCTCTACCATGGGGATCTCTATTAGTATCTGGAAGAATATTGATGATTCATAACCACTATCAGAATTGTTCGAAAAACGGCACACTCAACTCTGCTTTCCGCATCATTGATAAGTCTCGTTTTCTGATGTCAACGATTATTCACATGGAATGATCGGATCTTATATGCTGGTCAAATCTGGGAAAAAAATCGTTCCCACGAAAAGTGCTCTGGAAAGAAGCACAACAATCTCGCTTGAAAGAATTTGAATTTCGACAGTTCAATTGAATTTGGATCTGAAACGTTCACATTTCCAACAAGCTACCAATGTGAAAACTGAGGTGTTGAGTTTGGAACGACGTAATGAGCAGGTTCATTCTTCGCGAAACAAAGCGAAACAAATTTATAAATGATGCTCGAATACTTCACCTTCCACTTCTGAACACATCAATTCCACGCCAGAACGGAAAATATGATGAGAGATGCTGTAAACATGAGAAAATGAAAAAGTAAGAATTTCTGTCTCTTCTTTCAATAATTCATAAACTGAAAATGCCACATCGAATTTTCTTCGAGATAATCATTAGGTATGAAAATGAACAACTTTTTTCTGATCTGACTGACCTTGTATCTCCGTATTCAAATAAATGCAATGAGACAACTCCTTCTGAAATATCCTAATTCAAAATAATTTGTATCGAATAAACTAGGGAGTCGTGGGTATCCTTTCCTGGAGTCTAGATATTCAGAACAGCACATAAAATGAGACTTTTCAGTTTCAACTGATTTTTAGTTCCTGTTCCTCATGTTTCAATTCGCGGATCACGATTTCCATGAAATACAGCAGATAATCGGTCTGAGGGGGTGATTTGAAGGAGAAGGTGATAATGACAACCTATTTAGAATTTTACTAGAAACTCCATCTGAGAGTTACATTGTATAATAGCTCATAAAGCATATTTTCTATTCGAAATTGAATTGAAGTATTCACGAATACAGTTGATATCAGATTATAGATGGAACACTTCAATACTTCAAACACACGAAATATAAAAACTCCCTACCTCTCCCTGATGGTCTCGAAGTAATCAGCAATATAGTCAACAGCAGCTTTACCAAACTCTCTGAATTCCTGTGCGTCCATCGTATCAACCCAAAAATCACTTTCCCTTTTTGGCAAACCAACACCAAACAAATCTCTGTCCACTTTCACACACTCTCGGATCTTATTGTTTCTCGATTGTCGTTACCAACGACCGCTACCGACACTGTCGTAGCTCACTTCGTCTGGAGGAGGATTTGAATAAAAGTGAGAATAAAACCCAGAGTACGGCCGATTCTCTTTTTATAGACGATGTGCGGCGCCCTTCATAGAACAATTGGCAGGTCTTGACTAATGGAGACGCTCTCCACGATGTCATTTTTATACATATTCAATCGTCTTTGTTTTCGACCAACGAGAGGTAGGCTGGTCCTTGACATTGGTAATGAGTGGAAACCAAATCACATCCTCGTTGGGTTTACTGAATGGTCAGGGATTTTTCAATTTTTGTGGTGAACTTTCACATTCTATGTGATTAGTTCCGGAGACACGAAAAAAGTTTTTCAAACCACAAATGTATAATTATTGTTCCTCATTTCATTTTCACAGCCGGCCAACTCGTTTTAAACTCTGTCAAACCAGTGCATTAACGAGATACAGAATTTCGATGGAAAACTATGGCTTCTCTGTCGAATCCACTTATTTCCGAATGTCCATTCATAGCATTTAGGAATATTGAAATGGAATTCAAGAAGAGAGACACAACTAATGTGTGAAAGTATTCCACATTTTGCATTTCCGAAATTGTCACACATTTGTTAGTGAGGAACAACCTAGAACTGTTGATTTTTATTCCGATCACATTCATCTGGATGCTTTGTAGCTTATGAACGAGGATTCAGCTACATTTGAATCATATATTCTCCTATTATATATACATATAAATTTCCTATATATTACATAGAATAGCATATGAGCAAACCTCGAAACATTCACCCATTCTGTCCTGATTCAAAAGTTCGAAAGGGAACACCCCATGAGTGATACATGAGTTTCAAATAGTTTCTGTTGTCATTCTTTTTATTATCCCAGTTGTCAAAAAACGAGTTATTGCGCCCCATTTCTTTCAAGACAGGAATTCGAAATGAAAGATTTTAGTATCATGTTTTTTTTTCGTGTCTTGCTGTTTCAGAGGTGAAGATATAAAATCTATTACGCTCTTGAACCAAATTTGACAACACGGAAGGAAACTCTACAATGTTCGATGAACATCCTGTCAGCTAGCGGTGGAATGTTGGGAGAAAATGAAGGTATTGGAATATTCATTGAAGGTTTAGAAGGTCGTGAGCATCAGGATCAGGAACGACTTCTATAAACGGATGAGTGATCGAAAACTAAGACTATATTATTATTATATATATTTCCATAATTACTAACTATTGCAAACAAACCTAACAAATTACAAGATAATGTAAAGAGGAGCTTTTTCAACAATTTTGGGGTTATTTTTTGTTTTCATTATTTTGATACCTTGTTTCTCGATAACTACGTGTCTTCGGAATGAAGTTTTTCATAACTATTCTCCTATTTTTTTCAGCAAGAAATGTAACCTTGGAAATTTTCACAATATTGATGAAACCTCTGTATGCCTAACTCCTTCACCTCTCTTGCAGGTATAATGTGGAATTTGATGAATGATAGTTTCAGACATATTTACTTTTAGATGAATATGAACTGAACGCAATTCTCTAGACATAGATACATTTATTTTTCTACAAACAACAGTCTGTATTGTCTGATCTCTTTACCATGTTCGGCCTCCAGTACCAGCATTTCTTCTTTTGGAAATTTATCTGACTCCCAGTGAATATTCATTTTGCAACTACCTTCCACAGTGACGTCTTTTATCAGAATTGTAGGGTCTATCAGGAACCGATTCCGATTGGCAGAAGTGTTGTAGCATACAGTGGTATCCAACAGGTTTTTGAACGGAAAATAGCGTACATCGAATGTATGGAAGAGATATTTCCTGAGAAGATGGAATCCTTTGGGATAAACTGAAAAATACAGATATTCGTAGAGATAATGAAAATCCAAAACACACGATGAATCGATTCGAATACTCCAGGTCTTGAACAGGTCAGATTCATCTTTATCGGTCAAATTGTCCTGAAGAGAGCAATCGTACACAATAAAGATATAAGTTAATCAATTTTGACAGTTTTATAGATATGGCAACTCAGGCAACCGATTGATTGAAAATTTGGAAATTTGTTTTTGTTGTTGAAAAATATATTAATTCGTAGAGATGATGGAAATCCGTAATGCAGGATCAATCGATTCATAACCTTGAGGTCTTCGACAAGTCAGATACATCTTCAATCAATTAATTTAATGTCCTGAAGAGGGCTTACCTACGCAATAAAAATAAAAGTCAATTAAATTTTACAGTTTAATAGATTTGGCAAGTCAGGCAACCGGTCAATTGAAAATTTGAAAATTTGATTCTCCTGGTTGGAAATGCTAGCCAGCTGGCATACGACATTCCGGAGGACATGCCAATGTTTTTCAAATTTGACATACTTGGCTAGTAAATCTCAGTTGATATAATGAAGAGTATTTTGAGAATCTATGCAATTCGTTCACTCCAGAATGTATCTTCATCCGAAAGCAATGCTTTCATTAGAAGACCATGCCCATATTCATGTCAACTCTGAAGGAATATGACACCCAGTCCATTAAAGGAAGTCTTACTATTCAAAATATATCACAAACCATTCACCTAGATGTTTGTCCCAGAAGTCAAATTCATCCGAATTCAAAGAATTCTTTATCATCTTCTTGATCCCATCTAGTAGGAATGGATTTCTATTAGGTATCTCAAAGTAGAAGAACTTGGAGCACAGGTTGTTGGGAACTCCTTTCTTACAGTTACAGGGTTCGGAAGTGTGGAAATTTTTCGGTACTTTGATGATGATATCTTCAAAGAGTTTGTTGTTGGAACTTGCTTTGATCGATATCTTTATGCAAAAAACTCCTACGTCTTTATTCAAGAAATACACGTATCGTTTGTAATTTTCGCAAGCGATGAAGCATAACTTCAGTTTCATCACGTAGGTCCCTCCATCATCGAACATACATTCGGATACCATACAAATTTGTCTAGGTACATTATTCCCTATCAGAGTTCTCGAGGCTATGAAATTTTGGTCGTCTCCGATCTCTGTTTTCCCATCATCCAAATATAAATGAACGGTAGCTAAATAACTTCGTTCGAATGGCGATGATATGATCAACTCCTTGTTCACCGCTTCAAAAGTATTGACTTTGAAGTTGTACTCCTTCGTTACGTAAAAGATATCGGGTATACCGATTAAATTGATAGCTCTACTCCTGGCAAACCTGTATCCAAAAGTCTCGCCAGAAAGAACCAACACCGCTTTAGCCTTGAGGAAGCTTTTCGCTGTGTAAGAGACCTTCAGAATTTTCTCTTTCTTCGGAGGTATTACTATTGTATCAAAATTGATATGAAACTCCTCGGATTCATTCAAAAATAGGCTATTGGTATATGCTATCGTGACGTTGCCGCAATTTTTCAGAGTTATGTTATTGCTCGTTGTCTCACCTAGTGAGGCTCTGATCTCTATGTCCTCTTGGGGATAAAAATAGGGTAGGACATCATATAGATATGTTAAGAGCATGATGGTTTCGATTCTGCTGAACTCGAATTTTTTGGATAGCTCTATGATGAAAGATAGATTGAGCTTCCTCCAAACATCTAATATCAAGCAAGAATTGTGGAATAGTAAAACACATTCATCGGAATCGTTGTAACAATCTTGTAATATACCGATCAAATATGGGCAATATGCTACAATCAGAGTTGCTAGAACCATACAGTCGGTTATATCCGTTTCCAAGCATTTGATTCTCCTAGTATCGATATTCTGTTCTGGCCAAACGATCGACTTCTGCTTATTGAAATGAAATTCTAGCCATAACATCAGTTTTTTTTCATTCTCGTTGGTACGATTGGGAAAATTGCTTCGATTTTCGACTACGTATTCTGCGAATTCCTTCTCGTAAACTAGTTCCTCATTATCGGAGCTTTTCCTAGTCATTGTTCTATCGAACACGAATGTTTTATAAATATTCAACAGTAAATCGATCCAACATTGCTTGCTGATCAGGTTGAACTGCTCTTCTGTCAATATGTCGTCAGTTGCAGTGGAATCTGTATCTACCAACTGGTTTTTGAAGAAGAGATATCTGTGGTACGATAACAACAATTCAGGGCGTATTTGTTGAACAAAAACTCCTTGGGATTCCATGAAATTCATGATATTTTTATAGGTGTTGTATGAGTACACTGTACCTTCAAGTTCATCAAGAGAAGGCTTCAATTTTCTGAAATGAAAATAATATAGTACTCTCAAAATACATCCACTGTGTACATAATGTGAAGTAGGTAAAGTTGGTTAACTTTTGAATGGATTGGATTTTTCTCTGTTGCACTGGTGCTTCAGATACATTTTGGAGCTGCTAGGAAAATTGTCTTTCAAAATGGCGCCCAGGCGTCATTGTGGAAGATTTTTTTTGAAATTGAATGGTGGGTCGAGTGTTACTCATTAGAAACATGTTTCAATTCTCACTAGTGATACCACTAGAGGTCAAATTATTTCCGGATTCAATTTGACCTCGTGTGGTATTCGGTAAGGAAATTCCACACCAAATGTGTTTCCAACAACATCAATTTCCGTCTTCATCGAGTTCTTGTGTATGGAAGCAGTTTATAAACTTTTGCACAGAAAAAGCGTATGATTTCGACAGAGCGCTCATTCTTGAAGACTATGCCTTCAACATGCGAGTAAAGAACTCCGAAAATAAATATATTCTGTCATTATTAACGTCAAAAAAATTTCTAGTATGATTCGCTGTTGGGTACCCACCAGGAAAAAATTTCCGATAAAATTCATCCGTTGCTATGGTGATCTGACAGAAACACACGTTCTGATTGGTTGAAAATCACATGTAAGGAATTTTCTGAAGAATATCAGAACTCCAGGCAAAAATATTCATTCAAAACAAAATGGCGGCTGACAATATTCAATAATTTCAATGGCAGAATTGCTCTTGTGAACTATTTTCCGGTGTCTGAAATGATTCTTCTCCACCCCTCAAAATAAGATGGAGGCTCGTTGTCTTGGAAGAAAATCAAATACTGCATGATTTGATATGGAATTATTTATTACACAACAAGTGTGGAGAGTGACTTATTTCCCACGAGTAAATATTTAGCACGAGCCGCATAGCGGCGAGTGAAACGAGAATTGAAACGAGTTCTTGTAATGCACTTTCCAGAGAGTTATGTGAACTATTTTTTCTACGACCCATGTCCCATTTGACGAGATACGCCCACTCCAATTCGGAAGATATTCAAAGTTTTGCTCATCGTCGACAGCTACCAGACAAATCAAGATACAGTAGCCAGAAACGATAGAACCCGACCGAAGCCTTCCGAAAGTTGTCGATGTCGACATCATGAAAAAAAAATGTGAACGCCTACGGATTCTGGATATTCTAGGTACAAATCTTTGGTAAACAACTTCACTCAACTGAGTCAACGTTAACGTTGTTCCGTTGTTTGTCATTGTCATAAATATGAAGTGTGTTAATCTTCGAACTCTCGTTCTTGAATAATATAGTGGATTCATGATATCCACAGAGATCAAAATCATAGAAGGCAGGACATGATGGTCACACTACCAGACGCATCTCGAAGAAGGAACTAAGGCAGTAGATTGAATCATTTCTCGAAAGGTAAGCATGTGAAATTAATCCCAAATGTGAGTACCATGTGTGATGATACCAACAGAAAAATTTCACTGAATGGAAATCACTGCAAGCGTGCTTTTATTCAATACTACCACACTAGTGAGTTTCACTTTCCAGTTGCTATAGTGAAATGAAAAGATATTTTCCTACGACCACCCAAGAACAGCGCTCTCATTCCACTTCGGCAACAGAAAAATAAAACTCACTAGTGTAGAAATATTGGATAAAAGTACGCTTGTAGTGATAGATGAATGAGATGATATTTCACCTGAAAATTCACCTAAATATATACCTTGAATACAGACATTATTGATGACTTCATACTCACTCATCGCAGATGAATTTCAAAATTGATTTATTGATCAAATTCACAAGGAGCTGCACCAGGGGTAAATTGAAACTTTTGTTCTCTTGTCCTCGCTTATGCATATCAAAAGGATGCCTAGTGATAGTATCGGGTATAATGTAGTAGTTCTTGTAATAAAAGCCTTGTGAATGTAACCATTTTTCTAAACTCGCTGTTAGGGCATTCATCTCTTTCAAAAACTCTCCGTCAGTCGCCTGGTTACTTGGAAAATAAGGAAAATATGCATGTTTGCCGAAATTCGACTTTTTCAAATAAGAGAGTAGACACGCATTAGATGCTGCCGTTCTCACTCCCACGACACAACTTATTCCACAAGAACAAGTTACTGTTATACTACAAACAACATGACACTCGTATTGTGGTTTGAAAATCACTGCTATGTCGAGTTTGGAACATAAATTGGTGTAGTATTTCTTTCCTTCTATCATCAACTGTATGTTGTCATTGTCAACATTCGTTTTCACCTCACAGTTCTTCTCGTGAGCCAAAAATCTCATGTGAATGACTTTAACAGTTGCCTCCATAACGGGTATGGTCGGCATATAAAGAATCTGAGGTTCAAATAAAATCTCTGGCTTCGGATGTGTTCCAGATATAGAGATCAAGTTGAAAGGACATCTGTCTTGATCAACTAGTATAGGTACTTTCGTTTGGAAGCTCCCGTATTCTTCCGGATCGAACTTTATGTTGAAGATGACGTCTTGGTCATGCGATAAAGTCACCTTGAAATATCGATCATCCTCTTCTGAATTCCCCTGACAACGATCTATTGCTATGCTGAATGGTGGTGCAACTTTTGATAGCGGAAGCCTGATGGTATGAGATATCGGGGATATATTCTTGATAACAAACTGATTCGAAGTTGAGCACTCGTAGGAGTCGAAGATAAAACGTGTCGATGAGAATTTGAACCATGGAGCACCAGCTGCACATTTTATATTCACTAGAGGCACTGATTTCGGACATACGATTGGTGTGACTGGTGGACCATCGAATGCCTCAAAATAGTTGAGCGGGTCTAAAGTTTTGGTGTGATTCAGAACTGGTGGCCCGATCAGGTCATTTATTATGCATGGTAGATATATGGAATATGCAGCAGGTTCTGTGGGTCTGAACTCCACGAACAAATCCCTCGATTCTTCCTGGTCCAATACTATGGTTTCCGTGAAAGTATTATTCTCAGCATCTGTGATAGCGAATTCTGAAGAGAGTTCAAATGAAAACTTGACGGTGTTTTTTGTAGACCCCTTATTAGTTATTCTGAATACTCTCCTCCGGAATGCACCTGTTATTATCTTAGGAATCTGTATGAAGTTTGGCTCTATTTTGATATCTGGATAGGCCACTTGACCAGTTATATTGACATGATGGTTGTACGCATTTTTATATTCGAAGGTAACTGCACACGTGAACTTAACTACAGTGCGAAAGTGTGCGGAGACTTTGAAGAACATCTCACATTTTCCTTTCAATATCCCAGAAGTTGGGAATACACTTATTTCTTTCAGGGGATTAGGATTCACCACCTGGATCAAAACAGATTCTTCCGAAGAATTTCTCAATATGAGATCTTTAGTGACCAGAATATTCAGCGGAATATTTTCGAAATCTAAAACATCTGTGTGGAACTCAACGTTGGGCTTGACATTGTCATGCTCGAGTCTGACGATTTGCTTTGCCCCACTCTGTGACAAGAGATATATTTCGGTAGCGAAAATTGCGTCTTTTTGAGGTGTGAATCTCACCCTGCAATTGATTTTACGTCGGAATGGAATGACTCCTGACTTCGGGATTATCTCGAAGTTTTCGTCATGCACTTCCCAATTGAAAGAAATGCCACGATTCACTGGATTAGATATCCTGAAATAGGCTTCGTGACTTCTTGGACTTATCTTAACCTCGCTATATCGGCATCTCACTGTAGTGGGCACTACGTCAGCAAAAACAGTAGCGTCGAAAATGTGACAATCGTTGATGATAAGGTATACTGGAACATAGTATTTCCCAAGGCCGTGAGAATAGCAGTCAAAGTAGATATTCTTAGTCATGAATGGTTGTATGGTGATTCGCTGTTTGCCTTTTATAACAACTGAATTGCTCAGTGCTCTGATGCATATTTTGATTGGGAATTGATTTTTATTATTTATGGTAAAACAATCACTGCAAGATGTGAAGGGTGCTATCTGCAAAAAAAAACAATTATAATTATTCAGTTATATAAATCTGACATTCAAATAACTTCTCCTAGTTGAATATATCGGGGTTTGATAATGACACTCAGTAAATTCTCAGGTCTCAGCGGAATATACTGCAGTTTAATTTTCTCTTTGGCGTTCAAAGATGGGCAGGTAGCAAGCGTCCACTTATTTTCCATCAAGCAATGATCACCGGTGATGTCATAGTCTGTTGGACCTTCATTGCCTACATTGAGTCCTTCTTTATATCTCTTCTTCACGTTCAAATATTGGTCGTAATACTTTCTATTGAATTCTTTGAATTCCCTCTCTACTTTAGTCAGAGAATACTCGTCCTCAACATTGTTATATCTTGGGATACCAGCAAATATAGTTTTGCACCTGAAGACAAAATAAATTGCTATTCGAATTGAGCATATGATTTCCATTGATATTGATCGAAATCTTCGACGATAACTCACGGGACATCACTTCTCCATGGTCTCAAACTTTGTGATCGATCATTTGGGAAAGCAATCAGTGCTTCATTGTTTCTGTTGAAACTCTTGAAGTTTTCATCGACTATTGCTTTGATAGGCTTCTTAACTTTACTGTTGAACCTTACATCAGCTACTAAAAACCCCACTTCATTTGTTATAGCTGGTGTTATTCCCATATTATATTTGGGCTGTATCTTTGGCGGTCCGGAAGAATTGTCGATGGTAGCGAAATACTTGACGCATAGAAATGCCTGTCCCACTTTGAACAAATTTCCATGTTTGTTTCGATGGAACAACGTTATCCAGATCTTATTCTCTACCTGTCATAATGAAAATGAATTTTATGTACCGGCTAGTGGCTATCGCAGATCAGGTTCAATCTGCAATGCCTACTCAGGTTTGCGTCCTCAGTAAGTACCGAAGAATATATATATATAATGCAACCGCAAGGAGACAGATCTCGAGAGAACCGTTGAGAATTCTGATACCTATTTTCTGAATATTGTATTATATTCAGACAAGGTGACTATCACCTCAAGAATTTCAAATGACAAGAGGAACTTGTTGAGATATTCGTTATCAATATATTCTCGATTCCTAAGATGCTGAGTGTTCATGTAGCATCAATTAACAATTATCAAGTAGTAATTATCGATTTACAATAAGCAAGTAACAAGTAGCACAACATGACCGTCTATCCATGATCACCCAGATATATTTCCTGAGATGATTTTCAACCCTGAAATAATCTAGCCTTCGTAAATTTAGGTTATATTCATCATCTGTCAGACAAGATCTGCACAATCACACGTCTTCTCTATGAGTCCTAGAACCAATTAGCGGTCGCCTGCGTACTAGAGTACTGAAATAAAACCTGGTTCAATTTAAGTGAAGAGTTGAAAGTTTGCCATCTTCTTATACTTGTTACTTGTTAGTTGATAATTGATAATTGTCTACATGTGCGACAGCCATTGAAAACTAGAAGTTCCTGATATACTTCTGGTATTCCCAAAATTTCCAACTTTCCTGGATCAAAAGTTGTGAAAAGGTGGAAAGATTCAGACTCGCACTGTACCCATCCACTGAACTAAATATTGGGCTCATCTAATGAAGGAGTTTAGGAATAATTAGATTGTAATTTGAGAAAACAAGAATTTGTATGATCATATGCATTAAAATTCATGAAATGAAATACATAAATTCTGGGCTTAGTAGGCTTCGGAATTCGAAGTCCAGATTCTTGCACACCTGACATGAAAATGATGAGAGTTTGGATAACTTCCGGTCGAATGTAATTGTCGTAATTTCAGAGCAATTGAAAATGTCTAGTTTATAGACAGAACACTCATTCTCAGCAATCATCTCAGGATGAATCATGAATTTAACGATATTGTAAGATGAATAAGGTCATGAGATTTCTCTTCATACCAAGAGAACATTGTTAACACCAACCTGTCCAATTTTAGTTGGTTTTATCATAACAGAAATTTCAGTACTTCCATTAGCTTCCATACATAATTCTCTCGGTTCCATCTCGATACAAGCAACTTTATCGCACCTAAATGTTATCGGTGTGAAGTGTGATTTATTTTTTATGACGAAAGTCCTTATCTCTGTTTGGCCAACTAGTAGTTGTTCAAGGTCAAAAGCATCTGGAATGAGCAAAACTGATGCCTCTTCAATTTCTCCGTAAAGACAAATCCTCAAAGGAAGATTTGGATCCTCAGTTCCATCAGTGGAAAATTCTGTTATGCTATGGAGAGAGGCTATTTCGATTTGATCTGAAATGAAAAGTAATTCTTGTGTTCTTATTGATGCGGGGATTCGATCAAATTGAGGAGATGGGATCAAAATGCGAATGAATTTTCATCTCGGAGCATTATGAAATCTTTAGATATTTGTCATCAATGCTGCAATGAAAAATCTCACCTAAATCTACGTTGCTGGCGAAGGTTTTCACTTCTACGTCTTTCTCTGTAAACAAATGATGAGGAATCAGAATACCTGATATCGATCACAACGAAATTCAGCTCGAACCTTCAATAACTCCGTCTCTATAATTGATCTTCACAATTCTGATAATGACCATGCAATAGGTACGAGTAAAGCTTTTCATTTTCTTCGGAGCAAAACTGAAATCATCGAATCTCTCACTGAAGAAAATATTCGAAGTTATATTTTACTGACTCAATTCTCACGGCACATTTATATTTCGCCATCAATCTGCCCTCTTTAGGATATATATGGAAACATTTCAAATTATCATCAGCCTCTCTTGCTGCGTCCAAGCCCTATAATTATCATTTCAAATATTCAATATACTGATGGTTGGTATCATAACAAAGATATTCTAGAACCATGATTATTACCATGACTTCATTTCCAGGAAGTTCGGCGAAAGTACAGAACATAGTAGCTGTCGAACTACTATTTTCTATTATCAGAGTCCTGGAGCTTTCGGCGCCGTAATAGGTCCTCGGGAAATCGATGACCGTCAAGGGCTGAGTCGAGATCGGCCGTTGTATGATGAGTCTTGGCGGAATGAATGTGCCCGTGATCCAGATCCTCTGCGGTGGTTCCGTCTTTATCCAGAACTCTTTCAGGAAGGTGCCTTCTTCAGAACCCAGGATTTCCACATTGATTTCTTTCGTTTCCAATGGCTGAAATCGATTCATCATCACCAGTTCTTATGAGATTGATTATCTGGAGGAATTGAAATGTGAACAATAATCAACATGAGACTCAGAGTGGAAAATTGCATCCTCTACATATATATCGTTTCGAGTATTGACACAATATGGATGTCAAAATTGTACTCAAACTTCTTGTACTCTATCAGAATATGAGTTATTCATTTTTCTTACGATTTTCGTGATCGCAAATGAATCGAAATGAGTTTGAAATTGAATTGAAATGATTTACTTGAGAATGCAGAAATATGGTGATTAGACTGCCCTAACAGGTAGTGGATATGAAATCACAGAGCACTCTGACGTAATACTCCAAGAGAAACACCAATGTACCTCAGTGAAAAAAGTGCATAATATGACGCCCACATCGGGTATATTTCCTATGGAATCGAAACATCACCGCTGCGATCCACAAATGTTGTCAACTGCGGGATGATTTTTGCCCTCTCAAGGCGATTCTACTGATGGAGGTTAGAATTCAGTAATTTCTCAAGTTCCAAAGAATACTGCATTTGCTGATTCGTTCGGAAATCTTGATCTACGATCTTGACAATGCTGAATTCGTAGGAATAGGTACTTGGCAATGATGTAAAAGCGTTACCAGGATATATCTAGCCACAAAATGAGTAGCAAACGAATTTTCACCATACATTATACACCTCAATTTTTGGATTTTTTTTCTCTTTGAATTCATCTACTATTTTGGGTTCACGAATTCTCAATCAAACTAATTCAATATATTGAAATCACTGTTCTACATTTTGGACGGATATTTCAATACATAAATTGTTTATCCTGATATTGTTCGTTTTCTTTTGTGTGTTCATCATTCCGTTCTTTAGTGATAATTGTATGTCCATTGTATTCTGTCTACTCCTACAAATTTTAGACTAATTTTAAGACTGATTTTCTGACTCATCCTACAAATGTCTCGCGGGGCAATTAAAATTAATCAATCGGTCAGCAGACTATTCTTGATACTAGATAGATACTAGTGTAGACATAACTGTCAACGTGAAAGGTACATAGAGATTTGGAAAGTAGTGGTTCGCGAATATTTTAATGATTCTTGCGACGTAGGATTTTCAATCTATAAAAACGATCGACTCGACATCTCCGACGGATCATCGCCTCACCAGGATCGACAAAATAATCACTGGTGAACAACTTTTGAGAGCTGTTTTCTCTCTTGTTCTATTTGTTCTTGTTACCGATCGCTTAATTCCCTCAATTTTGATACAAATATCTGTAGCGGCATCTTGCTACCTTAGATGAAGGAATTTTGCTTCAGTGGCTTATCTGGAGGGTTTCGGGTTTAACTTCGAAAAAATGACATGAATCTTTAATGGTATGCTAATGCTAATACACTATTTTTTCTTCGCATTCTCAGGTAAATCACCCCTTACAAGGTATTTTTCATTTTCCTCTCATCATTACTTTGTCATCAATTTCACATTCATCGGATAATCTTCCACAATATTAGGTAAATTATCTATACTTCTATATGAATTACTTCTGATGGGTTGAACGAATAATTGCTGGCTACAAAAAAAACTTTAGAATTCACTGCCAATTCCCGATTATTCTTCTTACGGAAGGAAACCCAGGAATTACAATCACATGTATGTTAAACTTGCGTTTATCGAATAGGAAAGGAAATATCCCTTCACATTTATGAAGATTGATAATTATTGGAAGATAATTGCATTATTATACAAATTGATTTTTTCCATCACTGCAGTGACTTATAATATTACTTATATAAATATGTAATTAGAATAGTATAGAAAATTGATTGCTCCATTATATTATTCTGTTGTTATGAGTTTTACGAATATTTGCATTTTCTGTGACTGTTTATATGGATATATGTATATAGGATTTTACTTGAATAATTCCTTTCATTGGATGGACGATCAATTCCAAAATATTCCGACTCAAGTCCACTACAAAAGGGGCTGATTTATGACCACTATTGATGATTTTGACTGCCATTTGTTGAGAAGCGGTTCCTACATCAATTTCCCCAAAATTCAGAATTTTCGGCTTCAAAGTTATAGATGCCTTACTGGTATGACTGAAATAAAAGATAATATTCGTTGAGTTATATTTGCCAACATCATATATATTGTATCATGAATCATTATATGAGTGGTGCTATAGAGTGATTAAAAAATACTGCGAAGTTCGGTTAGTGGTTTCAATATGAAACAAAAGTAAGGAATTCCATATTTTCTAAACGTAGTGTGAGTGAGTTTGGGCAGAACCATATTTTCAACTTTTTCGGACTTTTTTTCTCTTGTTGAAACTGATGTACGTATTTCCCCGAAAATATATTGTTGCATCATATGCATGGAAATCATGTTGGTATCGGAGATGAAGATAATACCTGCACCTTGGGGAACAACAAGTGGCTCGATTCGTGTGGGAAGAATCTTCATCTGTAGCCATCGGCGGTAATGGTTATTTTCCCATCATTTCGGAATAAATATAGTCCAATATCCCAGCCACGTCAGAAATCGCGGGAAAGTGAGTTCTCATGAATGCAATGCCGCCTCATTCAACACTCGCTTCATTGATGACCACTTTGTTACTAGGACAAGAATGCATCTTGTCTGAGGAAGATATTTTTTCCATTGACATGAGGATCAGCAGCTTCCAACTGCTATGGGACCGAATGATCTATTTGGCTTCATTAACAATAAAGCCCGCTTTTACTGCGATATTTTTTCTTCACTTGCGCCTAATGTTGTTTTCTGACAAAAGCTTCGATCATGTATAGTGATATCTTGTTCAAACTTGAATGGAGAAACAGTGATGGCGACACAATTTCTTGGACGAACAAACTATGAGCACTCACAACTGAGCTGCCACTTTGTTAATTTATTTTTGAATTATTTTCAAGAGTTCAGGAATCGCGAGTGGCTGCAAATCGTACTGCATATTTCCACACCTGGGAGTTCATGAGATATGTCACAAAAGATATATTATATATCCTAAACTCGAAATTACAATTTTAGAAAGCCATAGACACCCTATATTTGTGGTAAATGCGAAGAATCAACCAAAGTTATAGAAGGTGTTGATGATTTTCCGGTACCAAAATGTATCGATTTACCAACATGAGAACAATCAACATGACTACTGAGTGATTATCCTACACTTTGAATAAATAAAAAAAATGAGAAAAATGGAATGACGAATGAGCTATTACACAACTCAACCGTGGCATTGAAGAGAATCGCAATCTCTTTCGTTTTATTGTGAATATACATTGAATTCTTTCCTGGTTTAACAAAAAATCAAATCAATTCGGCTAGTGAATTATCTGTATCATAGTTTTCGAGCGGAACGTTGGAAATATAAAAATACACTTTCAGCTTTCAAAAAAAAATCGTAGGTGACCTTGACAGAACGAACTCATTCCATCAGTGAAGTGTGCCCAGGATATACAGGGTGGCCAATGAAAATACAACAAGGTATGCATTTTACTGAGAGAACAAGGAACTTACATTGAAATAAATGATTCTTTATGTGATGTTGGATAGGACAGGATTTAAAAAAAAACACATGAGGCACTTCTTAGATGAAAGGGAAGAAAGCGTTACTTTCCAGCACTAGCCGATTATTTTCTCGAGAACTACTGCATTGAATTCCGAAAACAAGGAATCGTTGGTAAGCGATTTCGATTACCTTCAAGATTTTGTATCACTTGACTCCTTATCCCATTTGAGATCCAAGGATTGGAGCTCACCTCTCCGAGAAGTTCGAAGGGAAAAAGTTGAGAACATGCGCAAAATATTCCCTCCTCGAAATAAAAATCGACCGGCTCGACCTTTTTTTTTCTGAGAACGATAACTATGTCAACTCGGCCTTGTTTCGGTTCCATTGGGCCACCCAGTACATGTATCTACAGGATGTCTCGAACTGATGATCGTATAGTTTGGAGGTGGGGAGCTATTCCAGAGATTCTTCACACGACTTCAATGAAATAATCGAGTGAACAAATTCTTTCATTTGTACACTGATTCATTGCCAATATCTCTGAGAGATTGAAAACAAATACATGATCGATCATGTCAAAGAATCGCGTAACTGTACTAGCCTTGTTAAATATACAAAATGACACAAGATGATATTATATACAGATTCGGATGTGGAAAAAAATACAAAAGTAGAATTCCAAATTTGGTACCGTATCTATCTATAATAATCTGTTCTTGTCATATTATCTTTTTTATTTCGAAAGACTTAGAACTTAGACTTAACTTAGAAAGTGTTAGAAATCTCTTATTTTTGAGTACTTATTTCTGTTTCGGAGGATATTTGGTTTATATTTGATATTGACTGCTCTATTTTTTCCTACATTCCCACTTTATTTTTCTATATTTTTCCAATATGGAATCAAATAAGAATCGGCTAGTGTTACTGAATTTCCACTTCCAAGAGCGTTCTTTCTTACCAATCCTTACTTACACCTTCCATTGATTCACCCAAGGCTCTCACTTGTAAATCTACAATGAAATTCATCTTTCTCACAGAGGGTGAACATTGTATCGCTTCAATCGATCGAAGTTCTCTACTTATAAACCTGAAGATTGTACAAGGATCTGTTTCGATTTATCCATTAGTTTTTGTGACATATATATATAATCCACATTCCACCTGAATGTCTCATCATAAAAGGTGTATAAATGCGAAAGTAACTAAACTGAAATCAAAATCACTCTTTGAACTGCATGGTTATTTTTCTGCAGTCTCATGTATTCTCCAGAAGGAATTATACTCACCATAATATTATATACCTACGAGTTGCATGATGAGTTTTTCCTACTTATTTTACTCTCAATGCTAAATTCGTCAAATTCAACAAGAATTTAATCATCGTAAGAATTGATGATAATAATTACCTTATTCCGTTGAATCATATATTATGTATAAGGTTGTTTGGAATGATAGCAATGAATGGAATAATAGCAATGAATTTCATAATGTTTGTGATATGATGGATAAGCGGGGTCGAGGAAAAAATACTATTTCAAATAAAGATTATGGTGGATCAATTGTGACAAATTATATACAATCGATTATAGTTTCTTCAGGCGTTGAGCTTCTGAAATAAACACGATATAAAGTGGCAGAATGTTATAGCTTCAAATATGACTGATTGGAAAGAAATAATATACCTCATTTGGAATTCATTCTACATTAGAGACAGGGCTGTCGAAAGTTAAATCTCTCTGCATAGAATTTGTGATGATTTGGAACCAATTGAAAGAATTAGATTATGATCAGTAGTGATTCTCGAAATATCATAGTTTATGATGATGCCCAAAAAGAAACGTAGTTACATATTTCGTATCATTAGCTTACGACCTCCACACTTTCCAGAAAGAAGAATTCCAATACTTCCCAACCATCCCAACATTCCACCACTGACTAACATGATGTCCCTCGAAGATCAGAGGATTTCCTTTCGCGTGTCAAAAGATGAGAAATTGAAGGAAAGAAAATCGAAATTTTGAACCATACCTACCTACATTATCTTCAAATACAAGGTATGTCACGACGAGCTTACACTATCTGGAGAATCCTACGGGTTGCTCTCCATAGAATCAAGGGTATCAAGGGTAGGGTTTTCCATTATTTGAATCCGAGTGGCGATGATATTTTATAGGATATTTACAAATAAATGCTTATAAGTCAAGATCTTGACTAGTTAGGTATAGGTATGATGTGGATATATGGATAGCAAATTTCATCAGCATTAAGAATCAGTAATCATATACAGTGTGTTCCATCCATGAAAGATACGACTTCCGATCACTTTTTCATGTGAACGAAATGCCGATATTTTTCGACCACATTGTATTGAAGTATTCCAGATTCCACGAACCAATTTCCCCAGTACCTCGATGTCCAAAAATTTGAGCATTTTCAGGAAGTGCTGTTGTCCGCAAAAAAAATGGAAAATATTTCAATATCTCAAAAACAGTCAGAGATAAGTACAAGGTAACAGGTATGACATACCGTGACATACCCAGTATTCGAACTCCCAATAACGGTAATATCAAAGATTTGTTCTATTCGAGGCGGCCAACAACTCAAAGATCGAATGAGTATAAATTTTTTCAACTGAAACTTATGTTTGCTTGGTTGTAACGGGCCAATTTCAACCAAATTCGCCAAAATGATTCAGCTGAGCTGAAAGAAAAATAAAAATGCGAAATCATATACAGGATCACCGCTCTTATAAGGACACTTTTGCTATTTCTTGATATAATTTAATATAAGCTGATGAAGAAAGAATATTTCTGATAATCTCAACTTCTTCGTCTTGGTTGAGAACATGAACATGAACATGCAAAATTTCAAAATGTTCCCTCGAATATCTGCAGTCAATTTGGCTCGACGTATCTATGATAATTTCATGTTTCCCGTCATAACAGTAAACAATGCGGGATGTTTTTGAAGTCGAAGTTCAAACGTGATTTTGAGGAGTGCAAGAACTGGTACCTACAGTGTTTTCTAAACTGTGGAGTTTTGTGATTCAAAGTATTCAAAAAGGGATCATCCCAAGATATGATCGATGAAAATTTTTCATAAGAGTTAGTTGGTAGATACGAAGTGATACATTGAATCCAGCAATGGCACTGCTCGACCAACTTCAACCAAATTTGCCATACTGATGCGGCAAAGCCGGAGGTAAGGTAAAAATCCGATTTTTTTATTCAAAACAATGCAAGAAATCCAAGTGCAAGAGCTTCGCTTCTCAGGATATAAAAGTGCTTGCTAAATATTGGCTCACTTCTCACCCTAGGTATATAATGTACTATTTGGTGCACCAATCGTTACCAAAAAAAACATCATGTATTTATGTATTCGATTGATTAAACGCATTCGTTACAAACATATTATCTCACCTTCATCTCTTTCCCAACTGACATAGTCTCCTTTTGTCGTGAAGGAAAAAATGTGTCATTTAGTCTCGTCGAGAGAGACGGTTCTCTCCATGAAATGAGAGATCTTTTTCGCGTCGTGTCTTCATGAAGGAAATAATCCAAGTTTCCAAAATGTAGCACGACATTATATGAAATCGAATATATGAATTTATTCACTTTCTGTTCAATATGTTTTTTTTTCTGAAATTGAATAAATTTGCAGCCTGCTCAAGGTATGGTTATAGTTGTCCATACATAATTATACGTATTTCACTAATCCATATGAGGTACACTATGGCTGAATGTGAAGCATTGGTGCATCTTTGTGCTATTTCGTGTGCCACAAAATGCTCCTCCGGATTCAAATAAAATCGGAACATCGAAATTCTGCAACTCTGAATTCTTCAGTTAGCTGACTTTATTCTCAATGCCTCAACGAAGGTTGCTATAGTGCAACCTAATGTAATTCATACTATATTTTGACAACACGGAAGTAAAACCCATAATGTTCGTGTAACATCATATCACATGAGTCAGATGTGCAATGTTGGGAGAGGAGGAAGATATTGGAATATTTCTTGAGAGTTGAATGGTGGAATAGGAGCATTGGGAAAGACTTAGGGCCTTGTTGAATGATGAATGATGCCTAGTGAATTGTATCGAATGTGTTGATTCGTCCGACAGGTCTCGACTCTGACACTTTAGGAGATGACCAGCCTAAGATTATCTAGTTCGTCTACCTGGAATTGCTCATAGTGGAATAATAGAAATTTTCGATGATTGTTTCAATAATATCGCTACCATCACTTGATGTGCTCATTTCTACTATAGGTTGATAATCTTGAATAAAAATATCTCTAACAGAAATAACCTGAGCTTCTACTGTCTGCGATGAGATGAGGCAATCTTGATTAGTTTGCTGGAATGAAATTCAAATGTATTCACGTTATACAATATTGGTTCGATAGAGAATGGAGATAAATGTATATACGTTACACTTTTATGTCGTAAACAACCAGATGTTCATTCACATATATCGACAAGCAAGCCTGAGAAACTGCCATAGCACTATTGTAAGTGTAGTTGATCTTTCTTGTGACGCTCATTCCTGATGCTAGATAACGTCCTCGTGGTAGTGGTTTCATTTTGAATGCCTGAAATGAACTATGAACACTTAATTTTCCTATGGTCATGACAGTTTCTGAGGAAGAGTGAACAGTTTGCTATAGGAGATGAACGGATTTCAAGTTATTCTGATTTTGTTCATTTGATGATACGTTTCAATATACAGATTCCACCCCACTTCAAAATCACTGTATGAACCTGCATGATTCAATCACATTTCGAATATTGTGCTAATTAATTGTACACATTCGACCAGAGCAAGATGTCTTCGTTGCAAAAATTACAGAACTGTGGAATGCGAATCATATTGTAGGTTGAAAACTATACAAATATTTCGGCTATGTCAAAAACACTACAATGATTCTCTGTTTGCTTCCAAGCTAATTTGATGAATTCTGTACATACAAATAACAGGTTCACGACTACTCAACACGAGCAAGTACTTCCCAGCAATCCCACCTTCCTAGAACTAACCTAACAATTACAAAAAGTCGCTGTTCTATAAGGGTTTGAATGAATACAATAAACTCCTACAAACTGTGAAAAAGTCTACAACTCTCTGCGAGTTCAAGAAAGAACTCATTAGTCATATTGAATCCCTGGAGCAACATACGTTTACTTTATATTTACTTCACATTTACTTTCTATTTGTACCTTCAATGTGATTATTATATATTTATTTTTGATAAATTCCAGCCACTACATGAATCTTCAAGAAATGTATGTCCATTTGGATTATCCTATTTGAAATTATTAAAGATTAATATCAAATACATGTTGTGTTTATCATTTTCGATTCTAGTATTTTCGAAATTGCAATACTGACTGAAGTTATACCAGTTTCTGCCACATATTTCATACAGTTTGATGATACGATTGTTATAATCCTCCATATGAGAGTTTCATTTTGACATTTGACCAAACTTTTTTCCTAGATAATGGACTTTTTCTGCATAAACGGAATGGTCCTCATGGGATGGTACATGTGAAAGTATATTACTGACTTATAATATACTGACGTAATATTACGATTCGACTCGAACTGTCTCAATTGAATATCAGTACTGAGAAAATGATAGGGTAGGAATTTTGAAATTCTCTTTCTGATAAAATAATCCTCTATTCCTGAAAACATGGGTTTCTTAGTACCAACTTCGATGGATGTCTCAGAGATTTTTCTGATTGATAGCACAAATAACGATGAACTTTTTTTGTTTTCAATAATATATTTCAATAATATATTCTTTCAATATTTCCTTCCCAAAAGCGTTATATTGCAATTGTGAAGCCCGACAGAAACAATGTAGACAGAAAGAACATCCAGTAGGAATCTCTAGTAAGAGTAGGTCGTGCAACTTATGGGTTAAAATCATTATCCAGGGTTATTGGTATCATGTTTTGGAATTTCTACATACTCCTCATTCATATAGAGATGAAGTTAGATAGAAAATATAAAAAGGCATAGTAACGCAGAACATAGCGAATTGGTTTTTATTGTGTAATCATTGTTGAAGTCTCCACAATAATCATTTAGACATGAGTAGCACGCTGATTTTTGTTATTCATCCTAATTCGATTTCCATGTTATACGATGTATCTGGTTGCTTTTTTCGCTGTAATTTTCACTTGATTTAGTTCTGAGTATTGGAGTACGTAAATGTTGGTTTCAAAATTCATTTTCTGATTGAAAGAGCAATTGAAACAATCGATGAAACTATTTTAATCGAGAAATTAAAGTATTTGAGATATCAGGTATTGTTTTGGATTGGATTCAAAGTTACCTATTCAACAGAAAACAAAAAACCAAATTTGGAAAAGAATTGTTAGATGAACTTTCAATTGAGAGTGGCAAACCCCAAGGTAGTGTGTTAGGTCCATTGCTTTTTATTAATCATCTCAATAAAATTTCTGGATCACACTGTATGAATCAAGCATTTGATGAAATGAATAGGTCTTCAAAATGCATTCATTCAATAATAAACTTGAAGTGAATGTCAGTTAAACAAAAAGAATGATTGTTACATCATCTTATAAATATGAACAAATTGTTTGGGCAAATGCTGTTATGAAGATTGATAATACCAACATTGGAAAACGTATCTGAAATGAAATATTTGGGTTTCATAATTGATAAAAATATAGAACTAAACAGTCATGCTGATTATATCTGTGGAAAATATCTAAAAAACTCGTATATGTAAGAAAGTGTCTATGTATGCTAGGTTGACTCTTTTTGAAAGTTTAATTCATCCTCATTTTGATTATCGTTCAGATTTACTCTTTCTACTTAGTGAAAAAGAAATAGCACGATTGTAAAAGCTTCAAAATAGAGGTATGAGGTGAATATTGGGATGTAGCCGTTACAGAGCAGTTACAGTGTCTTAACTGGTTTTCAGTTGATAAACGTATCTCATTTATGACTATCATCCACCCAATCACTTTCAAAAGTTCTCATCGAGGAATTATCGAGTTCATGATAACAATACAAGAAGTAATAATAATTTTCACATTGAAAAAACTAACACTAAATTTGGAATGGATAGCATGATTCAGTGATGAGTATGTATACTTCGTATTACTTTAAATGTACTCACAAATATTGGTTGAATTAATATAGCTTTTGTAAGATATTCATTCATTTGTAATTTTTTGTATAATAATGAAAGAATGAATAAATTAGATGAATGAATGAATTTTTATAGAATGACATCGTCTTCTTTCTTTGGGAAATTGAGTTCAATTGGAAGGTACATATCATTAGCTCATCGTCTATGCTTTTTGTTAATTAGAATCAACGACCAACTGAAACTGAACCGTTCTTTCCAAATACATTGGAATACAGTGTTCTTGGATCATCCCCTCGTATCCTATATCTTCGTGAATCCCCCTTCACCTCCCCACCCCCTATGGAGCAAAGCTGTATATGAGCCTGATACTGGGTGTTGTTGATAGAAATCTGGTTCTGGTTTTGAAAAGAGTGTTGTTTTGTCACAGTACGATCTGACGTCTGGTCATTCTTTTCATTCTACCAATTTATACGAAATTACCAGAATGAAGGGGCCGTAGTGTAGAAAATGCCAAATATTTGTAGCTCTGTGGTCACACCGTTCAGCTGCAACAACGATGTAGTGTCTATCCGCCCATCTAATTTTTTCAACCAAAACTCTAACGTATCGCCAACTTGACAACCGCATTCGGTGATTTTGTACTTATCATGCGATGGGTTTTTTTTGTTTTTTTTTCCTTGGTACTCACGTATTTTTTCGTTTCGGGTGGGCATTTTACCTTCTTTGAACATTCAAGAAGACAAAAAGAAGGGAAAACATCCTCGAATTTGATAAATCAACGTTCTTCAGCATCTTGGAGGGAGGTGGATCCAACATTTTCCATATGGACGGCGCTGTCAAGTGAGAATCTACGTCAGAATCACTAGTTCTGTGAGTCAAAATATCACAGATGCACATTTGACAGCGCCGTCCATATGACAGAAGGATTCATCAAAGATTAAACTTTTTAGAGGATGCTTCTCCTTCTTTTTGGCTCCTAGAATGTATAAGGAAGATATAAAGAGTATCTTATGTGAGAAATGAAACTTCGAATGGCTATGGTGCCTACCCAAAACAGGCCGAAACAAGAAGGGTAATTTTCATACTTTTTCCTGAAATATCTCGAAAAATATAAGTTTGCGCACGTTTCTATTGTGAAATTCGAGTTTCTAGAGCCCAAAATCGTAAGTACCAAGAAGAAAAATCGAAAAAAACGCATTCTATTCGTTATAGCAGAAAATCACTCATATGTTAGTTGTTAGATGGCGACAACAAAATCAATATTATTCTTAAATGCACAATCAGTATTATCAGAACGTTGATTCAGAAGTAGTAATTCAGATTACTTGTCAATCAATGATCAAGGTATATATGATGACAATCTCGAAACATCAACTATGTGTGCAGAAATCTGAAGAAATGCTTTTGAATAGTAGTCATAAATGCCTTCAGTTTTCCTGTACATCGTTATTGCAACTATAGATGGCAATTGAACCTTGTTATGTCGTTGAACGAAATCTACTGATAGTATTCAGTGCTTTTTGCATAGTTCGAATGAATGATATGGTGAGATGATCGGTTCTTTCGAGTGAGTGCATACAAATAAATTCACGATTACCTTCGAAGTAGGAGAGAAAACTCTCACAAGAGCTGGATGTTTCCCCACATTGAGTATAGTGAAAGAATGATTGAAGACTTTTCCATCATAAGCATCATGAAAAACCATCCTTGCTGGAGTTATCCTCACGTTTTCTATTTCTCTGGATTCCATACTAGTGCCATCTTCTAAGACTACTGAATTCGTTCTGGAATTATATACCGAATCTTTGGAATTCGATATCGCGGGGATTTCAAGACCATCTTCCATTGCACGGCTATTTTATGAGTTTTTCTCTGATGTCAAATAGACAGTCTCAGAATGACTGTTCGACAGTTATTGAAGACTGAAGGAAAGTATGAAGGATGTGAGAAAGATGGTGGAATGACATCTGAGACATAAGGCTGATATCCATATAGCCATTTCATTTCAAAAAGTCTACTCTTATGGCCTATTTGGTGAACAGAATTTTATATCAGTCATCAGGTAGCGACATAGAAATCACAACGAGATCTGTAAGATTGATGATTTCATGAAAAAACTTTGATTCAGAAGTTATATTATTCTCATGTAACAATCAAACTACCTCATATACTCTCAGGACACAAAGTAATGGTTATGAAGTCTGTAAAAGTGTCAACATCTCTGAATATATTCAGTAACTGAAATAATATGATTGCAATGTATAGCGCTGAAGACTTGAATGAAACAAAACACTGTCAAACATTCCATTTCGTGCTGGATGGGTCGAAATTGGTCCTATTGTACTCCCATTCTGTAGCATATGAAAAGTTTATAGTGAAACAAAAAACTTCGCCACTCCTGAACACTAATCTGGAGTTCGTTTGTCGATATCTTTTACCGTTCTTAAGATGTGCCTACCACCGTAACAACCTCCTTATATCTACGCTACCTTACAATTTTGAGCAAAGTTGATCACGTCGAATAACGTGTGTGCGTTTAATGAGTTCTAGTACCAAATCTGGTCGGTCAAAAATACTTCAAAAAACTCAAACAGTCTAAAACTGAACTTTGAAATGCTGCATCTCTTTTTGAAAGCGTTTCGGATAGAAATTACATCATGCATGTCGGTTTTTTTTTTTATGAACCATCCAATGGTGATTCATTACTACTATAACCTAGATCAACCTGTTTATATAGGTGGAGCGAATTCATATAGGTCATCATCCATATCATCAAGTTTGGAAATATTGATAATCTATGTTTGTCTATGTTTGTCTATGTATTGTGTTAACGGAGATGAAATTATGCGAATCGAAGAACAGGGTGTACTAATGAAGAACTGTGTGGTTCTTCCTGAATATTCTAGTATATTCTGAAAGGAATCAGGAAAATTCGGAGAGGGCGCTAAATCAAAATTCAACTATATCTAGTTATGAATATGGTTCATGATATTTCAAAAATGTCAAGAATCTTGAAGCTGTGGATGAAAATTGGAGGTGAATACTGCATACTTGAAATGAGAAACTCGACTCAATGTTTCTCCCGCAACTCGATCTTCTCCAATGTGAAGTATTACTCATACATGATACAGGATTTCTGATCGGTTCGATCATTATTTGAACAGAAATTCATATTATCATCTATCACATCACATCATCGTATCTGGTGTGATGTTCGAAAGAGACGAATAGAAAGAGACGCAGGAATATTTATTTTTTCAATCTAAAGCACTCATCAATGATGATGATGTTGTTCATGTTGAGGTATATATTTCATGAAACATCTGAACAAATTGAGAGCAGCTTCTTCAGCAGTGCTCCCTTTCTTCTCGCCACAGTCAGCTACAATCTCATCAGCTTTCTCGTTAACAATGAATAACTGCTTCAAAACATCCTTGTCCACATCGCCATTTTCTTTCTGGATCTTAGATTTGACATTCATGCACAGAAGATGCTTCGAAAATTTGGCTTCATCGACTGGTTCTCCTTTGGCAAACTTCTCCATGACTCCGTGTTCGATCTTGGTGTCTGGATCTGCTTGACATTCTTCATGGATCTTCTTCATTGCGTCGCCCCTCTCACGCTGGGGGTTAGCAGAAACCTGGGGACGACATTTATCCATTGAATTTGGTTTGCAAAATGTTTCACGTAGTTGAAATCGAGATTTCAGGCTGGAATTATCAGCTAATGTCCATGTGACCATGCGATACAATCCAAGAAGGCGGAATTTCATCGAATCCGATCAAAAGGTGCAGTTGGATTTTCGTTCGTGAGAGTGTATGCTTTCGTGAGATGAATGAAATAATCATCTGAGTAAAGAACCAATATAGTAATATTTCATTCACCTATTCCAATTCATTCAAATTATTTTTTTTTCATTGAAGAATTACTTTCTTTATCTATAAAAGAATCAAATCATTCTTGTTCAAAAAATCATTCCTTCATTCACGTGCTTTGGAATATCAGGATTCTAGACTACTACGATGAGAAAAATATGATAAAAAAGGATCAATGTTTCATAAGTCTGGAAAGACGGCTCTACCGAATATTTTTTTTTATTTGTTCGCCTCGATACAGAGGTGGCTTAGGAAAGAAGTAAATGAGGCAAAACACGAAGGAACATCAGAAAACTCAAAAAAAAAGTTGTGGCTGAAATTCGAGCTTCATCTCTGGCAAAGTTCCGCAATTTGATATCTAACGAGATGCCGTTCTGAAACTTGAAGAATTCCAAATAGTGAAAAAAATCAAAATTTCATTCAACCGTTCTCATCATTTTCTGGAGTTATTCGAGGAAACTATTCGATATGAATAACACTTCATCATGACCACTTTTTTCCCTATGAGAAATCGTTTTCAAATTTGAAATCCGACGTTTCGTCTTCCAGAAACCATCATCAAGGTAATTGTTCTGAATACGGACCTGGATTTTTTATTTCACTTCATTTAACCTTTGGATAGCTCAAAAACTATGAGCTATCGAAACATCCAGAAAACGAAATTTGTGAGAGCTCACAGTATTTGGCCTTTTCAAAGGTAACAAAAAATGAAATGTAAAATCCAGGTCCGTATCAAAAATGGAGTGAGTTGATGATAGCTTTCGGAAGACGAACCTTCAGATCTGAAATTTGAAAACGTCATCTTGTAGGAAAGAAGATGATGGTCATGGTAAAGTGTCATTCATATCGATGAATTACTCACAAATATCGCCAAAAAATCTGAAAAATCTAAAAAATAGAGTAGAAGTTATTAAAAATTATTCCAATATATCTGTAGTAAGGACAGATGTTGTGATCTGCCCCAAAATGTCACTGCGCTTGAAATTAAACCTTCAGATACCTATAGAAGAGAAATTCTCTATTGATCAGTGGCACCTTGTTTTTGAAAGAAATTTTGGAAATACAAATATATTTAATAAGAATAAAACTTCTACTTATCTTGGTGGACGTTTCGGAAACGAATCTGCTCCCGTTCTCAACACAATTGAAATATTTTTCTCTTCGTAAAATTTTTCGATGTTTTCGATTCTGACACTGAAAAGTGTAGGTATCTAAAGGTTTAATTTCAAGCGCAGTGACATTTTGGGGCAGATCCCAAATCTGTCCTTACTAAAAATATATTGCAATAATTTTTAATAACTTCTACTCTATTTTTTAGAAATGAGGAGAGAAAATCCCATGAGAAGCTGAAAAATGAATGTACCACCTCCTCGAAAAACTTACAGACAGTATTTAGTATTCGGAAGTTTCAAAATGGCATCGAATTGTGCAATTTTTCCATAATTCAACCGATCCTGTATCTATCACGGCTTACGAAATCCAAATGACGAGGCTCGAATTCCCTGTACTTTTTGATGGGAATCGTCACTCCAGAAATAGATCATTTTTATGTGGTGACCGCAGTGAAATCCACTTCTGATTACTTTGAATTGATGTCGTAGCTCTATTATGTGCTGCTGAGGACTACTTCTTATTGAGTACTTTCAATGGATTTTGACTCATACAAAACCGAGAAATGAAGAACAATCATCAAAAAATTGTATTCACAGTATACGATATGTTTGTGAAGAATATCATACCGGTGAAACTAGCGGTCCTCTATCAGTAAGGATGGAAGAGCATAAGAACAATATAAAGAAAAGATATACCGACAAATAAAAATTTGCTGAACATATCCTTACTGAAAATGGACGTTATATAGCCGATTGCAATAATATTAAGATCATAGGAAAAGAAGACAACAACCAAAAACGGAAAATCAAAGAGTCTGCTTGCACTCTCCTGAACGGAGACAATGATATTGCTTCTTGTTCAGTTGATATAGATAGAACTTGGCATCCACTTCTGAAAATTGGATATGAAAATGGAAAATTCGATATCAATTAATGAAAACACCTTGTAACCAGAATTCCTCCGTCTACAAAAATGTCATTCTTCAGTGTCGATACCGACAGCACATAGAAAAAAAATTTAATTGTGTTGAGAACGGGAGCAGATTCGTTCCCGAAACGTCCACCAAGATAAATAGAGGTTTTATTCTCATTGAATATATTTGTATTTCCAAATTCCTCAATAACTTCTCTTCCAGGTATCTGAAGGTTTAATTTCAAGCGCAGTGACATTTTGGGGCAGATCATAAAATCTGTCCCTACTACGCAAATATTTTGAAATAATTTCCAATGACTACTTCATTTTTCAGAAACGAGGAGAGAAAATCCCACAAAAAGCTGGTGAATTCAAGACGGTGTTCGTGGGAAACTTTTATGCAGTGCCTTGCCATTCGTCCGATTGCGATGACAGTTTATCAACTTATTACTAGCACTTGCGCGAGAGTGGAAAGCATAAACAACAGAGCTATTTGAAATGTCGAACGGTATTTCCAAAATTATGTATTCTACGACAACATTGCTCCGGCTCCAGCAGCTAGTCAAGAATAAAATCAAACAAAAAACAGCTTTGAAAATCCCGTGATAGTTATTCACGCACTACGTTAGTAGGCGATATAGGGATAGTAACGCCAGGAGGGTGACTGGTCCAGCCAGAGGGCCCTCCTGGTGTTATTATTCATATAACGCACTTGGTGCATGAAAAACTATCAGTTATAGTATGTAGGAATGTTATCTAATTCATGTAATGATGAAGTCCTAGAAAAGCACCAAGTAAAAAAATAAAACACTATAGATTTTTTGGTTACCATTCGCATGCGTATTCTTGAATATTCCAGATTTCGAAAATCATCTTAGTCATTGTGTTCGAACAATTTCTGTGAAACTTCGGACAAACTAACTGTAGATTCACGTTATTATCCATTCGTTGAGCCTTTTTCAAAATTATCTCTGTATATTAGACTGCATTGGGAGTTAGTTCTCTCTGATGTGATAACTAGAACATGACTATACATTATACAATCAGTAAACTTATTGTTTGACATCGTTAAGTCATGATGACTTCACACAATGAGGCAAGTACCGACGTTTAGTTTTCTTTTTAATCCAGTTTTCGATAAATGGAGAGAGTTGAGAGAACATGATAGAACAACGCACGAGTAGATTATGATTCAAAAATAAGACATCCCACCTCCTTGTGTCACATAATAGTTATATTTATTTTTATAATTTATTTTAATAGGTAGAAAAGTACAAGATTCCATTCCGCAACCGGTGTTTCAAAGCCGAGGCGTAGCCGAGCCTTCTTTTCTGCCGTGTGGAACAGCTAATTTTATCTCCAAACCCGTTCCAATTTTAAGAAAAATCCGAATAATACAATTCACTCAATATTCAAATAATAAAATTATTTTAACAAAGATATCTGGGTCTCCGTTACTATGTTTACCACTGATGACGTTTGTTGAATTGTTTCTATTCACTTTATTGTCATTATCAATTCATTTTTTCAATCGTTCAACATTCTAGAGTGTGTATTGAATTCGATCGACAATTAATAATACCTGCAGGAATGCAGAGTGTATAACAAGTATGCATTGTTGCGCTACGAGTTTTACACATAATTGCATCGTTTTTTGTGTTCTTTTGTGTTTTTTTGTGCTATGTTTGTAAATTCTGAAGAATTTCATATTCCCATCCTAACTTACTCATTAGCTTATGTTATATTTGCACTCACCATTGCCACAAGGGCTATGAAGCAAGCAATCAACGCAATGGTCCTCATGATGTACTTATCACTTTACTATAACAATTTGAATTCTGTTTTCCAACTTTATATAGCAACACTATAGGGCAGTTATCATGGATCATAGCAGGTCAAACATATTTCAATCGTGAATTTGATAAGAAAACCCAAACTAATTTTATTTCAGCAATCATTTTTTAATTATATTCATGAAATGATACATCAGATTGAATTACTTTGAAAAGTAGCAGAATTTTGTTCTGAGACACGTTTCTTTTCTAATTTCATCACCAACTCCATGATATTTCCCATCAATTATCACGAATACTGATGATGTTCAAAATGAAAAAAAATCATATATCTCATGTCAGAATGAGAATATATTCATTTTGTGTAACACGCGAAAATAACAGAAAATTTGGTTGCTCTTGATGGTTTGTCTTTATCATTTCGAATACGAAATCATCGATCGATTACTGGATACAATGAATAAAATTCTCAGACATTCATTTGATTCTCCTCATATTTAGTAAACATCGATTAGATTATTCATTCAGTGGAACGTTGAATCATGTGGAAACTCATAGATTGAATTATGATCGAATAATATTCACGAGGATACAAGAACGAGCAGTCTACAAATACTTCTTGGCGTTCCAACAAAAACTTGTCCTCCCTCCTGTGAGTCAGAAACGGACGTATGATCGAAATTTTCGAAGAACATGTCAATTTTCATCTCTAGAGGAACTGATTCTGATATGAAAATCACATCCGAAACTTCACCTCCTTGCGGTCAGCAACTATACCATCCAATTTCTTTCAATGCCATGTGGGGTCGAGTGATACATCATTTGGAAGGTTTCTAATATCTTTATTACCTATTTGATTCTTCTCGCAATCAATTCATTCGTTAATGAGAAATTGAATGTTGAACGTTTCATTCAGGAGAAAAATAGAAAATAATTGATTGAGATATCATGTGTTACCCTGTTATTACTATCAATTGTACCAATTTTTCAAAAATATGCTGAGACATCTTCTTCTTTCTCGATTGGACCCACTGAAACCTTGTTCATCAGACAAATAATAATTGTCATATTATTTTTATCGCCTGTCTTCAACTTGAGAATTCCTGATCGGCTCGATCTTCCTTATTGTTGGGCTCTGATTTTCAACAAGAGTTTCGATTGAGAGTCTGAATTGAAACTTCCGAACGAAATATGAAATTATTTCTCGCTTCAACTTCAGCAAAGAAAGTCATGATGGAATACAGGATTTTCCTTCAGATTTTTCGGAAACTATACGAACAATATATTCTGGCTTCGTCATCGTCATCACTTCCATTGTTCATTGTAGTTTAATCTCCATGCAAAGAATCTATACAAGAATATATTCTGTCTGTAAGTTCTTCGAGGAGGTGGTACATTCATTTTTCAGTTTTTGATGGGATTTTCTCTCCTCGTTTCTAAAAAATAGAGTAGAAGTTATTAAAAATTATTGCAATATATTTGTAGTAAGGACAGATTTAGGATCTGTCCCAAAATGCCACTGCGCTTGAAATCAAACCTTTAGATACCTAAAAGAGAAATTCTCTATTGGTCAGTGACACCTTGTTTTTGAAAAAATTTGGAAAAACAAATATATTTAATAATAATAAAACCTCTACTTATCTTGGTGGACGTTTCGGGAACGAATCTGCTCCCGTTCTCAACACAATTGAAATATTTTTCTTCGTAAACTTTTTTCGATGTTTCCGATTTTGACACTGAAAAGTGACAATTTGGCAGACGTAGGAATTCTGGTTACAAGGTGTTTTCATTAATTGATATCGAATTTTCCATTTTCATATTCAAGTTTCAGAAGTGGATGCCAAGTTCTATCTATATCAACTGAACAAGAAGCAATATTATTGTCTCCGTTCAGGAGAATGCAAGCAGACTCTTTGATTTTCCGTTTTTGGTTGTTGTCTTCTTTTCCAATGATCTTAATATTACTCCAATCGGCCATATGTTGTCCATTCTCAGTAAGGATATGCTCAGCTAATTTTGACTTGTCAGTATATCTTCTCTTTATATTGTTCTTATGCTCTTTCATCCTTACTGATAGAGGCCTGCTGGTTTCACCGGTATAATATCTTCCACAAACACATGGTATACTGTATATACAATTTTTTGATGACTGTTTTTCATTTCTCGGTTTTGTATGAGTCAAAATCGATCTCATTGTATTTTCTGTCTTGAACACTGTTTTCACTCGAAACTTGTCACCAACACGTTTAATTTTTTCAGATATTCCGGGAATGTATGGGATTACATTTGTTATCAGTGTTGGTTGTCTTTGTGTTTGTTGTATATTCTGTCTGTTCTCAATTTGGTGTATTGTTTTGTCAATGAAATGTTTCGGATAAGTGTTGAGTTGTAGAACATCTTTTATATGGTTCATTTCGGCATTGAAAATTTGGTGGTTCGATGATATGGATTTGGCTCTATCATGAAGTGATTTGATTATTCCTTTCTTTATACTTGTATGATGATTCGATTGAAAATTGAGGTATCTGTCGGTGTGTGTATTTTTACGATATACACTTGTTATCAAATTGTTATCTGATTTTTTAATGAGGACATCTAAGAATGGTAATTGATTATTACATTCGATTTCTAAAGTGAATTTGATTGTTGGTTCGATATTGTTTATATAATTTAGAAAATTATCCAGTTCCATACGGTTATGTGGCCAAATAATGAAAATATCATCCACATATCTCCACCAAGTCTTTGGTTGTTTACTGAATTTTTTCACAATATTCTCTTCAAAATCTTCCATGAATATATTACTTAGAATAGGAGATAATGGTGAACCCATGGCCATACCAAAATTTTGTTGATAAAAATCATGATCTAATTGAAAGTAAGTTGTTTTGAGACATAGTTCCAAAAATTCTAAAATGCCTTCTACACTGAGCTTAGTTCTTTCAATGAGTTTTTCATCATCTTCCAGTTTCTTTTTCACTATTTGTAAAGTTTTTTCTATAGGAACATTAGTAAATAAACTCACTACATCGAAACTTACTAAAATATCATCTGTATCGAGATGGATGTTATTTAGTTTCTCCAAGAAATGAGCAGTATTTCTAATGAAACTTTCACTATTTCCTGATAAAGGTTTTATTATATCTAAAAGAAATCGTGATAAATTTTGACAAGGAGATCCTATGGAACTCACGATTGGTCTCAATGGATTGTTTGGTTTATGTATTTTTGGAAGTCCATAAAAATGTGGGGGTTTGCTATGGTATCTGGATATATGTTTCCTATCTGTTAGTGTAAGTTCATTTTCGTGTTTTTTCATAATGTTTCGTATCTTTCTCTCTATGTTTGCTGTTGGATCACTATTCAATTTTGTGTAATTGCCTTCATTTATAATTTGTATTATTTTATCATTATATTCATTTTTGTTCATAATGACTGTAGCGTTGCCTTTATCAGCTGGAAGTATTTTGATTGTATCATCATGTTTAAGATTATTAAGTGTGTTTTTCTCTTCTCTTGTGATGTTTGGTGTTATTTCATGTTTTTTCTCAATAATTATTTTATTTCTGATTCTATATTCATTAGAAAATTCATCAGGAAGTCTTTGTGCAGTTTGTTCAATAGCTGTTATCAAATCTAATTTTGGAATATGATTCGGAGTGATTGAAAAATTCATACCTTTTGACAGAATTAATTTTTCAGAATCTGTTAATGTTCTTGAGGATAGGTTTATAACAGTTCTATTCATGAAATTTTGTTGACGATGTTCTAATCTCGATTTTTTTAAATTCCTTTCTTCAATGAGTTTATTGAATTTTCCTATGTGTATCAATTTGTTCTTGTCATTCTCTTTTTTGTATGAGTTGTTCACAGAAATGAATATATGTGTTGAATCATCTTCGTGTAAAACGTTGTATAAAGTTTGTTCTAACTTTGAGATGATATTTCTTGTTCTTACCTTGTTGTATTTGTGGAAATTTATTCTTTCTCTTACCAATGCCTTACTTGCTTTCAGAACTATCCATTCACATTTATTACTATAAAATGGTGCTTTCAAACGTAACCCTCTTGGTATCACTCCATTGTCACGACATTTACAAAGAAAAGTTAAACTGTTTTCGGTGTGAGACAGTTTTATGTATAAATTTTCAAGATTCCGAAACTGATGATTGATGTTAGGCCCATACCTATTTGTTAAATACTGTCTGTAAGTTCTTCGAGGAGGTGGTACATTCATTTTTCAGTTTTTGATGGGATTTTCTCTCCTCGTTTCTAAAAAATAGAGTAGAAGTTATTAAAAATTATTGCAATATATTTGTAGTAAGGACAGATTTAGGATCTGTCCCAAAATGCCACTGCGCTTGAAATTAAACCTTTAGATACCTAAAAGAGAAATTCTCTATTGGTCAGTGACACCTTGTTTTTGAAAAAATTTAAAAAACAAATATATTTAATAATAATAAAACCTCTACTTATCTTTATTATCAATTAGATCATGATTTTTATCAACAAAATTTTGGTATGGCCATGGGTTCACCATTATCTCCTATTCTAAGTAATATATTCATGGAAGATTTTGAAGAGAATATTGTGAAAAAATTCAGTAAACAACCAAAGACTTGGTGGAGATATGTGGATGATATTTTCATTATTTGGCCACATAACCGTATGGAACTGGATAATTTTCTAAATTATATAAACAATATCGAACCAACAATCAAATTCACTTAAGAAATCGAATGTAATAATCAATTACCATTCTTAGATGTCCTCATTAAAAAATCAGATAACAATTTGATAACAAGTGTATATCGTAAAAATACACACACCGACAGATACCTCAATTTTCAATCGAATCATCATACAAGTATAAAGAAAGGAATAATCAAATCACTTCATGATAGAGCCAAATCCATATCATCGAACCACCAAATTTTCAATGCCGAAATGAACCATATAAAAGATGTTCTACAACTCAACACTTATCCGAAACATTTCATTGACGAAACAATACACCAAATTGAGAACAGACAGAATATACAACAAACACAAAGACAACCAACACTGATAACAAATGTAATCCCATACATTCCCGGAATATCTGAAAAAATTAAACGTGTTGGTGACAAGTTTCGAGTGAAAACAGTGTTCAAGACAGAAAATACAATGAGATCGATTTTGACTCATACAAAACCGAGAAATGAAAAACAGTCATCAAAAAATTGTATATACAGTATACCATGTGTTTGTGGAAAATATTATACCGGTGAAACCAGCAGGCCTCTATCAGTAAGGATGAAAGAGCATAAGAACAATATAAAGAGAAGATATACTGACAAGTCAAAATTAGCTGAGCATATCCTTACTGAGAATGGACAACATATGGCCGATTGGAGTAATATTAAGATCATTGGAAAAGAAGACAACAACCAAAAACGGAAAATCAAAGAGTCTGCTTGCATTCTCCTGAACGGAGACAATAATATTGCTTCTTGTTCAGTTGATATAGATAGAACTTGGCATCCACTTCTGAAACTTGAATATGAAAATGGAAAATTTGATATCAATTAATGAAAACACCTTGTAACCAGAATTCCTACGTCTGCCAAATTGTCACTTTTCAGTGTCAAAATCGGAAACATCGAAAAAAGTTTACGAAGAAAAATATTTCAATTGTGTTGAGAACGGGAGCAGATTCGTTCCCGAAACGTCCACCAAGATAAGTAGAGGTTTTATTATTATTAAATATATTTGTTTTTCCAAATTTTTTCAAAAACAAGGTGTCACTGACCAATAGAGAATTTCTCTTTTAGGTATCTAAAGGTTTAATTTCAAGCGCATTGGCATTTTGGGACAGATCCTGAATCTGTCCTTACTACAAATATATTGCAATAATTTTTAATAACTTCTACTCTATTTTTTAGAAACGAGGAGAGAAAATCCCATCAAAAACTGAAAAATGAAGAATATATTCATTCCTACCACTGCCACAAGGGCTACGATGGAAGGAATCAAACCCAAATCTTCACAATTTCACTTGTCACTTTATCAAATTGAATTACATTCTTCAACTATGTATACAAACGCTATGAGGAAGTTATCATAGCAGGTCAAACATTCTTTCAACATTGAGTTTGATAAATGAAAGAACCAAAATAAGTTCATTTATGTAATAATCACTTGATAACATTTTCATAATAAGGCATCTATCTCATTACTCCATTCCTAGATGTCACATGATATTTTCCTGAAGAGACATGTTTCTTTATTGGCTGAAATGGAACTATAATGGAATATCTCCATTATTCAACACTTTATCCTCCATTTATTGACAATAAAATATAAATTGATATGCCTGATGGACTGAAATAAACGGAACGTTTTCTCGAATTGTGGGATCGTACTGAGTACATTCAGTCAAATCAATTCCTTTTTCCACGTTGAGTTTTCATGATTTTCGCACATAAACGACATGAGAGGAAAACAATGGAAAAATGCATCGTGCATTTTAGTTGCTGTCCTGGTGTTGGTACTATCAAAGGACACTGAAATGTGCCTTGACTGATGTACTCCATCCTGAGGTGAGTAAAAATTTAATTTTAGTCGATGCAATCACTGTAACACAAGGAATGGTCATTTTTGAGAATGACAAAGTATCAACAATGAAATACAGTAGACCAAAGACCTCACATGTCCCCACAGGAAAATATCTAGCGACGTTAAATCGGGTGATTTTGGAGGCCAAGAAGCTGCTCCATCTCTGGCAATCCAACGGTGCCCAAACCGCTGTTTTTTCCCTGTGTAAAGTCTCAGATCTACGGAACTCCAGTAGGAATAGAGCAAGACTCAATTGGACGAATTACAGCAGCATTTGAAAACATTTGAAATGAAGATCAAATTTTCAGTAAAGTCCGCCTAAATCATGTGCGACGTTTAAATCGATGTATTCGAATTGGAGGAAGACATTTCGAACAATTGTTGTGTACAGAAGGCATAAATTAAACGCATTGAATCCTATTTAGGCAATTCATCGTCTTCCTGAATTTCGACGCGTCTCAGGGCCGTAGTGACACTTTTCCGGACATGGGACCCTCTACTCGAATATTTTCTACTACTGTTGCATTCAATAACCCTGAGAAGTTTGATCCCATAGATCTGTAACACCCTGTATTCAAGTTGACGGAGAAAAAAAGTACACTAGATAATCTGCGACAAATATGTTCAATATGACTTGACCAAGTTAGGTTTTGGGAGAGTGCCAGGAGATCCACTGTATTTCTGGTACCTCTTGAGTCTTCTGTTATATTATACTATTTTGTTTGTATCTCTTCGTTCAGTATCAATTTGTTGGCTGTGAACCATTCCTCATCTTTATGATCAAGAAAAATAGAAGTTATTGGCATGAAAGATGTGCGAAGGTCGTTTAAACAGGAACGATCTCAATACAGAGCCTTGAGGCTCTGTATCGGTTGAAAATTTGATGTCATATTGTTGGCAGATACGCATTGCTTTCTATTAGTGGAGTAAGATTTTACGAAATCGAGAGGAGGTCCTATGACACTATGATACTCTAATTTATCAACCAAGATGTTGTGAGCGTTAGGTTGGGAGCAGGTTCGGAGGGTTAGGAGTAGAGGAGGTTAGGAGAACGCCTTTGGACACTTCCAATCGAGAACGAAATCACAGCTGATGGAATTTTTTCTAGTTCGATTGGTCCCATGCAAAAAACCTTTATAGTATATTATAGTCTGCTCTACACATTGTTTCTCTTCACCTCGATATGACAGTGAGACAATGGAATCGTACATTAACATTTATTTTCTCATTTCGGTGCACTCATCGATGATGAGGGTTTCATTCATCTCCAGGTACATATTTCAATAAACATTTGAAGAAAGCGAGAGCGGTGTCTTCGGCGGTACTTCCTTTCGTCTGACCACAGTCAGCTGCAATCTGATCTGCTTTCTCGTGATCGTCAAACAACTGCCTCAGAACATCCTTGTCCATATCACCATTTTCTTTTTGAATTTTGGATTTGAGGTTCATGCACAGGACATGCTTGGAAAATTTGGCTTCGTCGACTGGTTCTCCTTTGGCAAATTTCTTCATCACTCCTTCATCGACCTTGGTTGCTGGGTTTGCTTGACATTCATCATGGATTTTCTTCATTTTGTCGGTCCTCTCTTTCTGGGGGTCCGCACAAACCTGGGAATAATAATTGTTGATTGAATTCGGGTAGCAGAATAGGATCATCTCTGAAATGATTTGCTTATGAATGTGGATACGTGATTTCCCATTATGAAAATGTATGTCGACAAACTGGTTGGACAGATGGTTCATATTTACATTTCAAATAATTTCAATTCATCACAGGATTCGTGTATTTCGATGGGCGAAAATCACGAACATACATGCCTCAAATAATGTTTTCTGAATGCAAGTGCTCAGGAATATCATTACTTACGATTGAATTGAAGGAGATTTCAAAACAAAAACGAACACAATGAAAAAATAATATGGAGGGTGGAGTGAATTGAAATTGAAAGAGTGATTCTTTGTGTCGTTTGTGCGGATTTGCCGATATCCATAGATATTCGTTCTGCATTGAACAGAGTTCTTTTTCTTGGAATCAGATCAATTTGGTATAATTCATGAAAGGTAACTGTCAAATGGCATGAATTGAAGTCAACATGATTTTCTTCCCAATCTTCAACTTTCAACTTCCGTGAATAAACATGCCAAGGTTTTCTTTCATCGATTTTCGAATAACTTGTTTCTCGAAGCTACCTGATATAAGTTATACCAAAATGGTCCAATTCTAATAGGAACTTTCTCTTTCGGGAACCTAAAGTATTTGAAAAATGCACATTTCATCATATCCGTATCTAGCGGTGGAATGGAAGATGTTGACGACCCTATACAATGCAGAAAGAATTCCTGCATACAGAAGAAGTAATATAGAGAATATTGGTACACTTCATCCAGTATGCGAATGCAAATATCGCAGCTGATCGTTTATGAGTTTTTTTTGTTTTCATTCACAACCTACTACCGAATAATTGAGCACCAGCTTGGGTTAATGATTTACAATTTTCTATGTTTCAAATAATCTCTGAGAAATCCAACGAATTCTCACTTCTTGTCATTCGGGAGTCCGTGGTATTCATTCAATATCTTCTTCATTCATTGATAGCTCTTGACTTTGACTAACATTTTTCACGACGTGTAAGTTGTTGATTATGAACAAAAAAAATCGCAGAATGCTTCTCCTCACACACAGTTTACCCAAAGTGGTATGTAAGGTGAGCGAGAGCACAGTTTCCAAAGACATGTTGATTTATTTTTTCTTTTGCCGATGAAGGTACCCTTACATGCAGACCTCGACGAAGACATCGATGTGTCGATACTTACGCGATTGGTTTGTCGTGTATCACATCTGTTCCCTATGATCGCTCTTATTTCTGATTATAATCTTTCGCGCTCTCTTGTAATTTTCAAAATAGTGTATTTGCACCTTTTGGTGACATGATCATCACATAACACTGTTCTGACAGTGAGGATAATTAGGTCCAACTATCATCAACTATACATATTACATTCCTGCAATGATACCGATCATACCTAACTTCAGTAGTAGGTTATATTGAAGCGTATTTTCTGTATTTCGTATCGAATATCATCAATGATGTGAGGGGTTTTTCTTGGTAATGCTGGTGATCCTGATAGTAGGTTCGAACCACCACACGAGGTTGTATTTGTTTTTTTCTCAAATTCATTTTTTTTTCAATCTCAACAAAAAACCAAATTATTTTATTCGCTCAATATTGAAATAATAAAATTATTTCAACAAAGGTATCTGGCTCTTCGATACTATGTTCACCGCTGATGACGTTTGTTGAATTGCTTCTATTTACTTTATTGTCATTATCAATTGATTTTCTCAATTGTTCAACATTCAAAAGTGTCTATTGAATTCGATCGACAATTAATGATACTTGCAGAAATGCAGAGTGTATGACAAGTTTGCATTGTTGCTCTACCAGTCTTACATAATTGCATCGTTTTTTGTGTTCTTCATCGAACCACTAGTGCCATGTTTGTAAATTCTGAAGAATTCCACATTCCCATCCCAACTAACTTATTAGTTCTTGTTATATTTGTACTCACCATTGCCGCAAGGGCTATGAAAAAAGCAATCAATGCAATGGTCTTCATAATGTACTCGTCACTTTACTATAACAATTTGAATTTTGTTTGGCAACTATATATAGCAACACTATGGGGCAGTTATCATGGATCATAGCAGGTCAAACATATTTCAATCGTGTATTTGATAAGAAAACCCAAACTTCATTTCAGCAGTTATTTTTTAATTATATTCATGAAATAATGCATCAGATTGAATTACTCTTGAAGGTAGCAGAATTTTGTTCTACTACACGTTTCTTTTCTAATTTCATCACCAGTACCATAATATTTCCCATTAATTATCACGAACACTGATGATGTTCGAAATGAAAAAAAATCATATATCTAATGTCAGAATTAGAATATATACATTTCGTGTAACACGCGTGGAGGATCGTTGGAAAATAACAGAACAATTGGTTGCTCTTGATGATTTGTCTTTATCATATCGAATCCAAAATCATCAATCCATTACCGGAAACAATTCATGAAATTCTCTTTTTTTCATTTGATTCTCCTCATATTTAGTGAACATCGATTAGATTATTCATTCAGTGGAAAGTTGAATCATGTGGAAACTCATAGATTGAATCATGATCGAATAATATTCACGGGGATACAAGAACGAGCAGTCTACAAATACTTCTCGAATATACCTAAGGGTGTTCTTCTCAAAATTGGTTCATTTATTAATGAGAAATTAAATGTTGAACGTTTTATTCAGGACAAAAATAGGAAATGATTGATTGGGATGATATGTGTTACCCTGTTGTTACTATCAATTGTATCATGCTAAGACATATTCTTCCTCCTTTATTGGACCCACTAAAACCTTGTTCATGGAGAAACTAATTATAGTCGTATAATTTTTATTGCCAGTCTTCAACTTGGGAGTTTCTGCTCGGCTCGATCTCCCTTATTGTTGGGCTCTGATTTTCAACAAGAGTTTCAATTGAAAGTCTCAATTGAGATTTTCAAAGAAATATGGAATTATTTCTCGCTTCAACTTCGGCAATGAAAGTCATGATAGAATACAGGATGTTCCTTGAGATTTTCGGGAACAATTCGAACAATATATCCTGGCTCCGCCATCGTCATCACTTCCATTGTTCATTGTAGTTTAATCTTCATGCAGAGAATATATATACATGAATATATTCATTCCCACCACTGCCACAAGGGCTACGATGGAAGGAATCTAACCCAAATCTACACGATTTCACTTGTAACTTCATCAAATTGTATTTCGTTCTTCAACTATGTATACTAACACTATGAGGAAGTTATCATAGCAGGTCAAACATTCTTCCAACATTGAGTTTGAAATGAAAACCAGAATAATTTCGTTCATGTAATAATCACTCGATAACATTCCTAAAATGAGGCATCTTATTACTCCATTCCGAGTCACATGATATTCTCCTGTAGGAACATATTTCTTCATTGGCTGAAATGGAACTATAATGGAATATCCCCATTATTCAGAACTTCTATCTTCATTCATTGACAATTGAATATAAATTAATATGCCTGATGGACTGAAATAAACGGAACATTTTCTCGAATCGTGAAATCGTCCTGAACACATACACTCACTGCAATTTCTCTTTCCACGTTGAATCCTCATGATTTTCGCACGAATACGACATGAAAGGAAGAGAATGGAAAAATGCATTGTTCATGTTAGTCTTAGGGCCGTAGACACTTCTCCGGACATGGGACCCACTACTCAAATGTTTTCTACTGTTGCAGCACTGAATAACCCCTAGAATTTTGATCTCATAGATCTGTAACACCCTGTATTCAAGTTGATGGAGGAAAAAAGTACACTAGATAATCTGCGACAAATATGTTCAATATGACTCGACCAAGTTAGGTTCTGGGACAGTCCCAGGAGATCCACTGTATGTCTAGTGTCTCTTGAGTCTGATGTTATACTATTTTTTTGGGATAACTCTTTTTTCGGTTCCAATTTGTTGGCTGTGAATCATTCCTCATCGTTCTGTTATATAATGTACATTCACTTGGCATGAAAGATGTGCGAAGGTCGTTTATATGATTCACAAACAGGAACGATCTCAATACAGAGCCTTGAGGCACACCATGTACGATCGGATGTAAATTTTATGTCATATTGTTGGCAGATACGCATTGCTTTCTATCAGTGAAGTAGGATTTTTTGAGATCGAGAGGAGTTCCTATGATACCATAATACTCAAATTCATCAACCAAGATGTTGTGAGCGTTAGGTTAGGAGCAGGTTCGGAGGGTTAGGAGTAGAGGAGGTTGGGAGAACGCCTTTGGATACTTCCAATCGAGAACGAAATCACAGTGTCACATAATTCATCATCACATCATTTTGTGATCAGCAACAGCTGATGAAAATTTTTCTAGTTCGATTGAGCCCATGAAGAAGTCCAGTATAGTATATTATAGTCTATTCTACACATTGTTTATCTCCACCTTGATATGACACAGTGAGACAATGGAATCGTACATTAACATTTATTTTTTCAATTTGATGCACTCATCAATGATGAGGGTTTTATTCACCTCCAGGTACATATTTCAATAAACATTTGAAGAAAGCGAGAGCGGTGTCTTCGGCGGTACTTCCTTTCGTCTGCCCACAGTCAGCTGCAATCTGATCTGCTTTCTCTTGATCGTCAAACAATTGCCTCAAAACATCCTTGTCCATATCACCATTTTCTTTTTGAATTTTGGATTTGAGGTTCATGCACAGGACATGCTTGGAAAATTTGGCTTCGTCGACTGGTTCTCCTTTGGCAAATTTCTCCATCACTCCTTCATCGACCTTGGTTGCTGGGTCTGCTTGACATTCATCATGGATTTTCTTCATTTTGTCGGTCCTCTCTTTCTGGGGGTCCGCAGAAACCTGGGGATAATAATTGTTGATTGAATTCGGGTTGCAGAATACGATCATCTCTGAAATGAACTGATTCGCTTATGAATGTGGATACGTGATTTCCCATTATGAAAATTTATGTGAACAATTGGTTGGACAGATGATTTATATTTCCATTTCGAATAATTTTGTTTCCTCACAGGATTGGTGTCTATTCCGATGAAAGGAGTCACGAACATACAGGTCTCAATGATGTTTTCACATATCAAAAAATAATATCGAGGGTTAAGTGGATGAATGCGAAATAATTGAAAGAGTGATTCTTTGTGTCTTTTGTGCGAAAGATATCATGTGGACTAGTTTTTTCTAAAGAAGTTTGTTCTGCATTAACCAGGGTAATTGCATCAAAATCAGATTACTCTGTATAATTCATGGGATGGCATGAATGGGATGGCATGAATGAAAGTCAACATGATTTTTTTCCCAATCTTCAACTTTCAACATCCGTAAATGAACATGCAAAGGTTTCATCATCGATTTTCCAATGACTTGTTTCGTGAATTTCCATAGCAACCTGATACAACCTGAAGTATTTGGATATCTGATAATATGCAGAATTTCGTCTTGTAAAATGCACATTTCATTATATCCGTATCAGCGGTGGGTCAAAAGATGTTGAACGACCCCATACAATGCAGTTCCTCCATACAGAAGAAGTAATATAGAGAATATTGGTATACTTCATTCAGTATGCCGATGCAAATATCGCAGCTGATCGTTTATTTTTTTTTCGTTTTCATTCACGACCTACTAGCGAATAATTGAGCGCCAGCTTATTTTGGGTATATGTGTTTCATATAATCTCTGAGGAATCCAACAAATTCTAGCTTACCTTCTCACTTTTTGTCATTCGGGAATCCGTGGTATCCATTCAATATCTTCTTTATTCATTGATAGCTCTTGACTTTGACTAACTTTTTTCACGATGTGTAAGTTGTTGATTATGAATAAAAAAATCGCAGAAAGCTTCTCCTCACACACAGTTAGTTTACTCAAAGTATTATATAAGGTGAGCGAAAGCAGGATTTCCAAAGATATGTTGATTTATTTTTCCTTTTGCCAATATAGGTACCCATACATGGAGACCTCGACGAAAACACATCGAAGTTTTCTTGTGTCGATACTTGCGCGATTGGTATGTCGTGTTTCACATCTGTTCCCTATGACCGCTCTTATTTCTGATTATAATCTTTCGCGCTCTCTTGTAATTTTCAAAATAGTGTATTTGCACATTTTGGTGACATGATCATCACATAACACTGTTCTGACAGTGAGGATAATTAGGTCCAACTATCATCAACTATACATATTACATTCCTGCAATGATACCGATCATACCTAACTTCAGTAGTAGTTTATATTGAAGCGTATTTTCCGTATTGAATATCATTGATAATCATCGGTAATGCTGGTGATCCTGATAGTAGGTTCGAACCACACGAGGTTGTATTCATTTTTTCCCAAATTCATTTTCCTTCCACTTCTGAACATGCTCTGAAATGAATTAAAAATGTTTTTTGTTTCTGAATCAATTTTATCTGAGTATCATGTCACAAATAATACCCAATAATTACAAAAATGGTGCATGCCAGACATTCCCAATTACTGATTCATTTCCACTTCTCCATAGTGTTCACTATTATATGATGGTATGTATTCACTTACCAACATAAACACCGAAGGATATACAGAGAGTGTCAAAATGTTTGCGCCAACCGAACATAAAATTTCCATTCTCAGATTGTCAGAAAACTGAATTTGAAAATTTCCTAGCTCATTCAGGGAAGAACAAAAAAAAAACAGAAATGTTTGAAAACTATCTTCAACAGATCTACAATCTCATGAACCTGATTGATAGAAACGAATTCTGCATGAAAACGTTATTGTCATAATTCAAGGGAGATCTAAGACTGAATTAGGTGTGATGTATCCTGTATCCAGAGCTGGAACCTTGAATAATCAGAAAATATCTTTGATCCCGTAGGAGGCAGTTATTTCAAATATGTTTATTGTTCCCAATCATGACCAACTTTTTTGAATGGACTTTCCTGATATGGAATATAATGATGCTTCACAATTACTCGAAATTTAGATTTTTTGTTCTTCCTTGTACGTCGTTCTGGAATTGAGAAATTTGATGATATAAGTGTAGATTTGTAGGGGAATATACTATTCATATCGCATGCATCTCATTCATTTCTGTGCGTAAAGTTTTTCGCACGCTATGCGAAACTACTCAATAATCTCATTGTTATTCCATGCAATCTCATATTATTTCACCTCTTAATTTCAATTTCCACTATTCGGTTTCCAGCTCCGAAAAGAAAAATTACATTTTTCAAGCATCTATGGTATTATGATATATGATTATAATATTGTCGAGCAACAATAAGTGCACATGTCGACTTAGACATAATGTCAGAGTCCTTCTTCCTTTCCTTTGTTTCTATGCCAGCAAAAATCTGCAAACATTGATTTTTTTCATCAGATGATCGAAATATTCAACAACTATCAGAATGAGCAGGTCTGATTTTCGAATGAATCATTAATTTCTTCATTTTTTCGAAATGTTTTATTCCTAACCGGTGCACAAAGTGCCTTTTCCGCATGCATAAACTTAACCCAACTTCGCTTCGCGTTGTTCGTCTAATTCTATTTGCGCGTGGAAGAGTAACACTTTGAGTATTTTCAAGGGGAATAACTATTGTACTCACCATTGTAATAATGGCTATGATGAAAGCAATCAAAGCAAAGGTCTTCATGATTCTGCTTGTCACTAGATATATACTATAACTATTTGAATTCAGCTCCTCAACTTTATATACTTGCACTGTGTGGAATTATCATAGTGAGTCAAACAATTCCCAATCGTAAATTTGATAAGAAAATTGCATTTCAGCAGAAATTACTCGATTATATTTTGTAATAATTCAACAAATTACTTTATTTCAAGTGGTCACATAATGTTCTTCTGTGAAGTTAGGTTTCTTCATTTTTTGAAATGAAGGTGAAAGAGGTTCAGTTTCGATCGTTCAAATTTGTTGAGTTTCAATTTCCAGTTCGTTCGTTGAGAAAAAATTGAGATACCTGCCCTCTACAGAATTGATGAATGATCAGGGCTGAAAAATGATATCTCGAATAATCCAGGCACGGGTTTGATTCAAAAATTTTCCAAATATATGAATGTCCTATAACTTGTGAAATGTTTGTTGAAATAGGGGTTTTCTTGGTTACTCTCATTCGACCAATGAGAACGCAATAATGATGATCTCACAGTCGAAAGCTCTTGTTTCTGCACGGAAAAAAAAATTATTTTTCTGGTTGAGATGTCATATTTCCACGTTGAGACCGAATAAATTCGTAGTTTTTCTCATTCTACTTCGAGAAATAAAATAGGAAAATACATGTTACCTCAGTCTTGTTGATTCCATCATTCCTTGTCATCTTGATCGATACCGATATTTCAGATTTTGAGTTATGATAAACATAGTATTCTTTTCTGAAATACATCGTGATATCTCGTGAATCCAGTGAATCGGTGGGATTTACCTCGGTTTCAGACTGAGTTTATGGATATTTCTTCAAACTACACAAGAATCATCGATTTTTTTTTTTGAATAAGCGACTACACTCAGAATTAAACATCAGTCGTCGAATTGTTCATCATTATCAGATATTCAAATTGCAAAAACAATCGATGATTTGATTGATTACGAAAGATTACTGATATTTTGCTTAGTGTATAAGTCATTTTTTTTATCTGTGGACAACACGAAAAGAAACCTATAATGTTCAAGGAACATCGTGTTAGCCAGCGGTAGAATTTTGGGCGAGCAGGAAAGTGTTGGAATTTTTCTTGAAAGTTCGGAGGTTGTAAGCATCAGGAAAGACTTCACTAGGCGAAGAATTCCATAACTTTGCCGTTCTATTGATGAATGATGCTTGGTATAGCGATGTTCGACCAGTCTCGAGCCGGTCAGTGTAGGGGTGAACAGCTTGAACTCGCCTATTTTTCATTGTTTACAAGGAATCGCGCGTGGTGGCAAAATAGATGATATTTCCGTTGAGCACCGACCGTGAAAGTTCCTATAAAAAGAAATAGATCGCCAACCTTATTACGATGATCTAGAGAGGTCAATGATTCGGTGAGTGTTGTATCATCGACTAGGCGAATAGCTCTCTTCTGAATTGAATCTAAGAGCTTCAGCGTATGTTTGGGGGCTGAGCTCCAAACATGTGAACAGTACTCCAGTACAGGTCATGACAAGATATATGATATCATGAAACTACAGTAGACTGGATGCACGTCTATACACTATGTCTACAGTATCAATAATATCGATAAAGTATCGAAGATTGAGCAAGTATTGAAGAATATCTGCTGGTAGATCCTTCTGGATTCTTTTTCCCAAAACTGAAGTTCAAAATTTGCTTGAAAATTCTAGAAAATAAGTCGAAAGTCACCTTTGCTGTGAAAGAACTTTGCTCTTCACGGATTCTCAGTTCTCGTCGATAAAATATCAATTGTAGTTGTAATTGTAATTAGTTGTGGAAGATACTCTCGACTGTCCAATGTGTCACCAACTTTCTTGAGCTCCGGTACCAATTTATCGTACTCGATAATATAGGTAGCTACTGAGTACCACATAAATAGGAATGTCATATTTCTAACTGATTTCTGATAAGACAAATTCGACCTGTCCTGGAGTACTGTTCACATGTTTGGAGCTCAGATCCCAAACATACGCTAAAGCTCTTAGATTCAATTTAGAAGAGAGCTATTCGCCTAGTCGATGATACAACACCCACCAAATCATTGACCTCTCTAGATCATCGTAGAAAGGTCGGCGATCTCTGCCTTTTTATAGGTACTTTCACGGTCGCTGCTCAACGGAAATATCATCTACTATGCCACCACGCGCGATTCCTAGTAGACAAACCAGACGAGCTCAAGCTGGTGATCCCTACACTGTTAGGCTCGAGACCTTTCAGAAAAATTCCAACACCTTCCTTCTCTCCCAAAACCAAAATTCCACCGCTGGCTACCACGATGTTCCTAGAGAATTATAGGTTTCCCTTTCGTGTTGTCCACAGATAAAAAAGAAGAAATACGTGATATTAAGCCTCACATACGTTACGTTGACAGAAGCCTGAGGTTAGGTTCTTCCCAGGTTTCGATAGAAGGGTGAATAGACTTGCACAATTAGGTTTTATTCAATATAAATGTTGATGGATTTGGTATGATACAATAATTAGTTTCTATAGAGTTGTTTATTCAATGTAGGTTGGAATGCCAATCCTCGAATCTCGGTGCACGGAATATCTTTGTTGCATTCTTGCTTCATCAGCGTTACATTGGCTATGCTCTTGTATGCATCTCCAGTGGCGTGGTGTTGGTGGAACATAACAGTGAATTCTTCGGAAGTTTTCTTTCCTTTGATGAATTCAAGTACAGATTCCTCAAGATTTGAGTTTGAGCCTCAATTTTCATACTATACCTACTAGGTACCTAATTTCTATGGAGCTATATTTTTTTATGTTGTTGAAAGTACAGTTGAAAATCGCTCATGAAGACTCAAATAAATGAAGTAGGGACCTGGGTGTGTACCACAAGCATACGAATATCGACAACAACTATCAAATGGAATTTCAATGAGTTACTTCGTCTTATTTTCATAATTCGAGAGAATATCAAGATATTCCTTTTTTTGACATCTAAGTTCACGAAACCTTCAATGCACATTCAGAAGTTCGGTAGAGACATGGCATGCAATATAATGAAAAGTACAGAGTTGATCACGGTTTATTGGGCTCTCTCCAAATCTATGGACGGAATTTGAAAATTGTGAGATACAGGGTGTACTTCGAGAACCCTGAAATATGTTCAATTTCTGTCAATCCGGGTCTAGATTTTCAGTCTGACTGGTAGACAAGTTGCTTGAGTAGAAGTAAGAGAATGTCTGACCATACTATGGAAATGATATATTATGACCCCACAAGAAATGAGCAAAATTGACTAAACAGGTTTTATGACCCAACAAATATGGTCTATTCAGAACCATCTCTGGTGGTTTCTGGACCTCTATCCACCATTGATGTTCTTCTGTTTCCCAACGAAACACCCTGGATATGCCTATGCTCAACAATTTTCAAAATATTGGCGAATTATTATTGTAAGTTCCAAAAAATCACGTCTTCTTCAGTTCACTTGTACTCAGTTGGAGATTATAGAATATGGTAGTTTCTTATGGAAGATAAATAGTTTTTCACTCGTATGTCGCATTGTCTGGTGAACGCCCTAATGTTATCAGATTGATACCAGAATTATGCTGAATTTGGGTCATTATGCATGAAATAAAGAGGGGTTTCCATTTAAAATAACGATATTGGGCTCAACTTCCGTTATAACCGTGAATGCCACATCCTTGAACTTATTTTAGAGGAATAACCCTCCTCAACAAAGTATAGTGAAATGTTCAAATGCTGTTCCCGGAGGAACCTATACTACTTATACTGTATACAAATATTTTACCGAGTTGACATAAATATTTGAAAAAAATAGACTGACCAGCAGGAAGGATATGAGTCTTCCGTAACATCAACTCGAATTCAAAATTGTTTTTTCCAATCTCAGATTCATCGTGCGTTATTGAAAGTGTTACTTTACCAATGCATTACCAAAAATGAATCCGGGAAAAATGAAAAGCCATGTACCTTCCTGAAATTTGAAAATTGGTGTAGAGACAATGGAACGAGCCATTTTAACAAGAAAATTATACTGCCGTATTGTGAAGGACAGAAATTCGAAAGCCAACATCACCCTCTGGATTCTGGTTACTTTTCACCCTATTGCGTGCAGAATATCTTTGAAAAATTATATTGATCTGAAGATATACAGGGTGTCCCATAAAAATACCGACAAACTTTAAGGGATGGTAAAGGATATCAAAATAAACATTTTTGCTCGATAGTCATAAGTCCGGAAACTCTTCGTTCTCGAGATACAGGGTGTTTAATTTTATTGCTTTAGCACCCTTTATTCGTCGGTATGTTTTGGATACTCTTTCCAAGATATCAAAAATTACGAATATTTCCCAATTAAATACAAAACAAAGAATGATTAAAAGTCATTAATAATAATTAATGATTAGTAAAAAAAAGTTATTGGAAGTTTCATTAGTTTTTCAATATTCCAATAAACGCATTGGTGAAATGTAAGGTATGATTTTGAATCATTTAATTTTTTTTCATAGATGTAAGAGATATGGTTTTTATTTTTTTTTCTTCAAAACGAAGCTAGATACGGAAAAATTTCAAGGGACAAAAAAATCGCATTTTTAGTTGTTCATTCGGAAAAGATATCATAATTACAAAAAATCTACTGAACGATATTTTTTTTGTGCGAAAACTATCCGACATAGCCCGTGGGCACGCCTCTGAAATTATTGTGCAAATTCTAATAGCTCCAAAAGATACCTTATAAATGTATCAATGATCGATTTCTTTATAAAAATTTAACACCCTGTATCTCGGAAACAAAGAGTTTCCGGACTTATGTTTATCGAGCAAAAATGTTTATTTCGATGTCAGCTACCATCATTTGAAGTTTGTCGGTATGTTTATGGGACACCCTGTATAATAATTTAGTGACATTTCTGATGGATTTCTGATGGAGTGACTTCGATGGATATCAATAATCTCAGCTGTGATCGACTCATCGAATAATCCTGAAACGGGTCGATTTTCATTCCCAAATATATCGACCTAAATAGCAATGTATGCTGTATCATACATTATTTGAAAGAGCTATTGGGTATCATGACATAGACCCACTCAAACTAACATTATGTTAAACAACATGTATAGGAGATAGTTTTAAATGATACGAAAAAAGTTATATAGAAATATATATTCTCTTATTTTGATTCAGTCAGTGATGGTGATGTTCATGTTTATGTTGAGGTCTATATTTCTCAAGACATTTGACGAAAGAGAGAGCAGCTTCTTCAGCAGTATTTCCTTTTTTCTCTCCACAGTCTGCCACAATCTCATCCACCTTGGGGTTACCATCGAATAATTTCCTCATAACATCCTTGTCGATATCACCATTTTCCTTCTGGATTCCCCCTTTTACATTCATGCACAGAGAGTGCTTCGAAAATTTGACTTCGTCGATAGGTTCACCTTTCCTGAATTTTTCCATTTCTCCCTCTTCGACTTTGGTTGCTGGGTCTGCTTGGCATTCGGCATGGATTTTATTTATTTTTTCCATCCTGTCAGAAGTGGGGCTGGCAGCAACCTGTGGAAGACAGTTTTGTTGTTTGTTAAGTAGAAATATACGTTCCTGGTATATATACAGGCTGTTTCATCTGAAGCACTTATTAGATGATTTTTGGAGAGCCATAATCGATGACTTGCTGATCAATGAGAATGTTTCCAAGATGGTGGCACTTCCGGTTATCCTGGAAGTTGACACCAACTTCGTTATTTCAATCTAAATCATTGCTATATCATTGGAACCTAGAAAACTGTGATGCGGTGTTCACAAATTCCAAAACATTCATATAACGATTGTTAAGAAATCATCGAACAAGTAGTGTTTGCTGCAAATCACGTACCCGTTCATTATTCATTATCATCATCATTATCTTCAATATTATCATCACTATCATTATTATTATTTTGATATTTTTCACGAATTTTATAAAGTTTGTGTTCGGGTATCATTCTGTGGAACGAAAGTGATTCTTCTTAATTATTCATTTTTTTTCAAACTTTTTACCTACAACATGATAATTCCAACAAAAAGTTGTTGAAATATAAAGTGAAACCAATCTAGAAAAGTACGTTCAATTTTTTGAAAATACATAATATAATAATGGAAATCGCATTGTGAAAGTGAGGTATTCTTTCATGTCCTTCCTTCTCCAATATTATTCTAATTATATTTGAGATACATATTCAGCTTGAAAACTTTGCCGCTTCACCCTGATAATGAAACTGATTGAGAAATGACGAATAGTTTTTCAGTCGAAAGGTTCTATGGAATTAGAGTGAAGTGTGTTATATTTGTGCTACAATCAACCAGAGGAAACATCAGAACATCGATTGGTGCTGAATTTCGAAGGGTTGATCAGGACTGAATGAGGCTTTGAAAAATTTTGAACGAAGTGAAATACAGCAATATTCGTCCAAAATTCTGTTCTCTCCTTCTTATTTCCTTCCAGTTGTGAAACACGATTCTATACCTCAGTCAGGGTGTTTTGAAAAGTGTCACGAAATGAAATAGGAGGTCCAAAATATGCAGAAAAGTCTTCATGAACATTTGTCCGCAAATTAACGGTTTCGGTGATTCGGGTCCTATAGCCAATGAGGTTGTTTTGGAAAGAGTTTGACAGTCCTTGCGGCAGAGATATCTGATTTGAAGCAATGAATGAATGAATACTTTATTCATCATCAGATAATCAGTTCACAATGTGAAAATATAAAAAGTGAAAAATGGTATAAAACAACAAATTTCACACTATGTATAAATAAAATAATAATATATCAAATGTAAAAATGAAAAAATAATTTTAAAAATAATCAATTAATATACCCACAGCAAGAGCCAACTAGTATGAATTTATATAATAATATTCAATTTTTCACATTATCCTTCAATTTGGTTTCAAACAAATTAATGGAAGGAGATACTTTGATTTCACGAGGAAGTAGATTGAATTCAACGATACCTTTGAAAAAGACAGATTTCTTCTAGCTAGATTTAGAGGTTGGTTTTACATAAAAGTTCATATTGCTTGCCGTTGCTCGATCATGAATACTATTTACAGGAATCAATTGACACTGTAAATAATTGGGCAGTAGATTATTTATCATTTTGAAGATAAAAATCATTGGTTGAATGAAATGATTGTGTTTCACATCGAACCAGTTTAGGAACTCTAACATCGATTTCATACTCGTATATCTGTTGCAACCAAGAATAATACGCATTGCTTTTTTGTACAATTTGCAGTCTGTCATAATTGGATATGTTCGTATAAATTATAGAACTGCAATAATGAAATGAAGCAATATTATAGAATTGTACACTGTTATCCGACTATACTGAGATAATGACGGAGCTATGCGTCTCATGTTTCGACTCTATGTTTCTGTTGTTTGTGTTGTTTTTTTTTTCGCATTGAAAAATTCTTTTGTCCTCAAAATGGACCGCATTGCCGAAACCGTCAATTTGCGGACATACAAGTTCATGAAGACTTTTCTGCTCATTTCGGGACATATATTCCATTTCGTTACACTTCTTTTTACCACCCCGATCTCTATTCTGGAGATTATACTCGAATAAGTATACATATATCGATTCTACTCACCATTGCCACGAAGGACACGAGAGAAAGGATCAATATGGTCTTCATGGTTTCACTAGAGAACGACGCACTTTGGAAATTCATATTTTTTTCCAACTTTATATAGTCCAACTAGCAGGCAGTTATCATTGCAGGTCAAAACATTTTTCGAACATGAATTCGATAAGACAATCCAACAGAGATGTATTTACCACTTTAAATTTTCCTATAATAAAGCATCCGACGATGATGTGTACAGAGTGTTGAGTTTGATTGCTGGTAATATCATTTACAAATGAAAGAGACTGATACATTTGATACTACAAGAATAACTTCTTCTATGGCATTATTCATATTTTCACGTTGTCATTGATCAGTTCGATTTGGTTCCGATACTTGCGAAAAAATGTTTCGAAAATAACTCTCGAACATCGACATCACTCTCGAGTACTTTGCTATTTCAATTACTACTCTCACTTTCATGAAATGAGTGCTTTTATTTTGATATTCGTGATTATCGATGAAAGATTCTTCATATCGAAGAGTGAAGAAATAGAGAGAAGTAGGAAAGCGTAGAACAGAGAAGCAATAATTTATTCTGTTTAATTCCAGTTCGAACTCGAAATAAGTGTCAAATTTAGTATTTCTGTCAATTTCGAGTTGAACTCATTCTTAGTGCCAGCTAGAAATTAACAAAAAAAAGTTGCCCGTTCCACGCTTTCGTAGAACAGAGATACTCAAAGCAAAAAATGTATCTACTGCCACTGAATTTCGAAAACCAAAATAATTATACCGCTAGTGATGTATGCTAGCGGAATGCGATACGACAAAACAAGATGGGAACAGACTGAAAGGAGTGGAAATGACAAAGACCAACAGGAACGTGAAAATGGTGCTCTGTGGAGGAGGAGAGATTGCCCAAGAAAAAAATAGTTTCGCTCAGTATCTCTGAATCAGAAGATGGAGCACAAGCAAGAGATCGAAATTAATGGGAACAAGTTGTGTAGAGAATCGACGTTAAGACCGGCAAGGCTTATATGAAGTCGCTATTACAAGAATAAAAGTATCCTTCAGGTTACCGTGACAATATTCCAACTATGACCTGCTATAGGAGCTATAGTGATTTTTACAATCTTTTTTTTTTCATATTCTTGTTGTCAAATCATACAGTTTCCATGGAGAATAAAGATATCATTTGAAGAACCCGTGATTTTACCTTCGATAACTGTTCATTCCATTGAGTCTGAATTCATTCCATTACTTATTATATCCATCAATACAATACTTAAAGGTAACGAGATCAGTGAGTTCTTGAGTGAGAGTGGAAAATGATTGAATAAAAACTTGCTATCCATAAAATCATCAGACAACTCAACTTGGATTCAAATTGATCCAATAAATCCTGGACATCACCTCCGACAAATATATCACCGGTTGATTTGGGATCCAGTAACAAACTGAACTATTTTCGAAACTTCTTATGATGGAATAGCGTTTCAGAATGAACTTCTGTTAATCATATTCTGTGTGGAAAAAGGTATACCTACTCGTCAGTTGAAAAATATTCATTCATGAAATTATCATATATCTGAGTATAATATGAATTCCCAGTATACTTGGAACGAATGGAAATATTTGAACTGTCTGGAAAAGTGGGATGATTCTTGGGTTACATTCCAGTTTCCAATTCAGGCGTCATCCTTCATGAAGAAGACTAACTTTCAAACATACAACAGGTGGATGCCCAGAATCATAAATTGCGAAAACTGATTCAGCGTTTATGTTTTTTCGTTAATCCAGGATGATGTGAATTTATGTTCATAGAATCATTTCTTTTTCGTTCTCATCTGTTACTATTTCAGGAATAGAAAATGTCTATTGCCCTACATTGTCAGTCTCGAGACATGCCGAACTTCTTAAAATGCTTACGACCTCCAAACCCTCAAGAAAAATTCCAACACCTTCTTGCTCTCCCAATATTCTACCGCAGGCTGACACGGTAATAGAATTTCATTTTGTGTTGTCGTCAGAATATGAGAAGAAGGAAAATGTTCAAATGGGTAAAAAGTTTTCTCTTTCTGGCTGAACTATGTCGGTGTAGTCAATCTACTCTATCATCTATTGTTTCGGAGATAACTGAGAAGAATTGAAATTCTCTCGTGGGAATTATTCTTCATGAGCTCTCACTTATACAATATTCATACAATTCTGATGGATTTGTATACGATGGTCGCGAAACCCAAATAATCTTATGGTGATGATAGATTCTTTTCATCCGGTTACATTCTACATTTTTAAGCTCTATAGGAGATAGCAATAGTGGGACATGAAAAAGTGCTAACCCTGTATACACATAGACACATAATTTCATGGTAAGAACATCATCAACCTGACGACTATGCACTGATGACGAAAATGATTCATTATCATACACGAAATACATATTTGGTTCATTCATATTGTGTTATTATCTATCTTCATTTCAAATAATCTCAAAAAGTCGTAGTTCAACCAATTCGTCAATACTCGTATCTCCATAAATCATCACAATCAATAACGTTACTCTATAGATAATATGTGGTAATATCAAGGAATCTTCAGGAAAACACAAGATTTCTTCTTTTCAGAAACCAATAGCAGACATGGACATAATTATACGGTGTGACGGTTTGAACGGGCTAACCAACGAAAACAAATGCGTATTGGACCTAGGATAAAAATGGTAAATGATTACGACTATTGAAAATATCCATATGTTGCCTACTATTACTACTTACTACTAATTCAATTACTACGTAGAGTTCAGTTAACCATAACATCATATGCAAAAGCAACTTGAACAATACCAATACGTATACTTTATACTTTGTATACAAATATTCATGATTTGTTTCATGTTTGTTCATCAAATCAACATAACTCTGGAATCTGAAGGAAAAAATAAATTCATAGCGTTTCATCACCTCATCCAATATTCCCTATTTTATTGAGTTTCTGTAAATTTTCAGGAAAATAAAGAGATCATTCGATCAATTCTGTCGCATTTAGCAGTTTGTTCAGATTGGGTAGCTATATATAAGAATACAAAAGAGAAAATGGTTCAGCATTATCGCATCCAAAAAGAATGCCTGCAATATTTAAGATTTTTTTCCAATTTTAATTTTCAATTCAATTTCAAATTCAATTCAATTCTTTCAGAATGAAATTCAAAAGATAATCCACTGAACGCAGCCACACACTTTTTCTTCCAGACCACAGACTGATGTACCTACTCTATTTCTCTTTTTTCTCTATTTTCTCTCAATCTCACGGTGTTGCCAACTGGATCAGAAAGCTACAAAATCCAAGATGACGATACGATACATCTACGAATTTCTCCAATACGATCTGACTCTAGTGACTCATGATTGAGTCTTGCAATCAGTTGATATAGGGATCTGAACATCAACATAATGAAATCTGAGCTGAAGCTATCGATGGTAAGAACAAATTCATCCTGGAAATCTAAAGAAGTCAATTAGTTCAACTTCAATATCCTTTAAATAACCTGGCTCATAACACACATTTTGAGTGTCCTACAAATTGCTTGAATAAAAACAATTCGGATCTGGCATTACTAATACTTCTTCGTTATTATTGTTTTTGGTATCGATACGAGGTAGTTTCCACGTCTCAAAACACAATTTCGAAGTTGCGGTATTGTCGCTATGACTGCTTTCAGATCTCTAGAATAGAATGTGTTCTAGAATACGTTCCTGGCGACGACCAAATACCAGATCGATTAGGAATACTGTGATATAGTTGTATAAATACATTAAATCAAAAAATTTAACACTATCGATTTTTTAGTCACTATCCGCATGTGTATTGTTGCAAATTATAATAAACAAGCTGTTCTTTTTCCAAATCCATCGAAAATTTTCTGGTAATGATACCTTGAAGCCTGTAGGTAGGATTTACCTCAGTTTTCGTGTCTTTGGCCATTTCACAACTTCTCCTGCATTGACCGCGTCTGAGTTTGTTGTGCGGTGGATTTTTGATTCGACACTTCCCTCGACAGAAGTCATCGTTTTTTTTCTCAGTATAAAACGAAATTCTCATAATGAATCATTATGAGAGATTCAAATTACAAAGACGGGGAGTTTGCGGAGTGCACCAATCGTTCGGTAACGGAACACAGTTGTATATAATTGATGAAGACTAGTTTTTCAATAGAATTCTCATACCCATGGAGGTATCAGTACCCACAGGAAACAAAAATAGACCATGAGTATTTTCTCATTTTTTACCAAGAATTTTTCACAATATTGTTGATATACCCCGTATAACATGTGCACCTACTCAGAAATTCAAACATTTCAACATGTATCTTCATACTTATTTTTTAAAGACAGGTATGAGACGAAATGATACTTCAAACATTTTGTTCATGAAAGTCAGTGTGGACAATTTTGTAATTCTGTTTTGCGTATTGCATAGTGCTCAGATTCTTCAATTCATATGAACATATTACCCATTCCGGACTTGTCCACTTCAGAAAAACCTTGAATTTATGAATACATTATCCATGATTTGTGTAGACGAATAAAATACCATTTTGGTGGTAGATATACCAGTAATAAAAGTTGCATTTTGTATTATTCTCTCCTTTTTCACGATTATATCCTTTTAATAAACGTTCGGTGCACTACTGCAATGTATAAAAGCAGCCCGCATGTTGAAATCAACAAACGTTCAGAGCTCTAGCCGGCAGCCTAAATCACTGAACTGTCGGTGCACTAGTCACTTCGAATTGTTGACATTATTCACAACGAAAATTCAATTATCGGAGAGGATGAATCAAGTTCACTTTCCTAGCGATTTTCTCTCTCATCCAGTGTCCGTCGAATGAAAAGAGATTGACTTGGTTCATTTCCACGACTGAATATACCAATGCAGAGATACCGGATCATGTTTTAGTCGATGAAGAGGTTTTGCAATTATTAGTTAAGAATCTTCGATCAGTACCAGAGTCATCGATCACAAATTGGGTTTTATTGCAGTACAAATAATTTATACTGTTTCTAAAAGTAACTGGGACCAGTCAGTCCTAACCCCTACAGCTTTCGCTGTCAGTCTCAAGTCAACTGATTTGGTCATGCCGAAATATTCTTGGTCATATACAGGGTGGCTCGATGAAAACGAAAGAAGGTATGCATTTCACTGAGAGATCAAGGAACTGACATTAAAATAAATGATTCTTTATGTAATATTGGATAGAACAAGATTTATAAAACACATAAGGCACTTCTTAGATGCACATCGTCCCAACTCAACAATGAGAAATAATGATGAAAGGGAAAAAAGCATTTCTTTCCATCTCTAGCCGATTATTTTCATAAACATGTTTTCTCGAGAATTACTGCATTGAATTTCATGAACAAGGAACCATTGGTAAGTTATTTCGATCATCTTCAGAATGATGTATCACTTGACCCCTTGTCTGATTCGAGATTCAATGGTTGGAGCTCACCCCTCAGAGGGGTTTGAAGTGGAAAAGTTGGAAACATGCGCAAAATATTTTCCCCTCGAAATGAAAATCGACCGGTTCGAGCGGTTTATAACTATGTCATATCGGCCTTGTTTTGTTTTCATTGGACCACCTAGTATAGACTGAAGGCATGCTCCGCCATAATAAATGTGAGGTTAGCGACTGGAGTCATGGGCGGCGCATTGCTACAAGAGTACAAGGTATCATTTTGTTTTATTTATGAGATATGGATAACCCACTGAATTGATCTTCGCATTCTTAGGTAGATTTATTATACTTTCTAGACGGCATGAATGATTTCCAAGTTTAATACTCTGGTTATAACATAGACACAAGAAATTGTCAATGCATTGTTCCGTGATGGGCGTAGTTATGGCCATCATGAGACTTGTGATGACTATGAGCATGGGACTTATGATGTTCAAGTGCATATCTGTTCAGACACTTGGCTAGAGCCACTGCAGCTCCTTGTGCGGTACCACCGTTCTTTTGTCCACACTCGCTGATGATTTTTTCAACTGCAATGCTGTTTCTCATTTTTCCGTCCAAGAAAGTCCTCAGACCTGCATGGTTAATGTCTCCATTTTGGTGCTGGAAACCTGCCTTGACGTTCATGCATAGAACATGGAGACCCAATGCAGGATCATGTATATCCTCTCCTTTCAGCGCCTTCTGAATGACCTCTTCATCAACGCGGGAGGCTGGATCGGCTTGACACTCCTCATGGATTTGGTGTAGTCTGTCCTTTCTGCCTCCAACCGCCTGAAAATATCTCATCATGATACTTGGGCGAACTTTTTCATTTCGTGAGTGAGGAGCGAGCGTCAGCGAGTGTAGAAACCGCAAGAAAAAAATTACATCACTTTTAACAAATGAATGAGATCGTGAAAATGTAGAATGAAACGAATAAATAAAAACAATTCTGGGAACTTCGAATAAATGTTCGAATGAAGAAACGAGAACGAGAAATTCATGTTGCGTGCAACTAAATTTTCTCTTGGAATCAATATTAGATACTAATTTCTTTTTTGGATTTCTTGATCTTCTTGATTGAAAAGCTCTATCATTGCCATATGAACCAAGTTTGGAGTCTGACACTTTTCATTCCAATGTGTTTCATAAGATTATGATATAAAATATGTGCATGATAGATCATGTTAGTGATCGATAAAATTTGGTGGAAATCTCTCAGTGGTCAACCATGAATAACAGTTTTTTTTCTCAGAATGATGCCTAACACTAGATGTCTATTTGAGAATTGAGAATGTCATTTCCAATGACAGTCGTACAGGAAAAATATGAAATCCCATAATCGTATCAACAAAAACAAGAAATCATAACCAGGCTTCAAAAATTGTACAGTCAGAAGAACAAACTAAAACCACACTTCCCTTTTCGAGTTCAAACTTTGGTGTCTTTTTATCATGTTCTGAATATTTGCCTTCATAACATCCATTATTTGAATGATTAGAGAGATTAGTTGAAAGCAAGATATGACTATGTGAATACCATATTCTTTGTATCATCCATGTTCAGTATACTATTCAGGTACAGAGTTATTTCTGCCGAATCAAAATACTCTCATGATAATGAAGATGCCATAATAAGTTATGACAATAGTAAAAGTCATCATACGATATCCACGTTCATCGTGGCTTATGATATCATAATGATGTTTTAGGGAAGAAACTAGTATTTATTATGATTAGATAACTCTTGCATATGTCTAGAATTGCCCTTTGTTCATGACAACATACATTATATAAACATTGCACAGCATTGTCAAGGACACTATCAGTTTTCGTTGATTCGTGATTGAGAAGTGAATAAAAAAGCTTACTTATTTTATTTTTTCTCATTGCATTTCCGCAATCTGTACGTATTTTCTTGAAATAATTCATATAATATGAGCCTTTAGTGATCAAAAACCGTTATCAACTCATTTCGATTCTTGTGAAAGTTTTTGAGTTGGCACTATATAGTATTTTCAGGAATACATGTCTCTCAACGTTCCAAAATTGACTCTTCCAAGCTTTCACACAGCTATCCTCAGATATCTAAATGATCTCCGATGTGAGATGAATTATGATGAGATGAATCTAATCAAAAGTATTACAGAGTGAACAAAGATCTATTGTCAAATAGAGGTTTCTGCATCTTTCAAGATATTTCGAAATTGAACACCCTGTATAATATTGAATAACTGAACGCACCATCGAATTTTGCTTTCAATGATGAAGGATTCGCTATAGCTGTCTGCAAGAGTTTTAAGGGTTCTTCATGAACATGTTATGAGAATTCCAATTGCATGATCGATAGCAAAATGTTTCAACTGAATAATTCTATCTATCAGAAATTTGTTGTGTCAAATGTTCTCTGTCCTACTCTACCTATACTAGTTGTGGTGAAAAATTGAATGATTCAGTCTTAAAACTTTTGGTACCAGCATTGTGCGAAAGATACTCATAGAAATTAAAATTTTCCACAAAAATTATAATAACTCGAAAACAGTTTTAGAATACTGAAAGGTCATTATTAGAGATCATATGAATTTTGAGCACTTTTTGTCTACCCGCCCCTGGCGATATGTCAGATCGATATTCCATATCTCAAAATTCGAGAATTCAATTCTGATAAGCACGTTGAAAACTTGTAATGAACGGGTTACGTAATTCAGAAGATTTTGCAATTCAGAAGACTTGACTAGAATATCTCGAAACACACTAATGCATGGAAGGTTTCGAAAATGTATCCCAATTGTTTTCAATTCATTCTATTCCCAATGTTACGACGCTGTATTAGCGCCACGGTAATCTATTTATTTTTTCTCAGAATTTTAGGAGTTCTTCTCAATATTTTGATTTCTATGATTACAAGATGATTTAGGTATGCATTCAGTGGAGAAGTGGAAGAAGAAGAGAAGTGTGGACGCTGTCACCGACCTCACCTAGTAGACCTATTTATTTGAATTCAACATATACAAAGATATTTCTTCCTTGGTTGAATGAATCACCTTCTGTGTTCTCATCATTTCAATTGTTTATTCGGGATTTTTTCTCAAAACCAAATAATTCTCCAACTCTTATTCCATTTTGATTACGTTAACACAACAAGAAACTATTAGGTATGCTTCGTCTCTCAATTGTATGAAGGAACGAGGAAAAGCAAATTGCTACCAGAATGATACCGCTCTCCTTTTCTTGGTTGCTTCAATTTATAGTGCACATATACTACTCTTTTGATATCTATTCAACTCTACAGGTGAGAATGTGGTGTTATAAGAATATACGCATACGTTCCATTTAGAGAAAGAATCTCGAGATTTTGAGAAATATTCTCAAAATTTTGAGATTCAGATAAAAAATTATTAGATTACTATGTTGCTAATACGCCGTCGTACAACGTTGATTCAACTTTCTGAAAAGTAATTTTATTGTCGAAAGCGCTTTGCAAATAGATAAAACTATACAAGAAATCCAACTTCTCTTCTTCTTCACTTCATGCACGTGTATGCCAATCATCATAAAACAAATAATTTCACTTACCAGAGTCATGATTGCTGAAGCATAAACCATGAATGCTATGGACTTCATGATGCTTCTTGAAGTTTATGACAAACTATAGGAACAACTGAATATTTGTCAACTTGTCTTATGGTGCTCGTGGTATATTTCTCATGAAGTATCGGAACAATGATAGTTTTCAAACCAGACTTCGATAACACATCAGAGGGTGTCGTCTTGTGATAATGAATCGATCCGGAACACTAATACCTTACCAGAAATCTCATTGCACATATAGATACTGTCACCATTCGTGTGGATTGCCTCATATATAGGGTGAACCAAAAATCCCGAGAGAAATCTAAAGATCTCTGTAAGTTAATCGAGGAGATGTGATGTTCGTATGTTCTCTCATCCACTGTGGGAATGGAAATATTATTTCATCATTTGAAAAAACTCTCCTTTTGGTTATCAGAGGAACCCAATAGGAATTATATTAGGGTTCAAACTGCCCTCAACCCCTGACATTTTTCTCAGAACTTTCTTGGGGGCATGGTAATACGATCTGTAAGTTATTCGTGGAGGTGGTACATAAATTTTTCAGCTTTTGTGTGAGATTTTCTCTCCCCGTTTCCAAAAATTAAAAAAAAGGAGTCATTGAAAATTATTTCAATATATTTGTAGTAAGACAGATTTGCGATCTGCCACAATATTTCACTGCGCTTGAAATGAAACCTTCAGATACCTGAAAGAGAAATTCTCTGTTTGTCAGTGACACCCTGTTTTTTGAAAAATTCGGAAATACAAATATATTTTCAATAAAAACGAAACTTCAGTGCAAGTTTCGGTTTTCATTTTTTCTTTATTGATTGTATTCAGTTGGCAGTAGAAACAAGGACAATCAAGTCATGATTTTACCAGGAAATGAATTCATAATCATTCAAGTTTGTTGTTGACTGCTGTGAATATTCCAATAATTCCTTCAATTTTGATAATATCACAAGTAACCATTACTCATCATTCGATTGTTGTTCATTTCAACTGCAATTGAATATAAATTCCTCTTTCAATGAGCAGACCAAGATAATCTTGGTTCTTGAATTATGTCGGGGTAACTATCGCAAAAGTGCCTTCGTATATCAAGAGAGGTATCCGAACAACGGACATAACTCAATGTGAAAAACTCAAATTATTTCGGTTTTATGCATCTGAAGTCACAGAACCTTCAATGCACAAGCAGAAGTTTGGTAATGAACGAGAATGAAAAGTGCCAAGTTTGATTCAGCGTTTTTCGAGGAACCAAAAATATGTTAATTTTTTGTTAGTCCGGATATGGATTTTCCTCCCGACTGATAGGCAAGTCGCTTCGATAGAAGTGGGAAAATATTTTCAGTCATCTACTTTACCTAATCAAGTCGTGTTTTCTTCATTCATGATTGATATTATCAATTAGCAGCAGTTGTATCATCACTGCTGTCGAGTTCGTACAAGTATTTGAATAAAAAAAATTCATTCATGACTTCGAATCGAATAATATGTTACACAAAGACAATTTCATAGTAAAAGAAAAGTGTTGAACAAAGATAGCCATCTCCATACCTCTTAATAGCATTCTCTCCCAGATTGTTTCAGTACACAATCGAACTAAGGAGATCAAAAAACTGAATAAAGAAACCAATTGTTCTACCAATAAGTTTTTCGGATACGAATTGACATGTAGAACGACAATGGTTGATTTTGCTAGCAAAAATTTGTTGGTCTTATATGATTTGTTTCTATCATGAAGTGATTTGATTATAATTGATATGAAAAATGAAGCATTTGTTAAAATTCGTCTTTCGGGGATATTTTTACGCTTTTCGCACTATTAACTTCTCACTTGTTCTGATTTTTCAATGCAAATATCTTATGGTGAAAAAATAAAAAGAAAAATCAAGTTATGTATAATCTTGTCACACATTTTCTGGACACAATTCAATACTTAGTTATGCTCCTCTCATCCATTGTATATCATTCGGAGACTTTCTACAGTGTGTCCACCCCTGTAATGGGGTGCTAAGACATCATAAACGTTCAGGGGTCCTAGAAAATAATTTCCAATTTTTTTCGAATGATTAATGAAAATGTGCTACTCTGGAATTTTGCGGAGAAACTATAGAGAGTTCATCATTGGGGATCACTTTGGTTGAATTCCTACCGGTTTTCATCATTCGAAGACATGAAATGGCCGAAGGTATGAGTATCTCAATAGTTTTTTGATTATAAGAATTTTTTCTCAATAATCATTTTTAATATTCGATACTTACAACTTCATATAATCATAATTCGATGAGTATCAACTGAGAATGGCTTTTATTGGGGACGACAAATTCTCAAATTCAGTATATATGTATATACCTACGCATATTTGTTTTCATGCATCCTGTAGTTTCGAATAGAGAAAATCGTTTGGAACTTCCAAAAGTAATCCTTAATGATGAATTTTCATTGGTTTCTTGGTGAAATTCCACCGTTGTGGATTTTTTGTACAGTCAATATCTTTCATGATGGAAATATTCTGTACAGGTATGATTCAATTGATGCTGATTTACAAAACGTCATTGTCTTCTGAGAAAAGGAAAGATCCTCAATAGTACATTTTGGAATTTGGCTCCATAAAAGTGGTCGTAGTTGGCCACAATTACACCCCAGAAATAAAATCATTCACTTGATGGATGAGCATTCCAGATACCTACCCAGCAAAAAAAGTTAAATACTGTCTGTAAGTTTTTCGAGGAGGTCGTACATTTATTTTCCAGCTTTTCGTGGGATTGTCTCTCCTCGTTTCTGAAAAATAGAGTAGAAGTTATTAAATTCATCATTAATATTATATTGAAATAATTTTCAATAACTTCTACTCTACTTCCAAGAAACGAGGAGAGAAAATCCCTCAAAAAGCTAGAAAATAAAAAAAAATATTATATATAAATAATTTTCAATAACTCCCACTCTATTTTTCAGAAACGAGGAGAGAAAATCCCACAAAAAGCTGGGAAATAGAAAAAAGTTCCCTAAACTCGAAAATATCATCTGCTGCATGGATATATTCAACAAACAGCAATCGAAGTCAATTCCATTTCAATATAAGATGATAAAGATCAGCATCTTCACTAATCACTGCCTTCTCTGTGTGGGATGATTCGATGAATACAATCCAGAAGGGCCAAGGCTGCTAGTTCTGCCACGGTGCCATTCCTTCGTCCACATTCTCGGATAACTTGATCCACCACGGCGATTTTAGCACCGTCAGCCTGATCCAAATAACGTCTAATGGCGTCAACGTTGATATCGCCGTTGGGACTTTGAAAGCCCCTCTTGATGTTCATGCAGAGGGCATGTGGACCAAGAGCGGTTTCATCAGCCAGCTCGCCTCTCAAGCCTTTTCGTAGGAGAGCTTCATCTACATGTGTGTTTGGGTTAGGTTTGTACATTACTTCTGGACGCTGCAATCGTCTGAAACGAAAATAGTGATGAAATGAGTTAATCGCACTTGCTGAAAATTGGCTACTCTTTGTGATAATAACGTTTTCGCTATTTTTGATAACAAAAAGTGCACTGGAAGACTCTTTGACGATAATGAATTCTTGCTTCAAATCAAATTCACCATATCGAGGAAGAGACAGACTTCCTTGGCTACATTGATAATAAGGAATGAGTCTGTGATATTGATGAAAGAAAAATCTCATACATGTAGGGAACTGTAACCCTGTATCATAGCTACTCCACTGTCTGTCCAGCACAAATATTTCCAGCAATTTTGAACTAACTTCCCGATGTGCAAGAGACTTGAAACTTCTAACATTACTTATTACTAGATGACAACGATGTACAAAACACTGGTGCAGTCACTGATGATGTTTTGCTTCTTCAATAACGCTAACGCCATTTTCCGCTATAATGGCCAAATGGTTATGAAACTCCTCAGAAGATGGTGACATTTTTACAGATTTCTGTACGAATAGTTGACGTTCTGAGATTTTAATCATGTAGTTTGATCTAAAATTGAAAAGTAACCTAAATTTCTACTTCTGAATCAACATTTTCATAACACTGATTGTGCACTCAACAATAATACTGATAATACTGACATTCGAGTGATTTTCCGCTATAACGAAGATCAAGTTGGCTGTAAGTTAGAGTTCTGGTTGAAGAAATTAGATAGGAAAATAGGCAGAATAGCAATAGAATATATAACAAAGACACAAAAAAAATATCTCTGTTGCTATTGTCACTGATACAGGATACTGTTGTTGATACTGGGTGTCTTGGAATGTAGGATGACCAAACACATGTTTTTCTCTTTCGGAAGAAGGGAATAGTAAGGGTCGTAGGGAATTGAAAATCAACACCCACAATTTTTCGTTTCATTTGCAGTGAGATAATAGTTATTTGCCCCACTAGTCTGGAAATTACAAGATTTATTGCTGCTGGTGGTGTTTCATAGCCGACGCTAGGGAACCAACCAAGGCATTGAATCTTCTCTTCTGCATTGTGGAATATATAATTTGTTCTCCAAATTCGTTCCTATATCGCGCAAAATCCAAATGATTGAATTCACACAATATTCAAATAATTGAGTTATTTTAACAATTGTATCTGGCTGTTCGTTGCTATGTTAACCACTGATGACGTTTGTTGAATCGTTTCTGTTTACATTATTGTCATGTCGTTGTCAAAAAAAAAATGTCAAGTAACTGTTCGAAATGGATGTGATTGAAACTTATGATGAGTTATTGCCATCAACACCACCTGAGATAAGACACCTGGCGCGAGATGTGGAATTGAATCTATTACCGGTTAAGTCAAGAAATATATATTAATGAACTCACATACTTCTTCTGCCTAGAGAGAAGAAGTCCACTTTGTCTGAGTAGGCGGGAAAATACACCTTTCATGCCTCTCGAATGTCATTACGAAGCCACTTTCAATGTCATTCAGAGAAAAAAAATGCATTAACTCATGCCAATTGTCTATTGCAAGCACCTTAAGCAACTTTAAGTATTCTTAAAGCTACCCTAAATCCCTAATTGGAAATTATCAGTACAATCTTATTTGTGCTGTGAATCCGTATGGAGCTAGGAGAAATTATTGTATACTTTTCAGTCTGTTTTGATAACTTGGTAAGTATATTGATATTATTTTTCAATGAACCCTGTTCATGATTCCAGACCTAACATCGCTTCTGCACTCTCGGTCTCCAAGAAATGGTTCGGAATACACTATCATGAAAAAATAACATACTCTACTCTACAATATTGCATTCAACACAAATTTCCTGATCTCAACTTTCTGATTCACATATTCAAATATGTTCCTTGATGCACATATAGGTATGAAAATGAGTAGTTCTGATGTAGTAGATAATATGGTATAAATAATAGTTTTTTCTCTGAAGCTATAGTTTTTCAAACTATATTATCTTCAACAACCTATCATCATAGAGTCATAGAGGAATAGTGTTGGTGAAACCACCACTTTGGGAGTACCTATATCCAATTAGGAATTTCTGAAAATTTTATCTCATTCCACAGTCACGAATAATTTGTATGGCATGTCCAAAATACAAGAGCTCCCAATTCAGTTACTTGGCAAAAATACCATTCATTGGGCAACCACAGAGACAAAATTGATGGTAATGAGACAGATAATAATAATATGCATTGAACATTGAACACGAATGAAAATATAGAGAATACTTTTTCTCATCATATTTCCAGATAGCTTCTCACCATCAGTGAAAATCATTTGAAATCAACAAATGTTCGTCTTCCATCTCTGACATTGACAATATGTTGATACCAAAATCTGTTTCAAATGTCGAATACCGAAAGTCAGTATAGATGTTTATTACAAACAGGCCCATATTAAGTATTATCTTATCAATGAATAGTTGCAACGTCTGATGAAAAATATTTATTTTCCTTACCAGAGCTAAGATGGATACAGTGAAACCTGTCAGGGCAAAGGTCTTATTCATGGTGATAGATAATGAAAACAACTATGAACTATGAAGATTCGAAACTTATTTCGATTATTTATATAGGGACTTTGTTGATAATTCCATTAGCACAAAATGTTTACCAAATCGATGTTCCAATCGGAGATATTTTCTATATCAATTTTTAGTTGGTAGATAATTCGACCCACAGGGTATTTCATGAGTCATGGATCAAACAAGAATTAGTTTGATGGGAGGTCATTTGCGATAAAAAAATTCCTACACATAATCTCTACCGTTTTCGTGTTGGAGGGACTTTTGTGATTGGTTGTGAAAATTGCTTCGCTAGAATGAGAGAAATTATACCAAAAAGGGTTTCTGAACAGTCAAATATGACAGAAAACTGACAAGATTGAATGTCCTCTCATGATTGCACTATTTTTGGCAGGTTTGATGTTCTGAGAAATAAGACTGAGTTTTGAATGCAACGGATGAAGTGAGTGAGAGATCAATACCGGGATTCAATCGGTTAATTGAACTCTGCCTTTTGGTAATAAATCATACCATATTTTGTGTACTTCATTGTATGCACTCAATTTATATTTTCCCAATGAAATCATCATTATTATCATTCTGTAACATATCACTATTCAAAAACACTCACGGTACGGAAAACGGTAGCGATTCGGATCACTTTATATAGGACTTCTTCGTTGCGAATGACCTTCTCTTTTACTCATTTTCGTTTGATTCATGACTTATGGAACACCCTATGTATATCAGTTCCGGCACTCTCCAAGAATGCCGCTCGCTGCTTTCCTCTAATACCGTAGTAGTTCGGAAGTAGTCGAACAATATTATTTTATACATATCATATCACATATTACAGTAGAGTTAGAGCACGTATATATGTTGAATGTTTGAGCCCTAGGCATTCGAGGTGGGCCGCTTTTGTACTCGACACATTGAGGAAACTACAGAGAGCGACGGGACTGTTATATTATTCAATAAACCTTTCTTCTAAATGAATTTTTCGCGTATTATGTGTGAATGAAATGTGTGGTGCTTGATAGATCAAATCATACTGCAACAAATCATGAAATATTCATGAACTGATTATGGAATTATCTAAATGATGCTTTTTGAATTTTGGAGATTGAACAAGGTGAAGATGAAGAATTCCATCAAATTATGAGAGTTAGTTTTCCTCTAGAGACCTTTCCTGTGAAAATACAAGCTTGAGTTATGAAATCGGTAGAAAGATAAAAGAGCAAAAAGAATTATGGTGACACGTTCGATGAAATCGGATGAACATTATCATATTGGGCATTCATGGAAAATAGAGATTGAGTATTGCCTCACAGCAAATCCATCACTCTGAAACGATTGTTTTGTATGTAACGAAATATAGACCATGATGCCGAGATTGCTAAACAGTATAATGCGAAGATTGCAGAGTACATATGGGAAGGACATGTCAAGAAGTTTAATCTCACAGAAATACGAAACAGTGACAAGACATCGTATCTTCCACCTTCTCCCGTTCAGAAAACATGAGATGGTATATCGTTAATCATATTTCAGAAATTGTCTTTCGTCAACGCAAAATCAGACGCATTCTACTCAGCCTGAATGACGAGAAGGCTATGGGGCCTGACGGAATACCACCTATTGTTGTTAAGAAATGTGCTCCAGAACTAACACCAGTTATTTGCAGTTTGTTCAACCTTTCGTACAATCATGGTGTATTTCCTTCTTACTGGAAGATAGCTACAGTCCATCCGATTCCAAAAGAAAACCCTTCCTATAACTACTACAGACGGAAGAAGAGAAGCATGGGGAATCCCTGGCTATAGCGAAGAATATCTCCAAATCATGTGTTTGGGACCAATTAGGGCTCCTGACTAAACTTCCGTCATATGGTTTGCCGCCCCAACCAAGTCTTCAACTATCGAGTTTCCTTGCAGATAGATAGTTTTTATGCTCCGCATCCTTATATGATCATCCAATGAGGCCAGAGGGTCAAGACAGAGACAGGTCGATGCTTCGAATGATGATCTAACGAAAATTCTGAAATGAGGATCTAAACAATATAGTAGAGTTCAATTCATCAGAAACTCAAGCTCGTATATTCACCATGCTATGTCCATTGCGAAGCACTGCTTCACAAATGATTCGACTTTCTATTCCGTGCAAAGAGGAACTTCACACCCCAACCACTGCACACAGCAGTGTTCATATGATGCGAGTTCAGCCCCCAAATGTACGCTGAAGCTCTCAGATTCTATTCAGAAGAATTTGCCTAGTCGGTGATACAACATTCACCGAATCATTATCCTCTCTGGAACATCGTGAAAAGGTGGGTGCTCTCTCCCTCTCTCCTTTATAAATACTTCCAAGGTCGGTGCTCAACGGAAATAACACGTCCATCATGCAACCACGAGCGATTCCTGGTAGACAAGACAGACGAGCTCACTGTCAGACTCGAGACCTATCGTACATCGCCATACCAAACATCGATAGATCGGTGAAGTTATGAAATTATTTGCCTAGTGAAGTCTTTCCTAATGCTTACAATCTCCAAACTTTCAATAAGGATTCCAACACCTCCTTTCTCTCCCAATATTCCACTGCTGGCTAACACAATGTTCCTCAAACATTATATGTTCTCATTTCGTGTTGGCAACAGATAAAAAAATCACCTTCAACTCCATTCATTCGGAAATGATGAGAATTTTTGATTCATCTATTCGATGTAGGTACTAACATCAGTGGAATATTCCTTTCTGATTTCAAAAACATTCGTATTCTGCTGATAAAACATTTGAAAAACCTATTTTATTTCATATCACATCATTCTTCGGAATAGAAAATATATTGATAAACAGTAAAGTAATCATTGTGGGAGGTGAAGGAAATAAATGAGGTTATAATTAGGTATTGTTTGATGAAAATGAGGTAGATATTCGAACGAAAAGAAAAAAACCTAATTATGCGATAATTCAACAACACGATTTAATAATATTCACAGAATATTCTTTTCGAGAAAAACTATGATTCATGCACATGATTTCTGATATAACTCATATCATACTCAAATTCTGCACTCATCATCCATACATACTCCTCAGATAAAAGAGAAGTTCTTCTCCTCAAAATTGACGAAATTCAAAGGAATAGAAATCGAAAGTAGACCTGATGGGCTATTGAGTGTTTTTGTATGATCTTATGGAAATTTTCACAAATTAGTCAATTCCAGTGATAAAATCAATAAGAATATTTTCAATGAAGGATGGTTTGAGTTCTGCAAGAATAGGTGGATAGAGTATCGGAATTTCAAACAATTTTTCCGAAAAAATGATTCATACTCATGATCAATCTCCCTGATATCGCTCATATCATATTCAAATTCTGCACTCATCATCCATACTTACTCCTCAGATAAAAGAAAAGTTGTAGCTACGAAATACGCGTTGTAAACCCATGCAAACGGTTCTGGCGATAAATGGATCCCTGGTCGCATACCGTGAGAAGATCTCGTATCATACCCCAGCGTTAAGAGAATTCCTCAGGGATCCCACTCTCGGCGTTTTGATATAATTAGTCTAGGCACTGTCCCTGTTTCGATTCAACCACTTTTGGTCTCTACTCCCTAGAGTGTCGTACCACTCGCTACTAAAACATTCGTATCAATTATTCTTCTTCCTCCATGCCTATTAGTCTACGTGTTTTTGGATAGGAATATTGCTGTTATAAAATGGTTTCCTTGCAAATGAATATCGAGAACAATAATATTTTAGATGAAGAGCAATAATATAGTTCATTATGGCTACGAACGGAATCTAGGAGTTTCGTTAGAACAATTCCATACATTGCATACGATATTACATCTCCCATTATTACTTGGCTAGGAGACCCAAAACACCACAGAAATATTTGAAAAAACCTGAATACTTATTCTGGCAACTAAATTCATATATTGGGTAGAAAAATTATCCAAATAAAATAGTTATTTGTACATCAAGGCTGCAAAATCCGGCAAAATGAGAGAATCTCTGCTGAGGCGATATGGAAGCTATAAGGAACATTCTAGGATCATTCGGTACTCACAACCTTTTTCAGTCGACTGATTCAGAGAGTTAATACAATATTAAGGTCTTGAGAGAGACAAAACGTTAATTAGTTCACAAGTTAGCCGAATTGAGTAACCCACTCATTCAATTGTCCATACAAACAAACCAACAAACTCATAATTCCGTGAAGTAGCTGAATTCGGCGGCCAAATCAGTTCGACAAGAAAGTATAGTAACTCATTCTACATCAATTTTCATGTTAATCACCTAAGAAATATCTTCCTCCCATCCACCATAGATAAATAAACAATTTAATAATGATAAATTAACTCCTGTATAATATGTGTCATTTAAAGACGACTGTTTTGTCATTTTGACAGTGATAAAAAAGGTGCATCGTTTTTTATCACCGATGAAAACGCCTGTTCCTCTTAAGCGTCCACATCTAGTATGCTTACGTCACTTTAATGTCTGCCCTGTCAGTTATTTGAGCATTGTTGATAATTGATACTAAACCATTACAACATGAGTCGTTAATTTATCTTGCCAAAAACACTCGAGCTTTTCTTTTAAGGATAAATTTCTTTAACTCAAAATTTTTCCATCAGTAATTTTGCTCGAAAAACTGACATTTGATTCAATCACTCGACATTCGTTCTCGTGATTTTGTCATGTCAGTTTTTCTCGTGAAATTACTGATTGGCAAAATTATTTCGTTACAAAAAGAAATTCATCCGATAAAATAAAAGCTCTTGTGTTTTTACTGTTGAAAAAATGTCTTCTAGCCTCATACAAATGTGTAATATCATACAGATGAAAAGTCTCGAGAGTTTTGATCGTGAATGTTCAACAGCTATGAAAACATTTTAACAACAACGTGAGGCGTTTGAAATACATAGTAATAGGAGTGTAGTTTCAGTTTTTTCTTGTAGTATTCTCGATGACAATTTTCAAGACAACCTGTCTTGAAATCCGTATGGATCCGTATGGGGCTAAAAAAACTTATTTAGGTACGTGTCATATTGAAAAATGTTTTTATTCGAATGAATGATTACTTTCTCTTATGAAAAAACTGAAACGAAGAGATTTTCAAGACATAATGACCAATATCCTGAAAAAGGATAGCTGTAGGTGTATAGGAAATGCTACATCATAATCGGAATCAGTAGTGAATGTGCGAGTATTCAGGACGAACTATGTAGGGCGGCTTATTTGAAAAAATTGAATGAACCTCGTGCCCGTTTGTATTTTCGGTTACTTTCCTAAATTCATGAGCTTTTTCTCAAGGATGATTCTGGTATCGGCTCATCTTATGTAAGAGTCACTATTTTTCCTGAAGGGGGCGCTATTAATCGACTGAAACAGTGAGAATTGCAGTCCTACCAAACAAAAAAATAAAAAATAAATAGACTCCTGTTCATTCAGAAGAATTTAACTGTTGTATATTCGAAAGGATGATGGTAAAATGATTTAAATGAGTGGAACCGAAACATTTTTCTGACACCATCTTCAGGATATCTCTCGACTCCTACATCATCTGGAGTGCTTCCACTATTCTTATTTCATTATTATGAGGACATCCTATTTGGAATAAATCTATTTATTCATGAATCGAGAAACACCAAATTAAAATGCAGTCTATAGACGATAATTTATATATATATATATATATATATATATATATATATATATATATATAAACAATATGAGTGCTGATGTGAAGAGTGAAAGTTGCTGAAGTGTGATATACAGTAATGAATTTCGTCATGAAATCCAATTTTTGGCATGATGAAACGCAGGAACGGCTCGTGCTTCATTTTCCACAATCCACAATGGAAATCAATTAATTGCTTTCGAAATGATTTCTTCGATATAGATTTGTGGACCAATTAATGGAATACTTCTATTTCTCATTTCGAAAATGGAGAAATGTTAGAATGAGATTGATTATTTGTAAAAATCAATTAATCTCAATATGTCTCGATCTGTTTCTCTATTCTTGCTATTCAAGAAAGTCTCATCAGTTGCCATCCAGAATTGAATACCGCGCATAATGCTTGTAATCAAATTCAAAAGAGGATGCGAAACTCAAGATTCTAGAAAGAATTGTCCTGATCCTTCATCTCGCAATTATTCAATGTTCCATAAGAGATTCTTCCTGTGTTGATTCTCGCTATTACACCTATCAGATTCTGTATAAAAATGCGTATGCACACCAACGGTACCAACAGAACCAATTCAAGAATATTTGCCATCAACATCAGATTTCCCAACTGTCTATGCTGAGAGTATTTCTAGAAATTTCAAGATGACATGAGGCCAAGCAAAAAAATTACAAAAAGTTACAAATATGAGACTTCTTGATTTCTTGACCTGATTCATCTCTGATGATCATACTCGAGTAGGATTCGTTTGTATCTTCATTGGATTCTTTTAACTTTCAGCATTGTTCAGAACATTGAACTTCAGAAACTTATCTTCCGAGAGACAACAAAAAATCTGATCAAGAAATTAGAGAAACCAATTTTGATAAATCCGTCTCGACGCTGGAAACGTTTGAGAAATAAGATTTCAATTAAAAACTGTGAAAGTAGAAAATACACATATCCTGAATTTGATATATCTTTCGAAGACATTCGGAACATTATATTCAATAGTACATTTACCTTCATTTTCACCGACTAAAACTTTTTGTGATTAGGTACAACATTTTCTAACAATTTTTTAACCTCGTGGTTGACATGATAAGCTTCCCATTTTTCCTGCAGCCGATCGGGTAAACAAAATATATCAATAAACTCAGAACGCTAAGAAGGAACATTGCTCAGCAACAACACTTTGGCTGCTGCTAGCATAATGAGTCGTCAACAATAATTCATGGAAATATTCCGTGATTGTTTTCGGTTGTGTGTATATATTTCATAATATTGAATACTATTAGATTAGTTCAATAATGATTGACCTCTAATATGATAAAATACTATTTTTGTTGTTTTAACTGATAGCAAATTGAAATTACTGAATCAATTAAACATATACGGAAACATTCCTAATTGCCATTTGAGTTTCTCTAAAAGTCGAACCCGTATATATATATCGGTATTCCGATATGAAAACGCCAAATTTTGCATCAGAACCAGACATGTAGCTTTCTCTTGCTAGGCCCATCGTATTCATTGAGACAGCTTCTCATTTTTTCTTGTATCACCCATGTTCGGACTCGGTTGGTATATGGTCTTTGAATTTCACAGGTTTTGAAGTAAGTAACTGAGCGTCCCATTCTTGGTAACATATTCCATCGTTTCATGTTATATTAATTGTTTAATAGTTTTGTCTCTGTGCTACACCATGAGATAGTTTTGATGTCTTCCAGAATTTCAAAAACTGTGTACATCACTATCGAGTTACCTGTAACAAAAAATACTCATTCCCTAATTTGAACCTTCCTCTTTACAATAATTCAATTACTTTTGGGTTTGAATCCATGACAAGGCCGGAAAGCATGCTGAAAAAAGGGTCTGCCAAACCATTTTAGTGAATCGCCCGTCTTAAGGATGGTGGCGTGAAATGGAATATCTCTGAAATTTTGCTCTATTCGCGGATATAATCGAGAGTTTCTTCCAACTGTTGACGATTATAACGGAGTGGAAAATACATAAGAGTGATTATCGACTTGCCATTGCTTTGAGAAGAATCGAACAAATACGAAATCCTGTCCTGGACGTTCTCACGTAAGATCAAAAATGCTAATGGAATTGGTTCCAATTATCGGTCTGGGTAATCAAGTGAAAGTGCTTAATCACAGTGAGTTGGGAAGTAGAACTGTGAGAACAAGATTCTCGAGCATCGGCTCAATAAGGAAATGAGGAAAGTTATAGAATACACAATGGCACTGAATGAAGTCTCCGACCTAGACCCACATTTCATTAGAAATCATTGATATTTATGAGAACTATCTTGATGAGATGAATCGACAGTTATGTATTCGTGCCTCTTCTGAAGCAGAACTGATTTTTTTCCCCAGAATCATGCCTGGTTATCAATAATCATTTATTGTCCTTATATTGCGTACATATAAGGAAATATATATAGCTATATATATATAAGCTATTCCTGGTCATCATGTTGATCATAATGAACATGCAACATGATGAACATGAACATATGAATATGAAATAAGTCTGAACTTCATCGTAAGTACTACTGTCATCTAATATTTATTAACAATAACTTTTTATGGAGCCAAGGTCATCTAGAGCCATATCAGTTTTAGTTGAATAAATATAGCAAGATATACATCAATGAAATCATGAAATTCACTCTGATTATATATGGAGAAACAGTTTGATGATCATTATAAAATTAATAAATAATGGTGGCCGAGAGATCAAACGTCGGACAATAGATCTGTGCTGAATCAACCTGATAAAACATGGCAATGAAAATATATGTCCATTTCCATGTTTTTTTTTCCGGAAATCAAATATTAGAGGAATCTATTGTTTCAGAGTTTCCGAGATACCAATTGTGAGGTTCGAATTTGAATCACCCCATATATAATCTCATCACTGAATCATACTCCTTCAGTTTGCTAATAAAATATAATGACTTGAGATACATTTCCTCTGAAATTTGAGATCGGTCTAATTATTTCAATTATGAATAATTTCTCCAACTCTAATGTTATCAATTATTTTCAAAACCGTGAAGATAAAATGTAACAACATATCGAGGAAAATTGATACTATATAACGCTGTTGAGTCTTTGCTAAACGACATCACTAAACACCAATTCACAACTGAGACAAAACTTTTTCATTATATATCCATTTCCTCTTCTTTTGAGAATGAAATCGTTCAGAATATACGAGACTTCAAATCTGTTTCCGTGTGCTCGTTCTGAACAATTAGTCGAGCTATAAACACGGTCGGGAAGTTTTCCAGACTACAAGTTGGGGCTTATGGAGAGAGCTGGAACGTTCTCCTTCCTCCCTAGGGATGAACTGGCCATGAGCCACCATGAAACTGTTGTCATAAACGCTACTGAAAGCAGAATTGGTCGTTAAAAGGGTCGTGAATTAAATATTTTCTCCATGCGTTGATCAAGCAATTTCATAGATTTCACAATATCTTTTTCCTCTCCTTCGACTGAAAGTTATTTGAATAGTTATTATTAATACTCGTGATTTTGAAATTAGATAAAACAGCACTGATTCAGTGACGTCAACCTCTGAGCCACTTGGCGATTACCCCCATAAACAGTTTGACTGCTATAGTAACAAATCAAAATTCATGAGAAAATTCCTTATTTATCTTTCGTTTTCGTCAATCTTTATCTTCACAGCTGGACATCAAAGTATTTTGATGTATCATGAAATTATTGGCGAAATAATTGTGGGGCAAGGTAATATATTATACTGGGTGGACAATGAAAACGAAACAAGGCCGATTTGACATAGTTTAACATTTGACATAGTGAAATATTTCGCGCATGTTTTCAACTCTTTCACTTCAAACCCCTCGGAGGGGTGAGCTCAAACCCTTGAATGTCAAATGGGATAAAGGGTCAAGTGATACATCATTTTGAAGGTAACCGAAATCTCTTACCAACGCTTCCTTGTTTTTGGAATTCAATTCAGTAGTTCTCGAGAAAATACGTTGAAAATAATCGGCTTGTGATAGAAAGTAACGCTTTTTTTCCTTTCATCACTATCATTATTTTGTAGTTAGAATGATGTTTTTCTAAGGAAAGCCACATGTGTTTTTGTTTATTCCTGTCCTATCCTACACTACATGAATCATTCATTTTATTTTATTTCCATGATATCTCAGTAAAATGGCCATTAGGCCACCTTGTATAATATTCGTTACTTCACAGTGTTGCTACACAAGTTCGTATCATTGTGAAATCTATTATCCGTCATAATGAAATGAGAGCAATCATTTCATTTCTCATGTGTCTATTTCAGTCATTTGACAGTGTTGTTTGGATATGTCAAATAGTTCGGAAGGTTACGTAATGAATTCGATTGGTTCTTTGGATGATTCATGACAAAAATTATCGATACATTCATCCTAAGTACCTATACGTGATTTCATTCGAAGAAGAACATATATCGTATATGAATAACGGTCATATTGGTTTCGATGAGATTCATAGTTATATACATCATAATCTTTGGTTGATATATGAAAACAGAATATTTCGAATTCCAGACAATAGAGGCATATTCTGAATGACTTTTAACGCAATCAAGTGTGGAAACCACGTTTGGAATAAGATTACTACAGGCGATATCCAAAAAAAAAAATTGGAAATGCTCCTGCACTTCAATTCTTGTTTTAACTGTGACTTCATTTGAAATATAATTCAAATATAAGGAGACTCACTTCTCAGAAAAAAATATACATAGGTATATTATTTGTTCAAATCAAGAATTAATTCGAATAACACACATTGAATTGAAATTGATCCGATATCACTTGTGATACCTCATTATATTCAATATGTGGTTTCCACACTGCCAGATTTCGTACTGATACAGTCTCTTGTGATCGCCGTTATCAACCATATGAACCCGTAAGAATTTCACTCCAGATATTTTTCATGGATCCACATGGTATTCATATTTCAACACGATATAAAAATTCGTCAAATTCTGATAATATACTCATCTCAATGATAATGTCGTTGCAATGACCTCTCCCTGGTTTGTTTTTTGTTTCTGATATGAAGCACCGATTTCAACTCGAAAGCAGAGCAGTGGCGGAACTAGAACAGTTTCGATCAATTAGCAAAAATAAAAAATGAGCTTTCCAGAGGAGAATTTATTTTTCATTTGAAATGGAGAACACATTCGCCATGTTATATAGACGTTGATGGGGTACATCAAGTAGGAAACTTGGAACGTGGAAGAAATAGAACTCATGAAAGAATCGATTTCAGGTACGGTAATATTTTCGGTTCCCAAAAGTTGGTTGAAATACACGTACCCAATTTTTGTCATTTTCCTAAATCACGTTATTTTTCTCTTTACAGATATCTTCTCGGGTCTGGCTCTTTCATTTATTACTACGATTCATTTTCAACTCTGACAGAACTTCAGAACTGTGAAAATTCAACTACAAACTAGCTAGACATATTCAAAATCACATAATCTGCCATATGCAGTGTGCCGTGCTCCTGTGAAATACCCGATTCCGTGTGCAATAATATCTCTATCATGGACATTGTAGTCCCAGACCAGTATATTTCAATGACAAAACAAAAAAGGTAGACAAGCGTTGGATTTCCGGACCAAGTTTACGGAAAATATCCTGACAGAAGTTGCTCGGTGACTGAGATTAGTGAGATTATTATCCTCATTTGGCATGGGTTCTCAAATATCGGGGCGGCCCTTATACGCTTGGGGAGGCACCTATGGGGTTCTAAGCAATGCTTATGTTTGCCTATAGGTAGATCCGTCACTGAGTCGAAAACACTGCATAATATACACGAAATAGAATCACTTCACTTCACTTATTCGATTACTTATATTTTGTACCACCTCAAGCTCCACTACTTTGATAGCGGAATTATCTATTTTGTTATCATAGAAGACCACAGATTCCACAATTTCTTCAGCCTCATCGTAATAATTAAATTATGCCTCCGGTATTTTAATATGTTAGTATAACGTAAATGATTTCCAATTTTCTCGTTATTAGCAGTTGCCAATACAATGGGCAAATTGGGTTGTGCACTAACAAACATATTACTCAATTCGGTATTTTCGAATTATGTGAATTAGAAACATTCTCGATAACTTCCGTATTTTTTTAACTTGTGATATTGTTGGTGGAACTACAAGTGACACTGCGTCACTGAGATATTCTCCGTTCGAGGTCTCATTCATTGAGCCTTAATTTACTGTTTTTTGAGAAAACGGGTCTTTCTGTAGCCTTCTTGCAGGAACCCTGGTTGAGTGGTAGGTTGACTGATACTAGGGTAAATAACAGCACTGAGATGAAATGTAAAATGATACTGGTGCTTTGCACCGCTGATATTGTTACAGCCGAACTTTCTGATTCCACAGAAGAAGGGCTGAAGAATTGAGTGATCTCTGCCTACTTCCCGGGTGAACGAAAAAACTTTCTACCGCTGAAACTGAGCGATATGTTGCATACTGCGAAGAGGGAAACCTCCAACTGGTAATAGGATGAGACGCCGATCACACCAGCAGGGGAAGCACAAACAATTCATCTCTCCTGAAGCGCTAGTAGAAGGAAATATGGGAGCCGACGCAGAAAAGTACTAGATCCAACTCTGCAGTTAAGATACTCTATTCAGTCTGGCGGAACAAAAATCTGGGAAGCTCAGTGCAGAGGTCAGGGGACTCCTAAACAAGGCCAACATCTGCCAGAACAGAGTCCTATAAAATGAAGTTATATAACATTCGGGGAATTTTGGAAGGCATTCTTGGTGGAAATTCTATGTGGGGATGAGTGACATACACACACACACTTGATACAGGATTCACAAGATGGAAGCCAAAGACGGAACATTAACAATAGGTGATGGGCGATGCTGCCATAGAGGTGGAGGGGGTCTGTCCAGAGGAAGTAGTATTATTGCACCTCCTTTGGACTGGTCTAGTAGCCGATCTTTCTCAGAAAACTGTGTCACACAGTGTATCTCACTTGAGATATTGAGAAAGGAGATGAGGAACAGAGCATCTCTATTTCTCAAGAAGTGCCTTATGTGTTTATCGTGTCCTATCCAACATTCCACGAAGAATTATTTATTTTAATGTCAGTTCCTTGATCTCTCAGTGAAAGGCATACCTTGTTTCGTTTTCATTGGGTCGCCCTGTATATTCCCACTGCGTGTAAGACCTACTTGGGAAGAGTTTGCCTATATAGTTAATGCTTCATGGATCATCGTTCTGAGGCTTTTATTTCTCTTCGCGTTCATTCATCTCAATCTGCTGAATTCGCTCATTTCATTTCATTTCATTTCAGAACGTTGAAGAGAAAAGAGAAAAGAGAGAAAAACGCATCTACTCACACATCGACTTCCATTTCCTGCTGAGTTTCAAGTAGTCTTCTACCTTTTGGTACACTTCCTTTCTCTTATGAAGTTGCCACGGAGTTTCGATTCAGGAAAGGCTGAAACACCCTTGACAGGTTTCACTACTCATTCAATAGACATATTTCCTTTCCACACTCTCGATGAATATGAATAAATTGATATCATTCGACCATATGTCGCAATTAACCAGCCGCCTTTGTCTCGCGGACTATTTACGACGCCCAATATGTCTTGCAGGAACCCTGGTTGATCTCTGCCTACTTCCCGGGTGAACAAAAAAACTTTCTACCGCTGAAACTGAGCGATATGTGAAGAGTGGAACCTCCAACTAGTAATAGGATGAGACGCCGATCACACCAGCAGGGGAAGCACAAACAATTCATCTCTCCTGAAGCGCTAGTAGAAGGAAATATGGGTGACGACGCAGAAAAGTACTAGATCCAACTCTGCAGTTAAGATCCTCTATTCGGTCTGGCGGAACAAAAATCTGGAGAAGCTCAGTGCAGAGGTCAGGGGACTCCTAAACAAGGCCAACATCTGCAAGAACAGAGTCCTATAAAATGAAGTTTATAACTTTCGGGGAATTTTGGAAGGCATGCTTGGTGGAAATTCTATGTGGGGATGAGTGACACACACACACACACACACACTTGATACAGGATTCACAAGATGGAAGCCAAAGACGGAACATTAACAATAGGTGATGGGCGATGCTGCCATAGAGGTGGAGGGGGTCTGTCCAGAGGAAGTAGTATTATTGCACCTCCTTTGGACTGGTCTAGTAGCCGATCTTTCTCAGAAAACTGTGTCACACAGTGTATCTCACTCGAGATATTGAGAAAGGAGATGAGGAACAGAGCATCTCTATTTCTCAAGAAGTGCCTTATGTGTTTATCGTGTCCTATCCAACATTCCACGAAGAATTATTTATTTTAATGTCAGTTCCTTGATCTCTCAGTGAAAGGCATACCTTGTTTCGTTTTCATTGGGTCGCCCTGTATATTCCCACTGCGTGTAAGACCTACTTGGGAAGAGTTTGCCTATATAGTTAATGCTTCATGGATCATCGTTCTGAGGCTTTTATTTCTCTTCGCGTTCATTCATCTCAATCTGCTGAATTCGCTCATTTCATGTCATTTCACTTCAGAACGTTGAAGAGAAAAAAAGAAAAGAAAGAAGAAAACATCTACCTACACATCGACATCCCTCTCCTGCTGAGTTTCGAGTAGTCTTCTACCTTTTGGTACACGTCCTTTCTCTTATGGAGTTGCCACGGAGTTTCGATTCAGGAAAGGCTGAAACACCCTTGACAGGTTCCACTACTCATTCAATAGACATATTTCCTTTCCACACTCTCGATGAATATGAATAAATTGATATCATTCGACCATATGTCGCAATTAACCAGCCGCCTTTGTCTCGCGGACTATTTACGACGCCCAATATGTCTTGCAGGAACCCTGGTTGATCTCTGCCTACTTCCCGGGTGAACAAAAAAACTTTCTACCGCTGAAACTGAGCGATATGTGAAGAGTGGAACCTCCAACTAGTAATAGGATGAGACGCCGATCACACCAGCAGGGGAAGCACAAACAATTCATCTCTCCTGAAGCGCTAGTAGAAGGAAATATGGGTGACGACGCAGAAAAGTACTAGATCCAACTCTGCAGTTAAGATCCTCTATTCGGTCTGGCGGAACAAAAATCTGGAGAAGCTCAGTGCAGAGGTCAGGGGACTCCTAAACAAGGCCAACATCTGCAAGAACAGAGTCCTATAAAATGAAGTTTATAACTTTCGGGGAATTTTGGAAGGCATGCTTGGTGGAAATTCTATGTGGGGATGAGTGACACACACACACACACACACACTTGATACAGGATTCACAAGATGGAAGCCAAAGACGGAACATTAACAATAGGTGATGGGCGATGCTGCCATAGAGGTGGAGGGGGTCTGTCCAGAGGAAGTAGTATTATTGCACCTCCTTTGGACTGGTCTAGTAGCCGATCTTTCTCAGAAAACTGTGTCACACAGTGTATCTCACTCGAGATATTGAGAAAGGAGATGAGGAACAGAGCATCTCTATTTCTCAAGAAGTGCCTTATGTGTTTATCGTGTCCTATCCAACATTCCACGAAGAATTATTTATTTTAATGTCAGTTCCTTGATCTCTCAGTGAAAGGCATACCTTGTTTCGTTTTCATTGGGTCGCCCTGTATATTCCCACTGCGTGTAAGACCTACTTGGGAAGAGTTTGCCTATATAGTTAATGCTTCATGGATCATCGTTCTGAGGCTTTTATTTCTCTTCGCGTTCATTCATCTCAATCTGCTGAATTCGCTCATTTCATGTCATTTCACTTCAGAACGTTGAAGAGAAAAAAAGAAAAGAAAGAAGAAAACATCTACCTACACATCGACATCCCTCTCCTGCTGAGTTTCGAGTAGTCTTCTACCTTTTGGTACACGTCCTTTCTCTTATGGAGTTGCCACGGAGTTTCGATTCAGGAAAGGCTGAAACACCCTTGACAGGTTCCACTACTCATTCAATAGACATATTTCCTTTCCACACTCTCGATGAATATGAATAAATTGATATCATTCGACCATATGTCGCAATTAACCAGCCGCCTTTGTCTCGCGGACTATTTACGACGCCCAATATGTCAATACACAATCCAAATTAACACGTTGAAACGCGCCACCATAAAAAACATAATTGATATTTATTGCCGATCCGCGCGAGGGGAGCCGTGGGGGGTAGTTACGCCACCGTCGGCTCCTGGTGTTTCCATCCTGGCGTGCCCTAGGGCGGTGGAAGACGACCCGCTGTTTGATTTATCCGCAGTTTGTCGATTCTAGTTGATATATTTCCGAGACCGATGTCATGAATGAAATAGACAATGAGCAATCTTCGATTGAACAAGTTGATATACAGGGTTGGGATAAAGCATGGAACCAAGTGAATATCTTTTTAACGAAGAGAACGATAATTATGAAAATTTGCAGGTATTATAATACTCCCGGTCTAACCGTAAATGTCATCAACTTCTTCAATTTGAATAGGACACCCTATATATTCTTACAGATTTTGAGAGAGCTTGTTATTTTAAATTCATACATACTGAGTATGTTTTTTGTATGCATAGTGATGAATAAACGTACAATTTACAAATTGTACAATTCAGAATGGTTCAATCAAATGAAAAATAGCGTATTGAAATTCCAGTGATGATCGGTTATGGTGATTGTGAAATTCATTTCCGTCAATTAGAATTTGACACTTGACCAAAGGAGTACTCGTTCATTCATCGCTATGCACACAAACAACATCAATTAGTTTATCTAAATAGCTTTTTGCTCTAATGCAAAAAATTCAAAGGAGGTTGATCAAAGTGCTATATTCCTCATTTCTACAAATTTTCAGTTTATATGAATTCAATATAACAAGCTCTTTCGAAATCTGTAAAAATATACAGGGTGTCTCATTTGAATCAAAGAAGTTGATGACATTCCCGGTTCAACCGGAAGTATATCATTCACGAAAAAATGTACATCAGATGCATTTTGTGACATTGCACTAACCTGCAAATTTTCATAAATATCGTTCTTCTCGTTTGAAAGATATTTACTTGGTTCGATACTTTATTCCAACCATGTATAATGGAAGACGCTATGTAAACATTGATGGAATGGCATGTTGAATGTTGTGTTGACAGAATGATACTTGCTATGACAATTCGCTGTATTTGAAAATTATCAGTGATGATAAATTTCGAATTACCCTGATCATAGTGTCCTTAAAATTCTGACTCCATTGTACCGAGTGTTTGGCAGTCCGACAACAATAAAGTATATATTACTACTATCATACCACAACTGCCAACTTTTTTTCAGCTGTCATCAGAATTCATTTCCATCAAGATTTGGTCCTTTCTAATCCTATGAGGAAGCTGAAGTATACTAGTCGATTTCGATGAGAGTATTCGTATAATAGAAATAATAATAAAAATGCTAGGTGTTCATCTCTTATAAACAAAGTTTCAAAAGCGGAAGAAATAAACGAAAACGAAATCATGAAAAGTAATAACATGGGAAAACCCAAGACCAGGTGGTCAATGTATCATGTACTGAGTACACAAAACAGAGACTTCTGTTATTATTCTTGAGCCAGAAAAAAATCCAAAACTACGAAGTGATGCATTCATAAATTTCGACATACACCTTACAATAATTATCCATCAATAATATCGTAGAACCTTCAAACCCTATAGAAGAGAGCCATAATTTTATTTACAATCCACTTCAGTTCAGCATAGCCCATTGGGTTATTATATTACATCATATGATCGTCCAGGAGATATTTTTCCAATCATTTCCTAAACGCAATTTCATCGAAAGATTTCAAGTGATTGGGAATACGAGACCTGAATTGTCGTTCTGTGATCAGGTAGCGTTATGACTCCTTCGAATCGAATATTCATATTATGCACATCATCAAAGAATGTAATTTTTTCTGCAAGATGGCGTTTTCGTGACAATGATTTTGTATAATAGACAAAGCTGAATGAAGATGAATGATGAAGGCAACGGACAGTTCGATTCATTTGTAGGGAAATAAAAATACTTGCACGATTTCGCACCCTCTTCTCGCATCCTCAACAAAATTACCAAAAACCTTCAATGGTGATGAATGAGAGGGAAGCCGACTGTATCCAGTACTTAACATGTTGAAGGTGAATACATTCAGACGACATGTGAATATCCTACAGTAGCCGGTGGTAATATAGCGAGAAAAAATGAGCAGCGGCTTCGGTTAGCAGATTAATGAAGCAAAGAACAAACGCCCAGGGTACAGATAATTTTTAATTATTAAATATAGAACGGCAATGAAAGGCGTGCGTCCTGCGGCCTGCTGCTCTCTGTTCCGTTCTGTTTTCTAATTCGTTTATCCAAACATCTCTCGACTTTCCAGGGGGAACGGCGGTTTAATTGAATCAGGACCCCGTGCCACGGGCCCCTTAACTGAGCTGCGACTATACATTACGGAGCCATAAAAACTTATTTCATCTGCTGTGCACCCGGCTCGTGAAAATTAACGAGAATATCCAGAACATCGTTAAGGAGTTATGTGTGAATAGACTTGGGATAGTATGCCTAGCTAGTCAGGTAATCAGGTTTGAACATAAGTTTCGTTTGATGACAAGAAGAAATATATTCAAACGTAAAGAAATAACACCATGACCCATGAAGAGGAATCCGAAACGACATTTTGTTTTTGGTCTCACCTGAAACATTTTCTACCATTAGTGAATTGATGTAGAAATATTGTCAGACAGAGGCAGAGTACTGAGATCTACGAGTTATGAGGTGATATTGATAAAATAGAGCTATTTTGCAGAAATATTTCACAAATCGAAAGCATTACAAGCATGAGAAGCATCGTTTCAATCATGAAAAATCATTATAATCATCAGTAATCAATAATATATACCAATAGTTCGATTATTCACACCTTGCAATAATTAGTATTTGTCATACTATCAATCTTTGATACCTATTATCGTTATCGTATAATAGGAATTTGATATATAATAATGACAAGATATTCATAACCCAACAGTAGGTTAGCTGTGAAACAATGTGACACATAACATAATAGTTTATCCTCCAATGAGCTTATTGGGAACTGGGGTTTCACATAGTATGTCGCTTAATGTGTTTGAAATCCGTTATTATTTCCAAATAAAGTGCAATAAATGAAGTCCAGAACGCTTGATATGCCCCGAACATCCTATTGTAGACTTTCATCTAGTTCATGGGCTAGGAAAGAGTATGGAAACCCCTCAATATCTCCGTAACTAGGCATGTGATTCCAATTGAATTTAGTACGTAGGAATTGTCAAACCTGAGAATTCAATTATACATGCATTATCCCGTTCATTTTCACTGCAATTGATTGCTGATGCTTCATTTAGAAGAACCCCAGGATGATATATTTGATTTTTTGGTCTAGCAGTATTTTTGGAAAAAAATATGGAAACACACGTGAATATTTCCGAAACGACTCGGGTGATTTCAATGAAATTAAGTACCTGACAGTTGTTGAGCCTGGCAAATTCAGAAATTATATCCACCCACGATGCGACGTTGCCAGATGCTGTGCGTAACATAACTTTTTTCTTCAACTTTTCCCTTGTTCGGTTTTGAAATTTGTCATTCTGGGCTTCAACAGAATGGAGTACAGTAATCGAGTAGAGTTGGAACGAATAGGATGAATGAAAAAACAATGTCGTGCAATGCACAGAAAAACAACGAATTAACCATTGTAATGACATGTGTTCTTTCAGAGATATTCATGGTTTTCCATACTCTTTCCTAACGCTGTATATCATGCCATACGTTTGTTGCAAGTTGATCATTGTCGAAAGTTCTCTTTTGCTATTTGCAGTTTCATTATTGGTCTCAATCCATAAATCCTACTCATGACTGAAATATAACATTCATTCATCAATTGGGCATCAAAGCGACACTATATTGAATTCTATGAAATCAACGATACCAATTTCCGATACCGATAGGGTTATGTCGACATACTACGGTGGTGAACGAAAATCAACCGATGGTCAAAACTAAACATTAGATGAGTATCTGCCGCACAAGGGTCTAATGTTTGCAACAATTCAATTATGAATTGGTCCGAAACCAAGATCATATTGATCTACTGAAGACTTCTATGGTGGAGATATCTATCGAGCTATGAAGTGCGACATATTATCACTGTCGGCCCAACATAGGTCTCATCAGTGGTCCTTGGTATTCTTTTGAAACAAGTAATTACGTTATTCTTCTGAAACTTGATAGCAAACCAATTTATCTAACCTGAATCTCTCAGTGATGAGATGAAGGTTTCGGATGTATATGTTATGTTGGATAGATTAACCAACGCCTTCGTTCACTATCTCAAATAACGTCTCACAACATTTTCAGCTGTCTAAGTATTCATCCTTTCTTGTTCAACCCGAGCTCTTCCTGTTTCTGAGCTTGTGAGCTTCATATTTGATATGAGAATAGTTGCTGATCATTATCCACCTCAAGATTTTCAACGAATGCTGACCTGGTCACACTCAGCTCTCCTATTTTACCAGGAGTCAAACTCACCGATATGTTCGGCTAGACTCCTCCTCTCATCAATCATCCCTCATTCCTGCTTCCCCGCTCCTGTAACTTCCTGCTACATGAACCGCAGGGACTTTTTAGTCCCTCGACAAGGTGATTGATGGCTGAGTTGTCCGAGTCCATTGCTTTCCGTGGGCTCACTTCATCATGTTCAGATCTCGTAAGAATGCAAAATTTGTTGAGGGTACGCATCAACTGTCGAATAAATATCAGAATTGTACAATAGTAGAGAAAGATAGAATCGGTGCCTCCCGTGCTATACCCCATATCGAAGCAGGCGGCACTGTATACAGGGTGTCCAGAAATTATGTGCAAACATTCAAGAAGGCGATACTATTTGAAGTTCCCTCAAGAATTTTTTGGAAACTCACTCTCAAGGAAGTTATAGGCCTTCAAAGTTGATTACCCTGAATGAAATTCCCTCAATAATTTGTTGTCCTGCATCCTTGGACCGAATGAGACTCAAATTTCTCATGAGGCAATGTCCTCAGCTCCCTTTGACCTTCAAAAAAACCCATCAATTTTCTCTTAATATTTCTTCACGAATTTTGATGACGTACAATTATAAAATATACAAAGATACTCGAGAAAGCTTCTATTGTTTTATCTCGATGAAATGAGACGTTTCCGAGGAGAACAGTTTTGAAAATTTGCTTGCATTGGATCTGACCACCATAAATTCTCATAATGTTCGTCAATAGCAGAGCATGTTTTGGAAACGATAGCGTCGATGGTCGAAGAAACAGGAAACAGATTGCTTTGGAATCAATTAATTATATGGACAGATTATAATTTGTTATTGATTTCTCACAATCGAACAACGTGGCATGCATATAACTTCGTTACTAGCGAGTTTTCAAAAGAATCATGGAGGAACTTTGAGCAATATTTTCTGAAATAGTATCACCCACTTCATTTTTTGCGCACAATTTCCGGACACCCTGTATATTAGTAAACTCAACATGAACTGAATCAACTCAATTCCATAAAGTATAGTAACAGTAGCCAACAACTAATATTGAAGCTAAGACAAATATCCATCAACCCAGTTTTCTTGCACCAATTTTGACAAAGTCGAACAAATCCATGAAAACATAATTTGAAACATGTGGAAACACGCAGATAATGCTCCATTGATACTGATACCATAGTCGAATATCTCAACCCAACCAACAAGTATCATTTCTGAAAAAAAAAAAATATGTTGTGGATGATCAAAATCAATTTGAGAAAACGTTCTGAGGAATCTTATGAATACTTCATCTCGAACATTTTTCATCACGATCTTGTTACCGACATTGAGAAAAATCCCGCAATTATTCTCGTGTGTGGTGAAAACCAAAATAGAGGAAAAAGAAAAGCCGTGTTCGTATTCTTGTAGCACGGAAGGGGAGAGGGGCGATTTGGTAGTATTTAATGTTGCTGGGTGTGGTTGGCAGCATTGGGGCGGCGTTTCCTTGGCAACCGGCCACATAGACATGCGATGAGAAATTCTCCGTCGATCAAAAATACACAATCAATATGGATTCATTTCATGTCGAAAGAGAAGAATTCTTATGCGTATTTTGCGGTTGAAAAGATAGATAGAGGATTTCATAGAGAAAGTATGAGTTCTTTGATGAGTAATATATATAAACCAGTACTTTTACGAAAATAATTTGATTCGAATACTGTCTGTAAGTTTTTCGAGGAGGTGGTACATTCATTTTCCAGCTTTCCGTGGGATTTTCTCTCCTCGTTTACGAAAATTAAAGTAGAAGTTATCAAAAATTATTTCAATATATTTGTAGTGAGGACAGTTTGGGACAGATCACAAAATCTGTCCTTACTACAAATATATTGAAATTATTTTCAATAACTTCTACTATATTTCTCAGAAACGAGGAGAGAAAATCCCACGAAAAGCTGGAAAATGAATAATTTTATTTGTTTCTAAAAGCTTGATCACAGTAAAACAGTAACTAGTAGATCGGTAGATTAGTGAATAGCAAAATTTGGTTCAGAGTTAGGTGATAGTTGATGGCTTTCCACATTGCAGTCTCATCTCAATAACTCAATACAGTGTAGGTCAAAAAGCAGTGATTACATTCGCTCAAAAAATGGACTGAAAATGGATTATCCCAAACTGAATATGAATTCGAAAACTTGCTGATATTTTTATGTATGTATTCCATCCCTATTGATTAGTCAACTATCTGACTTAAAATAATTCATGTTTGGAAATCTCCCATGAACATTCCAATGCGGTTTTTCGGTTGGTAGACCATGATTACTTTTCGTTATCACCGTGTTATCCTCATGATTGTATCATCATCTCAGATCATTCAGAACAATATTAATCAAACGAAGTTCTTATGCTATTAACTGCCCGACTATTTTCACACAAATTCAGATTTTCAGTGATCCGTTGCCTGGTTCACAGAAACATCTAATATGCCATCCACGAATCTGGACCGATCGAGAGTCATTGGACCATGTCAATGACATTGATGATATCGAAAGAAAAAGAAAAGGACATGTTAAACATTCCCCAAATGATTCATAGACCGATCGTGACATACCTCGCGAATCTTGAATTCGATAAAACATCCGGAAGCGAAACAAGGCCTGCCTACATTATACCCATTATGAAAAAATCAATATTGATAATTATGATTTATTGATTCATTCAGACATTACAAAAACTGTATAGGACAGGTCATGTATATACAAGGAACGTGAATTACTATTTGAGTGATACAAATATACATTAAGGTTACAAATACATGAAAAATAAAAAACATTGAACTTCTCCATCAAACAAATTCATCAGACATGAATTCCTCGTGACTATAACAACCTCTGGAAGTTAATAAATGCTTCACTCTGCGTTTGAACAAATTTGTATCCAGCCTTCTCATCGACTCCGGCAAAAGTAATTATGGAATATGGTAGATGGGGATCGTTCAAATTTCGTTTTGTTATGTTTCGGGATGTAAAGAAGATTACCATTTCTAGTAGGATAGTTGTGGTAGTGTGAATTCGTTTTGGATTCGGGGTAGTTTTCTTTGATATACAATAAGCATTTGAAAACATACGAGCATGGAAATGTTAAAATTTTATAAAAAATCAAGTAGGGCTTACATGACTTCCTTGGAGGTAGTTTGTACATAGTTCGAATTATTCTCTTATGTGCTATGAAAATCCGATCACTGTTAACGGAATTTCCATAAAACGATTATATACAGGACTATAGTATACTGTAAATAAATTTCCAACCGGCATTGAGAACCTAATCCGTGATATTGCATATTTTGAATTGTTCAATTCTTTACTGAGAGCGTCTACATGATTGGTGAAACGTAGGTGTTGATCTACATATACACCCAAAAATTTTGTAATTTTTGTGGGGACAACATTTTTCCCATTAACATCAAATTGTGGGGTATTTCAGCTATTTGAGCTATTATATAATATACGTATATTTGACCATTCTATATTTCTATTTCAACGGACTGATGACAGCTGTAAAGTCGAAAATAGTATATTATACGTCTGGGGATCGAAGTGATATTCCAAGTCCCGAGACAAAAAGTTTTGTTAAATATTGTTCCGTTACACTTTCGTTGGATCCATATCATGTATTTCTAATAAAATCATTGAAAATTGATTTCTAAATTCAGCTTTCATTACAAAATAATTCACTTTGGGATTCAAAGTACCACTTTTTCTCCTAAAGTGCATAAAATACATATTTCAGCTTTTCATGGGATTTTCTCTCCTCGTTTCAAAGAAATAGAGTAGAAGTTATTAAAAATTATTGCAATATATTTGTAGTAAGGACAGATTTGGGATCTGCCCCAAAATGTCACTGCGCTTGAAATTAAACCTTTAGATACCTAAAAGAGAAATTCTCTATTGGTCAGTGATACCTTGTTTTTGAAAAAATTTGGAAATACAAATATATTTGATAAGAATAAAACTTCTACTCATCTTGGTGGACGTTTCGGGAACGAATCTGCTCCCGTTCTCAACATTGAAATTGAAATATTTTTCTCTTCGTAAAATTTTTCAATGTTTTCGATTTTGACACTGAAAAGTGGCGTGAAAAGCTGAAATATGAATGTATCACCCCCTCGAAGAACTTACAGACAGTATGCATAAAATACGTTGTTGCTCATGAAAAATAGTGTACTTCAAAGTAGATTTTTTTATTTCTTCTCGTATCGACAGAGGAGAGCTCAGAATGCATGAATAAGGATCATGGAGTAGATAATCATCACAATAATTTGTAGAGAAAATAGTATATTATACGTCTAGGGACTGAAGTTATATTACAAGTCCCGAGACAAAAAGTTTTGTTAAATATTGTTCTAAGCACGTTACACTTTTGGTGGATCCATATCATGTATTTCTAATGAAATTATTGAAAATCCATTTCTGAATTCAGCTTTTATTAAAAAGAAATTCACTTTGGGATTCAAAGTATCACTTTTTCTCCTAAAAATACATTGCTGCTCATGAAAAATAGTGTACTTAAAAGTAGATTTTTTTATTTCTCCTCGTATCGAAGAGAGCTCAGAATGCATGAATAAGGATCATGGAGTAGATAATCATCATAATAATTTCTATCGAAAATAGTATATTATACGCCTAGAGACTCAAGTCCCGAGATAAGAAGTTTTGTTGAATATTGTTCTAAACACGCTACACTTTTTCTGCATCCATATCATGTTATATTTCTAATGGAATTATTGAAAATCAATTTCTAAATTCAGCTTTCATCACAAACAAACTTACTTTGCGATTCAAAGTACCAATTTTTCTCTTGAAGTGCATGAAATACGTTCTCGCTCATGAAAAATAGTGTACTTCAAAGTGTGTTTCTTCTCGTATCGATAGAGGACAGCTCAGAATGCATGAATAAGGATCATGTAGTAGATAATCATTATGATAATTTGTATCGGAAAAGATTTCAAAAACCTCGAATCTACATCAATGAACCTCAAATTTATTTACTTTCATGTAATCGAACATCATTCATTCCTAGCTGCGTGACGATCGAGATATCGCAAATTCCCGATATGCTCGAAGAAAAGGACTCGATTCGGCTGTCATCCGCTTCCTTGGGGGAGTGTCCAGGATGCGCGCCGACGCCGGGCGTCTCGTGACGTCACGCGCCATCATGAAGACCGATTTTAATGATGGCGTCGACGGCAAGGCGCCGTCAGGGGGTGGCAAACACAGGGTCTTCGCGAAGGCAGTGAATCTCGGGAAGGCTCAAGTCGAACACTTAGCGAAATTAATCGGACAGACGGAGTTAACTTAGGGGCGCAAATTGAAAAATATCTCCTACACGAAGCATACGTAACGCGGCCGAATTAGCGAGATTTACTGAGTGAGAATCGGCGAACATTATCCGGATTTGGCAGTGATACACTTCTTTATTTACTACAAAATTGGGATGAACGTTCTGTGATAGACCTGAGAATGGCTGTGATAGCTTCGTATAGAAGGTGATTAACTCTGTTTATTGCATGATGACCTGTTTGTATAAAATATCCACAACTTTTCCAGTTGGATTTCAGATGAAGTGAATTTTAGTGCGATGAATAATTGTGCCTTAGCAATATATCAATTCAATAATCGTGAATTGGATTTGCAAATGTCATTTCTGAATCTCGAAAGGCATATTCCTAGTATTCCTCAACGGAAAAAAAGGATTTGTTGATTCAACCGAACATATTTGGTGGAAATTATTCGTTTGGACGAATTGAATACCATTCATTTCAATCATCAGTTATATTCATCGAATGACACCATATTATTGCATGGACGAAATGGAATTCTTGATACAATCCTCATATATGCTCGATTCGAAAGTATGTTGATCAAACGGAATCTTCTCCAATTCAGATTGGATAAATGATAATGTCGAATCAATAACATATCTCTTTGAACTTCAATTCAGGATCGATTCAAGCAGATGATTTTGCTCAATTCAATAATATATAGTAATCAAATTTAATACGTTCTTTTTCACTTCAAGCTGATGATCATGATGAAGTGAATAATAACCCGCGAATGGAATGAAATATGTGGATATGTTCGATCAGTATCAGTATGAGAATTTCAGATGAGTTCGAAAACTGATTCTGAGCTACATTCAAAGATATGCAGAAATTCATTTCATTTGTTCTTCAAAATTCAGCGACTTCTATACTTCGATTCCATATCCTGAGAGTATCAAGTGAATCATTTCATCTTATCAGGTACTCATATGATCATTGTCAATCATCTTGCATCATGATATTTTTTTTGAATATTGAATATATCGAGTATACCTACAAGAATATACTTCATCATTGTGAAAATTATCGGCACATGGTTCAATCATTATGGGCAAATGATCGATCATTTTTTTATATCAGTATTACGATAATTCAGGAAAGGATGAGGAAATCGAACGTAAATTTGGAACAGTGGATTGGAATACTGATATTACTATGATACTAGTCAATAGATGGCTCTGTTTACAATACCTATTGGAGAACGTTGCCAAGATATTGAATATTGGGATGGAATCACCATAAACAAACGAAATGATAACTTACCTTGATGGCAGTTTTAATTTGTTCAATGAATTTTTATGCTCAGTCCACCAAGAGTAATCGCATTGAATCGGATTATAACTCAATGAGCAAATTCCATCAAACCGTTCACCAGAATTGATTCAACAAAATATTTACTTCACTGATTCGAAAGTGTGTATCAATCCAAACAAGAGATTGTCTTGATATGATTTGGTTGGTATGATTTGGTCGATTCAAACATCCTCCACATTTTGATCAACAAAATAATCAATTGGATCAAATCAATATCTAGGTTGAAATGAAACATAATATGGTTGGTTGGTTGGATATGATATAGTGTTCATCCAAAGAATATTCAGTTGACTGAAACCTTGAATTCGCTCTTGAAACAAGATCAAATGTTATTCGTTTCAATATCATATTTTGTCGTCCATATATGACACTTTCATTCAGTTGATCGAATCAACGAATTTTTTTTCTTTGTTCCACATATATTTCCCGATGTGGAATTATTCAAGGGAGCATATACACCAAAAGTCATCTGGTGCAGTTTTGATGAAACAAAATATCAGCAGTGAACCAATAACCGAAAAAGAAATTCCAGATGCGGGTTACAAACTAAAGAATAAATTCACTTCAGATTCTGGAAAAATTCCATCCTTCGTTATAAAAGATTGTCTGAGAGTATTAGTTCATGCATTGCGTACAATCTTCGATTTAATTCTCAGAACATCCGTTTCTCCTGATATCTGGAAAATTTCTAAAATTTGTCCTGTTTACAAATGTCAAGACCGTGCTCTCATCAGTAATTATAGACCAATTTCAAATCAGAATAACCATGCAAAGGTCTTGGAGATTATATTGAATAATCGCATTTATCTAGCAACTCAACATGTCATTTCTACAATCAGTAACTTATCCATTTCCAGTGAATACTTATGTGAATCATTGGACCGATGAGGACAGGTTGATGCGGTGTATACTGATTTCTCCAAGCCCTTTGACAAAATAAACCACGAAATACTACTGAGGAAAATTACTCATTTGGGTTCTAATGATATTTTCCAGAGCCTATTGAAATCATACTTGAATGATAGAAAACAGTATGTCACATACAATATGGATTTTGTTCACAAAACTATATTGCAACCAGTGGAGTCCCCCAAGATTCCAACTTGGGACCATTGTTATGTTTGATATTTATTAATGACACTAGACACTAGATTGCAATAAATCAACACTTGCAGATGATTTAAATTATATGTTTCTGTTCCTAATTTCAACGATTGTATTATACTACAGGTGCAAATTAACTCTTTACATGATTGGTGTTTGGAAAATCACCTTTTCTTGAATAATTCCAAATGTAAAGTATTGACTTTCACTACGAAATTCAATACTGTTTTTTACCCATACACAATTAATAATACAGTTCACTTCGACAATCAGGTTACATTCAACTCGAAATAACTAAATCAGCATATCGTATATATGCTGATATATGGAATATGAAATTCCATTTATATTCAATCCTCAACAACCATCGAGAAAGTCCAAAAAAGTTTTTAAAACTTCTATCCAGTTATAACACTGTTACTATACTTCTATTATATTTTATTTGCTATCCTTCGGAAATTTCCTTTCAAATGGTTCCTGTTGGGCAATAAATGCTGTATTATTATTATTATTATCATTATTATTATTCATTCGATAACGTAATAGGATCGTGAAAAGATTCTTCGATCGTTCGTTTTGGCGTTATTCATTTTGAGCCATCCATTGAACCATCAATAAGGTAAAGGAAAGATATGGATATGAAAAAGTATATATAAAATATAAATCATGACATATTCGAGAGTTAAACGATCATTTATACAAAATCTGACCATGATTTTATATGAAATAACTTATGTACTCAGATATCTTTATTCTGGTATCATTCATCATAAATAATGCATGATAACTATTTTTTCTTCCATCAAATCAGATCGCAGTTTTGTGGAAGAACAATGTGCTCGAAATTGAAATAATGTAAATATTATGACACACACCTAGGTTCGCAGTTCATTGAAGTTTGTTGATTTCCGAGATATAAAGCTAAGTATATGTATGGTAAATACAGATTGAACCTACATTTTTTATTGTAGTATCTTCAATAAAACATATCTTATCTGCTACCGCCTTCACCCGTATTTGTTTACATACATACAGCGGAACGAATCAAGTTGTTTAATAATTAAATACACACTACAACTCTGATGCCGGTTTATAGGCAATGTATCAAAGAAAATGAGCGCCCATCAGTAGTGTTTATGAGTATATCGTGATCGGAATTCATGTTTTCCAACAAGGAATCGTGGCACAACGGATCACGAATATTTTCGAGTGCCTGATTTTTTTTGGTGATACATGGAAAGTTCTTAATCCCGGATGGGGAGCACAGGAAGCCATTAGTAAGTAATCATGAGATGTGAGTCAAAGTTCATCCCAAGAGGTTTCTTATCGGGCTGGTTTAAATCTATACACCGGGCTGGTTTCCTTTCGAAGATAGTAAAGGATGCGAATCTGACAATATTCCATCTCATTTTGTAAAACAATGTTCTCATGAGTCTTTGGATTCCTCGATGTTGATATACAGCGAATCTGTTCCTGAAAAATGAAAATAAAAATATATTGGCCCTCCTATAAAGTTCTAATAAAGTTCTAGCCTAATAAAGTTCTCGAGAGCATCAAGATCAACTTGGATTATTCGCCGAGAGATCCTAATAAAGAAACTAACCTTATAGATTCACAGCCAATACACAGGGTGAACCATCAGATATTCTGCTATTGGAGAAATAAGAACGAAATTTCAAATTCAAAATCGAGTTTCGAAAGTATTCTCCAATGTACAGTGTTACCCAACAGAGCATAGCATGTCAAACTCATGTTTTTCCAAATAGAATATCCTGTATATTTCAACTAACATGAATACTCACTAGATTATGACCATATTCTGTTCTTCTTTCGAAAAATCCGACAGGGTGTCCGCCACTTCTAATTTCAGAAATACATCCGAACTCGCGATAGTCAATACTCAATACCATGTTCTTCAACATCTAACTTCCATCCATTTCATCGAATTTCAATCATCATAATTTAGTTTCTCCACACTGTATCATTTCAGATTACTCGACAGATATTCCAATAGGCTTCTCCCTAAAGTTTGTTTCCAAACATGAAACATGAAAATACGCACTAATGCAATAATTGAGAGTTATTCTCATTTTTCAACACTTTGTATGATCAGAACTCATGATGTGTGGAAAATCTTTTGCTGTATGTTTTCCACAAAGAGTGATATACCTATTGTCTCCATTATCTACGAAAATTTATCCATGGTTATGAAATATATAATCGAAATCAACCTATAATTTTTGTATTTATCACTGAGAACCATGAATTTCCTCAGCATGACTGAATTTCTGTAGCTAATGTAATGTGATGAGCAATATAGAGGAGTCAGAAATTTGCATGTACAATTCAGGGAGAAAATGGGGATTCAATGTTATCATAATGTTGAAGAATATAGTATTGACTATCGGTATAGTCACGCTTTTCTGAATGAGTTCCTGAACTCAGCAGTAGTGGACTTTTCTGAAAAGATCTCAGCATTTTATGAAATACGGTTATAACTTGGCAACGCCTAGTCGGATTTCTGGAAACAAAAAAAAAGTAATCATAATCCAGCGAGTATTCATATATTTCAAAATATACACGGTATTCCATTCAAAGAATTGTGAGTTCGATACAGTCTGATTTGTAGGGTCACACTATATAATGGGAAATAATATAGAATAATTTAGAATTTAGAATTCACAACTTCTGTCGAAATTTTGCTCTAGCGACAGAAATGGCAGACGAGTCATTTTGCTTTGCCACACTAGTGGTCCACCCTGTATACCTAATTCATTCAAACTGTCAAAATGCATGGGGGCTCAATACGTTGTTTATCTTCCTATGTATACATTAAGTCTCAAATCATGAGTATCATTGAATTCAATTCTAATACTAATAATTAGCTCAGGGTACCCCAAGAGTTAGAAATTTGATATCCGTCATCCATTATTTTCATTGTGAGTAATTTTTATTGTATGCTGATGACCTGAAAGATCGTAATAATTTCACATGATGTGAACATTTGAAAAAGTTGTCTCATGTTGAGGAACTGGTCCGAACGACTCCAAATCGAGTTTCGCAATGCATACTGATAATAATACTAATAATAATAATAATAACCGTCTTTATTATTCCCAAAGAAAAAAAAAACAAAATTATATTATAATTAGAATTCATAAATGTTTGGAAATAAAGGGCGAAGTTCATTTTATGATGTGCAAGCACACCAATGTTACTATTGAATGTTAAATATTAAATGTTACTATTGAATGCAATAGATTGTTAGGCTTCCTCAAATGAACCTGCATTTATTTCCTTTCACAAGAACCGATCGAAACTTCATTGTCTACCTGCTAAAAAAGTCGATTATTACTCGCAAGTGTCATCTCGACTACTCCTTATGATATTCATAAAGTTCGATTGGTAAGTATTCATAAATTTTTTGAGATATCTGAATTTCAGAATGATCAATTCATTCGTAGTGGAGAGTACCAAACTAGAATTAGAAACTAGAAACTAGAATTATATCAGATTCATTATATGTCTACAAAATATTGAGAAATCACTATAATACTTCTAAGACAATTGTTGAAATCCATTTTCTCTTTCAATTCCACAGATCTCATTCAGAACTGAAATTGCATTTCCTCTCTATCTTTCAGCTATTCGATACTTGGTATATCATAATATTATTTACATTATCAACATGATGATTATATGAATCAGTTAATGCAGTTTTGGGCTTCTGCTTGTTTGCATTCCAATTTCAAATGAATGAATGAAACAAAAATTCAATATTTGAAACAAATCCATCTCTATATTATTGGTAGCCATTTAATTCTTTCTTGAGCAGCCAGATATCTGTGTATGATTAAACATTGTCATAAAGAAGAATTTCCTTTCTATCAGAAAAGTAGATATTTTCTATTCAAGATTGCTCCTACAGAGATGAAAATGTCGTGATAATGCGATACCAAAAGGTCAAGCATACTCTTCGTATGAACCCTGGGTAGATGGAAGAGCAACTGTGTTGAATGTCGCCCCATTTACAATTTGTTATTAAGTGGCTCCGTTGGAAGTATGAAATAAAGACCCATCATTGTTATTATTATTATTATTATCATTATTATTATTATTATTATCATTATTATCATTATTATTTAAATTTCTTGTTCACCCTCCTGTGAAAATCGATACCTGAATGAGCACAAATATACTAGAGAGGCAATTTTTCAGATTTCAGCAGAACTTCTAATTCCCCCCTCTGGCTGATCGACTGCCATGTCTATTCTGGATCAGACGAGAAATCTGCCCCATATCCAGGGCCTACCTCCAGTATCCCAACCGATTATGCCGCCTCACACCATGGACGGTCCCCCAAACTCTGACGTTTTGTTGGCTCTCTTGGCCCGAAATAAGGCACTCGAAGGTGAGATATATATATATATGATAAATAGATGTTCTGGTGGCCTCCCTGAACTATCATCCTGAAACATTCTTTCTCTCAATACCAATTGCACCTCTAAGTTTTAAAAATATGTTTCGATTTTGAAGCTGTTAACTTTCTGATAATGTAAGAGTGGATACCAGTCGGCTAGATGACGGAAATAATCCAGACCAGGAAAATATTCAATATGAATTGGAAGCTATGAAGAGTGTGTATGGGCATTATTTATACAAATCGATGAATACTCCGATTTACCTCCATCTTTTGATACATACTGGGTGTCTCTAAGAGATACCGAAAAACTTCAAGGGGTGATAAGGGACATCAAAACGAGAATTTTAGTTAATCTAAACATACAGTGTGGAACAGCCAAATGGAATGAATTCAACAACAAATAAATGAGGGTGTGTCTGGAAAAACGCTCGGACACGTTGATTTGTATTTTTGAATGCACATTTTTATTGAAAAAAATTTGATTATTTAGAGTGTGTCATGTGACAGTTGTCAATACCCAACTTTCTCATTTCAAAGGGAACACCCTGTATTTTATTCCATCTTTTTAAATTCTCACTGGAGAGCTCACTGGAGAGCTATAGAGAGATATAGGGTGTGAAAAATCGAGATTTTTCAATTTTAGGATTTTTTTTGTGTCGAAACTATTCATTATTCACTACCTACTGTCATTTGATTGAAACGAATATAGGGTGGTGCACAATTCAGAAAATTGATCCGAAGATAGTAAATCGAAAATTAAGATAGAGACATGTGAGTCGTTCCGACCAATGATGCATAGTTTCGACACAGAAAATTCATTACGTTGAAAAATCTCGATTTTTCACACCCTATATCTCTGTAATCATTTCCGCTGGACCCCAAGTGTGGTGTATCGATGAAATCAGCTCTTCAGTGAGAATTCAAAGATGGAATGGAATACAGGGTGTTCCATTTGGAATAAGAGAGTTGGTATTGGCCAGTTCTACATGACACACTCTATATAGTTTGATCTTTTTGAAGAAAATGCGTATTCAAAAATACAAATCGATGTATCCGAGCGCTTTTCTCAATACACCCTCATTTATTTGTTGTCGAATTCATTCCACTTGGCTGTTCCACACTGTATGTCCGCAAATGAGAAGTTTGGGCTGTAGAGTCATAAGACTATTTTAATCATATGCAAATAAAAATGGAACGCAGCAAGATCCTCAACTCGGTTTTTTATTACAACAATGAGCAGCACAAAAATATGTCGTCGTTATGTGGACATTTCGAAAATATCTACCTTTGCATCTTCGTAAAACTTTTGTGTCAAGCAAATAACAGTTTTTTTTTTTTCACGGACAAACAGATGAAGATCATAAACAGTGACTAAACAACGGCAACAATATATTATTTGGTGATGAAATATGCTCTAAAATAAAAAATGGTTGTTATAAGTTCACATGAAATGTGAGCTTTCCAGTCGTCACAACTTTATCAAGTGAAGCACCATATTATTCGCTGAATATCAGTTTAAGAGGAGTAGTACACTTGTTGTAGATTCCAAATATCGAGATATCCTTCTCGAACATCGCAGACTTCACCCAGACCATTCTGTTGAACTTCATGTAAAACTTGTGAAACTTTCATATGACTGCACAACAGGAACTAGATTGCAATCCAAATAATGATTCAATGATGTAATTATCGAATATTGATAATAAATGGTGAACTCACTACAACCTTCAAATCAACTCTCATAGCCTTATTCTCAATCCCTTTGCAAGCTTTCGAAACATGCTCCAAAACAACCAGTATCAATCAGTGTACAACATTTGGAAAAGTGGGGCAATATCAACCTATTATAAACTGTCTGCATCGAAAAAATTTCCATTTTTGTACAAAAAAAAACTTTTCATGAAGGTGGTTCGCATTCTGTATCGATCAATACTTTCGCATTCGTTCAATGATTCTCAATTTATACCTTCCTGTTGACATGTGGAAAACTCCTTATCTATAGTGACCGTAACTGTTTTCTCATAGTTTCCTACACCTTCTCAGCAGTTCTTGTTTCTCAACAACAACAGAATCCAAAAATCGAACCATCTCCACAAATATAATTTACTTCTGTAATTATAAATCAATGGAATTTCTGTGGAAAATTGTTTCGAGAATGTATTTCAGTACCTACGTAGTCTTTTTGATTCTGAAGAGATGAATAACAAACCTACCACTATAAGCAATTCTCAAGCACAACAAACCCTTCTCTAGTGTGCAACCATCAACATCTATTGATTTCCTGACAAAAGAACATCGATTCTAATCGAATTAACGACTAGGGCATCGTCTGGCCCCTTCGACTGTCTCTGCAAAAATTAAATCCACGAAGAGCCGGCAGATAATTTCCCATGTGAAATTGTTGCGGCTGCTGTCGGAGCTTCCTCCAGTAACTCTAGTCCTAAGCCACGTGGCTATCCCGCCCTGCACGTGCCACAAAAAAGGCGGCCACTTCGCTACTGTGTAATTACGACCGGTGACACTGGATACGCATCCGATGCCTCACTATATGGGGTTTTAATATGATAATGCGACGTTTGACTGTGTTCTTTAGTGGAACAAACAAGTAAAGTGGCGGGTTAAGGATTTTCACACGAATATAACGGTGACTGCGATTGTTTAGGGTTTAGTCTACTCTCTTGAAAATAGGGACGAGCAAACTGCCACTATGCAAGATTAATAACTGACATCAGAACTGCTCACGAACAGTGATTTTTTTTTCAAACGGAACCGATCCATGGACATGTTGATCCTTCATCCTTCTTTTGAAGCCTGAAAGCTTCCTCAGACCGCTTTCAACATTTTCTAGACGTTTTGGAAGTACAGAAATTAGAATTTTCTTAGAATCCTCGGAGCAAATAATATTCGAATATTCGAAGAAGTAGTTTGTAATTGTATAATAGTGATTCGATCAGATTAATATTGACAATAACATTTTAGCATCGTGTCTGTATTGATTGAGGCAGAAATTGTCTGCTGGAACTGTATCATCCGTAGACGTGGAAGCATTAGTTTAAATTGTGAAACGTTGTACATTTTGAGATTTTTTTATATCAAGAACTTCATCTCTGACAATCAAGGAACACAAAGCACCATATTCAGGCTTACTGACCAAAAAGGCCTGGCGCCACTATTTATCATCACCTTTTGAAAAACAAAATAATCAAATAATGACTCCTCGAGTATACAAGGTGCAACTAACATTTTTCCTTCAACTTCAACTCTAACGACTGCGGTAGTGTTTTTTATTGCAATTGTATGATATGTATTTTCTCAATTGTCCTGATAGAGATTTTTTTTCAAATCCAGATATGTGGAATAAATTTACCTTGAGCACATAATAAGTGCTCCGCAAACAAGAAATTGATCTTTGAATGGAATGTTACATTTGGCTAGTGAATGTCTTACTTAAATGAATCATGTCGTTATGAACGGTCAGTGTGAAGTGTGACATTTGTGCCATATCTTCAAACACCTCATAATATTCAATCTAGAAGTCTAGAATGATAAGGAACATATACATATTTAATGGTCCTTGTACGGACTTTGTGAAACGCGAAAATTAGCAGGTATTAGGAATTTCTCTGGAAGAAGTCCTCGGGTTTTCTTCTACAATAAGAAGAACTTCAAACTTCGACATCATCATTGAACTGCAGTTCTTAATTAAATCTGGATTTCTTGAATGCTCTGTTGAATGTTCCTAGAGACGGAAAGCGTAAGCTTATCTCATGTCTATTAAAAATTTCGTTGGTCGAACCTAAATGATGATCTTATTTGGGAGAAACTCATGGATTAACACCGACTGTGGTGCTTGGGTTGAAAATAAAATGTCAATCAGAATTCATGGAAGAACGAAAAGTCGTATTGTGAATTGAAGTGAGGCAATATGAGGATAATTTGAAACAGGTTCGTGTTCTATGCAAATTTCAGTATTTCAGTAGATGAAAAGGCGGTAGAACAAGAAGAAGTAAACTGGTAATTTTTGTTCTGAATCTGCGTTAACATCATAGAGTGTTCCTCAACTATTCAATTTATCTGTATATAAGGATAAGGAAATCATGGATGACGATATGAACATATGATGACGATATGATTAATATCATTCCAACGTGTAACAAAGAGATATTCCAGTAATTCAAAAATGGGAACTGAAATATGTACTCATTGAGAAAACCATGGGGATCAGCTTGCAAAATTATTGAATGTTCAAGAATCTGAAAGAGAATATCTTCGAGGTAAAAATATTTGAAGCGGTTGCAGAAGTATCAATATCAATTGGAATTTTTTCGAAATCAATCAGTCATCGTCATCTCCAACTTTTATGATAGATATTGTGGTGGAGAATTTCCATAAGGTGGCAAATCCTTCGACTACTACATTTGAAATATCAGTCGAGTCAATTTCGCATGTGCTACTAGAAATATTTGGCAGATCCCCTTTTAAAAAGTGAAGGGACGTGTAAAAGTGAAATGGGTATTCTTAACATCATAAAAATGAACCCAAATATTATTCAAATACGTATATATTTATATTGTGTTTATTGGAAACTATCCGATTGCTATGTTTCCCTGGTTTCCCGGTGTTTTCGTATTCGATAATAAAATCTTTAACGTGATTCTTCATCAATTATGTAGTCTGAGGTACGCTTTTATCGCTGATACTTAATAAATTAGGGTCGTTAAAAACATCATAACACCGTGATATCGAAAGTGGGAACTGTGATTATTAATTTTTAGGGGCGCACGAATGAATGGATATCTGACATTGGGGATGCTACCAGAGTCATCTAAAACATTCAGGTGGAATTCTGATGTGTGCCTTTGTTCAATTCAGTCGATAGCTGACCGTCCATTCGTTCAGATTTGCTGAGTTTTTTCGTACTATACACTTTGTCCAAGATGAGGGACAATATGGTCATCTCGAAAACTACGAAAGATAGAGATTTAGTTAAATGAGAGAAAAGTAATAGAAGTGAAGAACAAACAAAATTACTCTCAAAAATCTGTGAAATAATTTCTTGTTTTTCATTCTTCACTTTTCTGGTATTGATAATGAAGTCAAGACAAAATTGAAGTTAGAGAATCAGAAACGTTCCATACCTAGGTCTATATCAACTCAGCTATGACAGACCAGAAATTTGAATAGGAAGAGGCATTGGAAAAATTCTTCTCGTGAATATAGGGGTGGAAGGTGACGTTTTTAATGATCATTCGCTGTGAAAGGTGATATTGATTTGAAATTTCAAATTTGTGGAATAATATATCATAGAGATTACTAAGAACTGTACGATGGAAATTGAAAGCAACTGTCTTGAGGACGGTTCAAATGATTGATGCAATTCAATGGTTGCTTGAAAAGTTTTGACTCGACACTCTTTGTATCAATACAAAAGTTGATGCGTTGAAATTGAGAATCATCATATTTGTACCGTTCCACAAAATATAGGAAGGACGTCTCCTATTGAATTCCGGAAACGAATCTCTTGAAGTTCTGAAAGCGAAACTAATATTTCCACCACCGCGGACACCCTTCGGCGTTTTCCATTTTTCGAATTAATAGCTCCCGGAAACACAGATTTGCCATAACACGGAAAAACATTGTTCTGGCCGGAAGCGCAAGGGCAGGCAGACGGCGGTGTCAACAGTTGGACCCTCGAACTAGAAGGGGATTCCCCGACGATTAACAGTCGTCGCTTTCCATTTGGTCGGCGGAAGGCGTCCACGCGCCGGACATCGTTCATTTCCGGTTTTCCTTGGAAAGGATTGTCTCTGCCCGACGCATGAATTCAGTGATTAAATCAATCGGGTGAAAAACAAGGTGGGAACTATCCTATACAGTATACATTCCAACAGAAATCATCCACCCATCATTCACCACCATCATAAATTCAAACACTTTCAATACAAATTCAATACAAATCAATTTTCCTCAATTATCATGAGTAGTTCTACAATACCGGTTTTTTCCGAGTCACATTCGAAGATATATCAAAAGTCGTCTCAAAATGATTGACTTTCATCATTGGGAACTTCTCTTTCCGACAAGATGGTATTGTTATATTTAAAATCCGACATTTCTCATATGAACCACTCCTGGAATTCCTATTTTGTATTTTTACCTTTCAGTTTCCTAAGAATGGTGACGTGACCTCCTAAAGAGAGTCAATATACCCATTTCTCTTTTTTACACGTGGATTCAAAATAAATTGAAAGATGAAATGATAATGAGAACATTGAATTCAGAAAACTGATGAATATTGAATTGAGAAAATACTGAAGATAAAATCATGATCCTCATTAGATATTTTCTTCGATGATCACCAAATTCTCAGAACGTCTCAGAAATGTGGATTCCTTGATTTTCCCAGTTCTCATCAATCTTCAACTGAAAATGGCATTTTGATAGTTTAGGTCATGAGGATCATTGGTAAACGAAGGCAGGATAACCGAACAGGACAGAAAACTCATATTGTATCTCAGACACCAACAGCGGCGCTTCGCAAAACCTTCAGGAACACGTGCCAGGAAAAAATAGATTCTCCCGACCGCTGAAAAATATTGGAATTCTACCACCCTGTATCATGATAAAGTTGTTTACGGACCTATGTTCATGAGAATTTTTAGTTCTAAAATAATCCAAAGAATCATCACTTCTCGCGTGTGTGCATGATATTCAGGAGCACCTCGATTACAAAAGATTACAGATTTTGAAAAAGTAATGATGATAATAAATAGCTAATAATTGAGAAATGAATATTTGTGAAATACTGTCTATGAGTTATTCGAGGAGGTGGTACATCAGTTTTTCAGCTTGTCTGTGAGATTTCCTCTCCTCGTTACTAAAGAATAAAGGACTCATTATAATTATTTTGATATATTTGTAGCAAGGACAAATTTGTGAACCGTCCCAAAATGTGACTGCGCTTGAAATTATACCTTCAGATACCAAAAATAGAAATCCTCAATTGTCAGTGACACCTTGATTTTCGAAAAATTTGGAAATACAAATATATTTTCAGTAAAAACAGAACTGCTGCTTGTCTTAGTGTACGTTTCGGAAACAATTCTGCCCCCGTTTTCAACACAATTCAAACACTTCATCTTCGCAAAATTTTTTCAATGTTTTCGTCTTTTTGACACTGAAAAGTGACAATTTGGCAAACGGAGAAATTCTGATTACAAGGTGTTTTATAATAATTGATATCAAATTTGCCATTTTCATATTCAGTTTCCAAGTGGATGCCAAGTTATATCTATATCAACTGAACAAGAAGCAATATTATTGTCTCCGTTCAGAAGAATGCAAGCAAACATTGATTTTTTGTTTTTGGTCGTTGTCTTCTTTTCCTATGATCTCAATATTACTTCAATCGGCCATATGTTGTTCATTTATAGTAAGGATATGTTCAGCTAATTTCGATTTGTCAGTTTATCGAATATATGTATATGCACAAGCTTCTGAAGAAAAATGAATGAATGAATGATCAGTTAGTGTTGCATTTCAGCAGTGCAGTAGTGATTTAATATGTGAATGCTAATTCATTTTTGTTTGAGAATCATTTGGGTTGACATTACGTTTTCAACAGAATATTTTTTTCTTGAGATCAATCACATTCTAGCAAAAACTGTCAATTTCATCATGTAGAACAAAAACAAAGAACAAAGTTGACTAAGTAGAGTAAAATTCACCATAGTCGACCCAGGTTCCGAGAGCACGAGCCGTTAATGTCGACATAAAAGTTTGATTTTCACGATTTTTATTTCACTAACATATCTCATTATGTTATGGGTTCGATGAAAGAGATCAGTCAATCACCATCACCTTTGGATAGGGGCGACTCAATTGCTCTTACATTACCTTTCAAAACTATTTTTTTTCCATAAAGACGCATTATTATTCTAACAATTATTATAATAGGCATTATATATTTGTTTCATCAGAAAACATAGAGGGCAAAAGCACTACGTCCATATTCCATCCAACCTCTCTCTCGAGCTGGCGAGAAGAAAAGAATCCCGATCGGCTATGATTATATCCGGCTAGAGGCGGCATCGCAGCGGCGGCGGATGCCGCCGCCGCCCCGATCTAATCAGGGCAGAGTGCCGCGCGTTGGCGGTCGACCCACCCCCGCGCTCGCACGCATCATCGACCGCCTCATTTGCCTGATCCCCCCTATCTCCGTGCGCTCCCCCATTCCGTACGTATTCCCTTTCCCGTCCACATTATTGTCCTGCTATTCCGAATGCGACTCGTTATGGTGACTTATGTGGATATTTAGTGTAATATACAGGGTGGGTACTGGAAATGAAGAGGCACATGCGTCTGTCAAGAAAATATATTTTTTTCTAAACTGTGATGAGAGTGCCACACTTTAGAACATACGATACCAATTCCTGCACACCTCATAATCACGTTTGAACTTCGACTTCCGAATCTATATAAAAATGAAATGATGACGAGCATTACAAAACTGAGAAAGAAGAAATCACAATGTTTCAGAATTATATTTGTACAAGAACTGCAAGTACTCGAGTAATATTTGTCAAAGTGATTTTTAAAATGCAATGCGAATGCAAGTTGATCTCCAATTATTTACAAGAAGTTCTCAATGAAGTCAATCGATGAATTACACTGTAGATCGTTTCAAGTTCATGTATCTATCTTTTTTTTCTGAAGTGTAGGGAAAATCTTGCATAAGATATCTATCTATCTATCTATCTATCTATCTATCTATCTATCTATCTATCTATCTATCTATCTATCTATCTATCTATCTATCTATCCATATCATGTATCTATCTATCTATCTATCATTTATCTATCTTTCCTGTATCTATATATTAATTACTTTCTCAATACAATATTCGAACAAATATCTAGTGACGCTTGTTCACCGAAGCGCAATTGAAGACACCAATAATTACCAGCTGATTTTGTCTCATATTCAGAAGTATATTTTTCGCTCAAAAATTTTTTATAATACCCCGTATACAAATTTTCGACACAGAAGTAAATACTCCAGGGGATTTTGGGTTATCTGATCTTTCTCGTTTTCAATTTGAGCCAAAATAATGACCGTGATAATAATGATAATTACGAAGAGAAACATTCTTTATTCATCGTGTCGAAAACGGGAGAAGATTCGTTCCCGAAACGTCCACTATTTAAGATAAGTAGAAATTTTGATATTCATCAAATATATCCAAATAAAAAAATAATTCCAGACAAAAGGTGTCACTGATAAATAGAGAATTTATCTTTTAGGTATCTGAAGGTTGAATTCCAAGCACAGTGACATTTTGGGACAGATCATAAATAACTATCCTCACTACAAATTCACTGAGATAATTATTGTAATTGCTATTTTATTTTTCATAAACGAGGATAAAAAATCTCACACGAGAACTAGAAGAAATCAATAGAGTGATCGCAGTTTCAAGGTTTGTGTCTTGAATATTTTTGTGTTATATGCTATAAAAAACTCATTTTATTTTCTGATATCTCTTATAACTATTCAACCTCGAAGCTTGGAACCTATTGATCAGCGCGTTACTCGAAGAAAATAACACAAAAATGTTAATGAAAATGAAAACTGAGAATGGTAACAAAAAAATATCAAACTCCAAGATCTTCACAGCCCCTAACACGTTTAAAAATCAATCAACAATAAGAATAAAAGAGTACAACTGCTGTATCATCGCGAGCGACATGACTTGTTTTTCCCCGAACCGCGAGGAGAGTTGAGTAGAGGAGAGTACCTTTTTGGTGTAAAATTGAAAAATTCAACCTCAAAAATGTCATAATTCAAATTATTCGGTACGAATCGTTCAACTTCCAAACATATTCATACAAAATTCCAACACAATATTGCCAGTAGTTTACACATGATAAAAAAAATGTGGATCTTGAATACAGATGCCGTTGCAAACATTTTTTAATGAGTGAACTCAACTTATTTTGCAGTGTTCTACGTATTTTAGCAAAGGGGCCACATTTTTTGAAACACCTTGTACAAAAATGAACTCCCTTGCGTTAATCTCGCAAAAAATCGGGAGTGGTTGGGGTGAAGGAGAAAATCCAGAGGAACAGCCGAGAAAATCGAAGATATCAAAAATTTCCTATTTTGTTGTATCAATTATATAAACTCAAATGAACCTACTTCATTCCTCTAAATCCAAACTGAACGTACTTGATCTACGAACAAAATAAATAGAATTAAAATTAAAGTAAACAATATACCGGCGCTTTATGAAATCAAACCACAGGGGTGAACGCAGTTTGCACAAGGGGTGAAACATCAAGTTAGCCCCCTTTCAAGGGTGCCCATTATTTGGACCATATTATAGTCGTGCTTCACGGCATAATTTGTAGGTTGAATCGTCGATGGTATTTACACTGGCTCTCCAGGGATCTGCAGTGATATTCCTCGATGTAATATAATTATGGATGGGGTTCAACAATACTAGAGATGAACAGAGGAATGAAAAATTAAAAAGGGGCAAGTGCAGCAGAATTTTTGAAATGATCTAATTATCTGGACATAAGTTTATGGTCGAGCTGATAATGATAGTGAAGTAACTATACAGGCTGATTCACAGTGAAACACTTTGAGAATTTCCGACATTCTCTACCCAACTAAAATATGTTCGATAATTCGGTGTTGCCACTTCCATCAGGAAGAAGAAGCAAATAGAACACCTCATATATGATCTTATTTTTAGAATCTCCAACAATTTCTCAAGAATGTTTCTTGATATTTCCTTATACCTAAATGTTACCGTTTTCGAAATGAATATTTCTTCTTCGGAAATCATGACCTCAAAAAATGCTGATATCTCTGAGTTGAGAAACACTATGATATCTAAATTTTATTTGGAATTAGGTGTTACTTGGGTTCTTGGTCCTTCCCATACTTCAGCCTAATCTTTGTTACTTCGATACAGGGTGGTCAAAAAATACAGTTATTTCGTTTGATATGAAAAAAGTGACTGAAAGTTGACTATTTCGAATGGAACATTCTATATATTATTAAAAATTCAGGAAGCTGCTAAGGGTATCATCTATGTATATCATCCCTATACCCAACTAGTCAAGTTTCGGACTTGATGAGCATTTATTTGTGAAAATGTTCCTTGAACGGTGTTTGGTAAGCAGGCCATGATTACTATTCGACAGTAGCGTTGTGACATTCTCCTAATGATTCTCTTCACTTCAGAAGATGTAAGTACTTACAAAAACAATAGAACAATACTTTTCAGACTAATTGTTCATGAATGTGTTCATTATTTCTGCCCACTAGCTTCGCTGCCAGTATCAAGTTGATGGAGGGGTAGAGGGGAGTTAATTTGGTCATAGATAGAATGAAAATACCTACGACACGCTCGCCGTGATATGTGATGAATGGTTTACGGTATTTTCTTCCTATTTCTTGTTCAACATGATATACACCTAATTGGTGGGTGCAATCCACTGAATGAATTTCCGCAGGTAAACCCCCCTGTATACCAAGTGGCTAGATCAGATTTGATTGGACTAAGCTTTGGGCTATCATCATCACGCATCAGAAGGGAATCCTTCAGGTAGTGGGATTTCGCAAAAATGGTAACAAGTGAGATATCCAACACTCGAAACTGCACTATCTTGCAAACTTCAGCTGCAGTACAGCTTCCGCTTCGGACTATCACATACATTTACACCGGATATTTTTCTTTCATTTTCTCCAACATATGAATCCATGTGACCGGTATGTATTGTCAGACAGCGTTCGAATCTCTTCCCTACGCTTTTAACCACAGTTACAGTTTTGTCGAGATCCCATCATGTAATATAGAGCAATTATAAAATTTGTTCAGTTCATACTGATGCTCACCCTGTATGTTGCATGGCTATAAATAACCCTATTTCAACGAAGAGCTGACCAAACGCGTGTGTGGATTCTTCACTTCGCCCAATCGCTAAAAAAGATCAAATATGATAGAAAGTAACGATCGGAAAGTCAGATAGGTAAATGACCATTACATTACAGTGGGTGAATCATGTTTAGTGGCAGATGGCCCGACTTACCCGGTATCACGAACTATCTGGGGTTCGGGCCCGAATAAGAAGCTCTATAATATTTCATTAAATGATGCTCTATATCGATATCATGGAATAATGGTGTAACAGATGAAACAACAAAAGTTAGAGTTAAATGTAGCATTCGAAGCATGATGAGGCTTTGTATGTGTCGGTTATTCGGGGTGGAATTAGGCACCCCGTAGATCTCAGCTGTTTATACTTCAACATATTCCGTTGATAATTGAGCTAGATAGGATGATGAGCTCACACTGCTGGTGCTGGATGACTTTAGTACATCTGGGGTGATCTAGTAGAAAGGGAACGATAAGAGATGTCGAAAGGACATCTTGAGATCGATCAAATCAATGGCTCATAAATATATGTATATGGGAAAAGTATCATCAAGAGAAAAAATTAATATGAGAATATCGAAAACATAATGAACAGAAATGATTAGAGGAAACGCAAATGCAAAAACACAGAAGGCACTTCTGAGTACAGAGTGATTTAGATAAGTTTGCAGAAAAAAATATCGCTTCAATACGACAATCAGACAAAGTAGCCAGCTGCATCAGAAGAAACAAGATGACGGATGACGATAATTAAAGAACACGATCCAAATGAAATTTTGATCGCGCATACGTATCTCGAAGATTTTTTTCATTCATGTTTTAATTGTGAACAAATATTGTTTTCTATCTCTAATGTTTCATTCATGTATATATATGTATACGATATTATAAACAGTGATGTTTCTTGGGTAATAAAGACAATCAATCAATCAATTCACCCCGAAAATAACTCAATGACTTAGCGATTGAAGCATATTTTCGAATATGTACACGTTGTCCGAATGAAAAAAAAAATCCGAACTGAAAGAGCTTTCTATTCAAGAAGTGCCATGTGTGCACACATTCAATAATATTTGACTCGGTTTAAGAATCAAAGCAGGCCAGTAACAACGCTTGGAATCAAATTCTATGTGAATACATCGTTACATATATACGCATAAATCGCGTATCAACAGAGCTGCCGCTTGATCAATGTCTGCCATATTGGGTGTGCATTGCTCAATACTATTATTTTTCAATTGCACTTAGTTTTTGCTTGATTTGGTGGGAGAAACCCACTGAATGAATATCTGCAATCTAAGATGAATCATCCTGTACATGATATCGAGGTTATACTCGGAGGCAATGAAGCCAATAAGTATTTGATTGAATACGAGAAGGCATGGATGAAAAAGCTGATATTTATTTGTGTAGGTCACCATCAATTGATTGCCACCAACATGAAATATCTCAGCTCAAGCCAAAGTAGTAGCTATTCGCTTAATTTTGTCAATTATATTAGATAACAGAAATATCAGACCCCCAACTCCAGATGTCATTGAAAGCTGGAATGAAAAGTGACAGTAAATGATATATTTGATTGGCGCAAATAACAAGTGCATTAAGTCCAATGAATTGGACTTAATTGCTAGTGAAAAACTCCCGTATTGCATAACAACATATTGGGTGTGAAATCAATTCATACTATGATGTCAACATCCTGTGTGGCACAGACGCTCCTTCAACGCATCGTTGATTCCCGACAATGGTGTCAGATTTATTACGCGTTTTATCGATAGAGGCGATCAAAACCCACTGTGCTATATTCCATGATGTCAAAGCAGTACTTCTACTGGCGTATTGTTTCTTTTCGAACAGCATATTTTCACTTGTAATACCACTAGAGGTCGAATTATTTCCAGAAATTTTTTCGGGATAATTTTCTAAAAATATTCATGAGCGAGAAAAAATTTCCGAATTTAATTTGACGTTATGTGGTATTCAGTAAGAAAATACCACACTAAATGTGTTTCCAACAACATCAATTTCCGTCTTCATCAAGTTCTTGCGAAACAGAATTGGAGAACAGCAATTAATTAAAATAACAGGGCATGGTAGCAGTCACTCCATAAAACCATATCTGCAAATGGACTCGGGCCATCATCAGGATATAATTGACGCAATGAGGTCTGCTTCAACTTCTGCAAAGACAGTCCAAGAATCTCTAAATCAAGAGCAAGCAACTCCGAATCAACCTGCCATAGTATACAATAATTGCGTTATCAATAAAAACATCAATCATAATGGTCCATGAATTTAGAAAACATTCGAGCTTTCTGTTGAAATTAATCAAAATTATTATGTGTGAAAACAAATGAAAATCAGATTGTCAAAAAAAATAATCTGTCATTATCAACGTCAGAAAAATTTCCAGTTCAATTTGCTGTTACCCACCCACCAGGAAAAAATTTCCGATAAAATTCATCCGTTGCTATGGTGATCTGACAGAAATACACGTTCTGATTGATTAAAAATCACATGTGTGGAATTTTCAATGAAATCAATCACTATCATATTATATTAATTCGTGTCGTCAAAACGCAATTGATAGAAAAATATCAAATATTTCGTCTATCTGTCAGTCTGAGAATTTGAACGGTCATTTAATTGTGAAAATGATGTCGGACGTAACTTTCGTTACATTTGAGTCACGTGAATTTGATGCTATCTCTGATGGATCAAAATGTATAAAGGGGGGCTGACTTTATATATCCATTGAATATGGGTCCATACAGGGTGTTTTCAAACAACCAATTTTCCTCGAAAACTGTTCACGTCAGAGCATCGAAGCAAGATGACCTTTTTTGTGTGAAAGATATTGGGAGGTTGAACCCTTACGATTGAGAGCCTCGAAAGTCATCATTATTGATGGTGAAATGTGTACAAAGGCTCAGCTCCGTAGCTAAACGGTTACTGAGATAAGAGTGAATAACTGAAAGTTGTTATTTTTTTTTACGCCCTGTATCTTGAAAACGGAAGCACGGAGAAAAATTTTGACAAGAGACATTTTGAAAATATCTCTTTCTTCATGAGGAATCTACAGTTTTCCGTTGCGACACTTATTTGTTAACACCCTGTATATTACCTCCAGTTGATGAGGTCTTAGTTTCAGGAAATAAGCCGAGGTCTATTAGAGGATATTGGATCCCTTGAGGAATACATTTTTTCAGGGATGATTTGCCCTTGGCTATATTATGTATATTTCGCGTGTAGCCACACCTGTCGCACAACCACTACTCATACCTGTGATGTTCTTTATGGGTTTTGAGAGGGGTAGATATCCAGTTTTAATGCTTCTGGCTTTCCGTTGGCCATCTGTTAGATACTGATTGATGTTTATGTATTCACCCTGAAGGTAATTTCGAAAAACAAAAACTATACTATCTTTTCTAAACTATTATGCAACCTAGAAGGAAGGTCAACGAAGTTGATATTCTCATGAACTTGATATGCATTTATCGTCTCAAGCTCAAGAACTTAGTAAAAATATACGATAAATCGTGATGGCATTGCATAATAGGTTATTAACTTCTTCATCTGCATCATTATGAATATTATATGCTGACTGCGAAGATAACAACCGATTGGGAAGCTCATCCTGCATATACAATATTACGTTCTCGTAAATGTCTGATGAAACATTGTTAGTTTTTCAATCGAATCCAGATGAGTGTTTTCAATGTGTAGATATTCTGTGAGGCGTGATCATTGGCATCTACTGAAATCAAATCGTTCTTTTGGTAGCAGTTATCAGTTCCATTAATATTTCCTTACTTCTGGTAGAAACAGGAATAACTCTCAATAATATATGTACGTTTCTTCTCAATTCAGTTCCATGTTCATGAGATATTTCTGATCTGCAAATTGAGTTGATGGTTTGATTTTTTCGTATGATCGCTTCGTATGTTGTTTGATACGGTTTTGGCGTGTCTAACTATCAATATTATATCTATCAGAAATTAATGTGATGAAATTGCTTCGTGAAATCACAAGTCTGGGGTCCCAGCGGCTGTTTTATCACATAGCGATTGGGTTCATCTCTGACGAGAAGACGAGACAATGTAAACAAATCATAAATATCAAACCTGTCGTCGATAATATGATAAATCAAGAGTGATCAGCAGGTTTGTAGGTCTCTTATAATTCACCCCCGATGAAAAACCAACATTCACCCCATTTTAATCAATCTCGAAGACAATAAAAGCCACCGTCAAACGAAGCGTTCGAAATCGCATGGACCAGCGCGAACATAAGACAGAATACGATGGGGGTGGATCCGAGAGACGAGTGAATGGAACCCGATGAAATACCGGGGGTTGTAAGCCGGGCATTACACGGCTTCAATAGGACCGTCGAAGGGTATGGGGGCATTGTTGTGAAAAGTCAGCGAGTTTTGTTCGATTAGAAAAGCTCAGATCGTTTTGTCCGTAATCACGGTGAATGAGTTCGGAAGCGTGGGCAGACAGATTGGCCCGAAAGGGCAAGGATTATACGTGCCGGTCCTGGGGATTCAGCTCTGAACGGATAAATTGAGGTATTCGGCTCGTGATGAACATCTGTGTGTTTATTATTCTCCTGATCATTACGGCCAGAACTCTCATTTCGTCAGTATGATCATCATAAATAAGTTTTCGATAGGCATTTGCGCTAATTCCATCCATTATGGTAATAAATGCTAATCTTCTGATTCATAGTTAGATGTACCTGAACGTCCTGAACTACAATTTTTTCTCAATGTGACATTCCAATAAGAACGCTCCGAATTCTCTCACCACTATTTACTTGTAAGAGTTTCTGGTGTTTGAGTTCCCTTTAATATTATTTCTTGTTCAGTTGTTATAGATGGAACTTGACATTCACTTCTTGGAACTCAATATGAACTGTCTGACAAATTTTCACTGTTCAATATGAAAAATGACAACCACGAACATCACGAAGAGGAATATTATTCCTATTGTCTTGAAAACGGTAGCAGATTCGTTTGTCGAAACATCCATTGAACTAAGATAAGTGGAACTTTCAATATCTTCTATTGAATATATTTGTTTTCCATTTTTTTCCAAAACAAGGTGTCACGAACAGAAAATTCCTCTTCTATCTCTCTGGAGGCTGAATTCTCAGGGCAGTGATATTTTGGGGCAGGTCATAAGTCTTTACTACAGATATATTGTGATAATCATCATGATTTCTCATTTTTCTAGATCGCCTCGAATTTTCTCTTCTCGATTCTGAAAAATAAAAATAGAGGTTATAATAATCATTCCATGATATTCGTAAGTAAGTAAGTAAGTAGCGTTTATTTTCTTCTAAGACAAATGTACATTTTAAAAAGAATGGTCAATTATTGTAACTTAATCTAACTCAACCTGAAGCTTGAAAACATTAAACACAGAAACACAAAGTACCTGAACATTCGTTATAAAACTCGGACAGTGAATAAAAACTTCTTTCGACTAAGATTTTTTTTTAACTTATGACAATTACATTTGATATGTTTCATTTCACATGGAAGCCTATTATAAATTTGGAGGCCAAGGTATGAAGGAGCGTTTGCTGTTATCTCATAATTACAGTGAGGCACTCAATAGTTATTTTTTGTCTAGTTTCTCTTGGATAGATCTCTTTCATTCTTTCAAAGATATTCTTGTTTTTGAATACATAGATGCAAAGTTCCAGTACAGTCAAAACACGTAGCTCTCTAAATATTGCTCTGCATGTTTCATTTTGTTTATTTCCAGCAATTATTTTAATAAGTTTCTTTTGTACGTCATTGGAGAGCGTAGAGTTACCCCATAACCCCATATACCGTGTCTCAACGTTGATGCTGCTAAGCTGTGATCTACAAGAAGTATTTGATCTTGTAGCAGAATTGGCTTCAAGGCCCTGAATATAACCCATAGAATTTAGTTTACTTATGACGGCTTGATGATGACTTTTCCAATCAAGGTTTCAATCTATCATGATACCTAGAAATTTAGTTGTTTTAATATTCTCCTCGTAGTGAGGACAGGTTTGTTATGCCCCAAAATGTCACTGCCCTCGAAATTTAACCTTCAGGTACCTGAAAGACAAACTCTCTATTTGTCATGTAGTAATTTCAATATTAGTTTTATTTCATCACAATGTGACCTCCATAGCATTCCTGAAGTTTTTTTTTTACATTCTATTTGGGATCATATGGAAGTCAACATGATTTATCATCTGGAGAGAATCTATATGAAAGAAGTGAGTTGACTTGAGGATGAGAGCTGAATAGCAGGCAGGCAGGTTGGCCTTTCATTTGTCTTGACACTGAAGTCTTGGTCTTATGTCAGCTTCACGCTTATCCATATACGTTAGATACCTTCATACGGAAGACATTTTTCTCTTGAAAGAATATGAGCGGCTCTTGATTATCTCTCCAACATGCGAGGATCCATATCAAAGACTGATCACTTCAAAAATGGTACTACCCTGAGTGTGTCTTCTGCGTAGTAGTCCGAAAGGATCCAATATGTTATCATGTGACGACTGATGCTGTGCTATCCGGTGAGTGATGAATGTATAGATTTCGGAGGGTGTACTTGCAAATTTGTTGTGAAATCCTCCAGAGATATAGCTGGAAGACGAGAATACTTTAGATCCAGAACGTTTTTCCTCACCTATAATGGTTATTTTATAGTCCTAACCTAACATGACGATGTCGTAAATTCTTTTTTTTTTACTTCAACAAGCGTTATATCATTCATTCTAGATTCTCGATACTGCGTGATCACAGTTGCTCTAGCGACTTGTTGAACTCTGCTTCAACCATCTCAATCTCTACTTTGCTAAGCTGACGGAGCTTTTGACTCTGTTGTGCAGATGGTTAATAGATTTCAATGGATCAAGAGGTTATCTCCATCACAAAAACTCTCAGATCTCGTATTTTCCAATCTCTGCCACTCTCTGTTTCCACAAATCCACCGAGGATAGAGAATGCTGATATCGTTGTGGATCCTCCAGGGTAGGATTACTCCTACAGAATCCTCACAATATTTTTCATATAAATAATGAGCGTAGCTTGAATTTTCATCTGACTAAATTGAGCATCAAGAATGGGAAACCTTGCCTGTGGCCTGGCATCACAGACGGAGTATGGATGAGGCCACACGTGTCACTTGGTGGACTTCAGGACACGCGACCGCCATGTGGCTGACGGACGGTCTGGCATTCGTATATCCCCTGTACATTCATGGACGAGGCGCTTTCGCGAGATTATATTTCCTGCTTATCGTCTATCGATAATGGCGGACGTGTTTGTCCGTCCGCTGTAAAGCTTTGGCAAATTGTTTCCGAGTGGTAACAATTGAAGGAGGTTGATAGTGGGGGTGAGGCTAGTAATTTATGGGCTTGATTCGAGAGAGATCATAAAAAATGGAATGAATGTTGAAGAGGACCGAGAATTCGCCTCACATATTGAAGTGTCCAATTGGGATCCTGAATCGAATGGTTGAATCGTAAAAAGGATGCATCTAGTGAATTTGGCCTGGATATTGTGTCAACAGAATATTCATGATCATATATATTCCGAATCATATCTATATCAACACGTCAATAAGTTTCTTGTCTCTAGCCATTTATATGAATTCTAAGAATATCTTCATCTGGAGGAAATTTGTAAACATTGTTCTCAAAACAACACCAATGCAATTCTAATGGCGTTGTTGCTGATTACGTCAAGATCTTTCAGAACCGATTTCTTGGAAGAGTTATACACTATGGAACCATAATCCAATTTTGATCGTATCAAAGATTTGTAGATCAGCATGAGTGTAGCGGAGTCCGATCCCCAGTTTCTTGAGGCGATTGTTTTCATAAGGTTCAGGCCGTTCTGACAGGATTTTTTCAAGTGTTGGATGTGAGATTTCCAGTTGAGTCGTTGGTCGAATATCAGTCCCAAAAATAAATTTAATGCTTTCAATTCACTCAATATATTCCCCAAACATCATCATTTACATATTTTACAACATATATAGATTAATTTTAAATAATATTTACTAATTGACCATCTGTATTATGCCGTTGCTAATAACCCTAGCGGTTGATGCAACTTTCTCCGAATAAAAAAAAAAAAAACAACACCATCAGTCCTTCAACTGTGCACAAAGATTTTGAGATATCATTTAGTCAGTTTCAGAGACCGATTTCCAGGCTGCTCCTTTGCTTGGATAATGCGATCTTTGATGTACTTTTTCAATTTAGAATTCAGCAAGAATCCAAAATGAGATGAGAAACATGAACTGATTAACTGTTGCAGTACTGATGAAAAAACATATTGGGGTGTAAATGCGGATATGTGTGAACGAAAATTAGCATCATCTTTGATATTCCAGAAAAATACAAAACTGATGAAGAGTAACGTTTTCATGGGTGTTCTATGAAAAAGATAATGTGTATTAACAAATAGCCCGGAAGACAGTCCTAATCCCTCTCATAGTTATATTATATGTTCCTAACAGTACGGTTCGGGAGATGAAACCAATCGGGTGATATCCATAACTCTGGCCACGGGACCTTTGGATAGATCATTCCTTCCTCCATTCCTTATCATTCCTTCCTACATGAATAACTAGTACATGATTAGTACATCAATCTGTGTTCGAGTATCCACTTCCTCAGTTACCTACCTATATGTACTGATACTGTCCACATAACATTTCTGAGTTGTTAGGGTGACTTTTCTAATATTTCGCATGAATCACATATTCAGCGACGTACATATCAATATGCTGAATGCCTTCCTAGTTATGTGAGTGTAAAAACATATCTACTCCATTTTTGACAAATTTCTCCAAATAGTTCGTCCTGTTCATGCAGATTGTCGATTTACCTAGAATTTAGAATATCGCTTTAGCTCCTGATTCGAAAATTCAACTGTAAAGGTCACCAGTTTGGCAGATACAGATACCGTAATATTCTGTCACCTGTCCTTATTTTTCATTACAATCATCTTCAGTTATGTCAATCACTCATTCTTTGCCATCCTCTTCTCTCGTCGTGACGAAACAGCGAGCATGAGGATTTGAATTCTCTTAGCCGAAAGTCAAACTTGCTTTGACTATACGCACTCAGGATGAATGGGCACTAGCATCGAGCATGTAATCTAGATTAAAAGGGCGATAGTATTAATGGATTGACTGTTTATTCAATTCCACTCTGTTAGGATAATGTTTGTCCGTCACGAGTATCAATAGTACTTGAAGGGAATTACTATGGTATAACGAATATAATAATAGAATCACCTGTTTGAGAAAATGATCCAATCGATACTATTATAAAAGTACATGGAAGCACTCAATGGATTATTTTGATTTCCATGAATTTTGGCCAAAGCTGACTAATTTGGGCCCTAAAAAGTACCTACCTCTTAGTCTACATCACCTTATCAAAAAGATTCATTATGCACATGCTGGTATTCCGAAAATAATCAATCGAATTTCAGAACAGAAAATTGCATTCTGGGAAAGCGTGAATGGGTTATCTTCCAGAACTTGTTTTAAAAAAAAAATGTCGTTGAATTCAAGAAATGTCATTTTGATTTACCATTGGAAAGAAGTCACAGTCACAAATAGATTACTAATTACACCAAAATGTAAGAAAGATGCAACCCAAAGATTTACACACTACCGCATCAAAAATTTCAAAACATTTTTTAAAGAATCTAAGATTCATATCAGTAATAACTACATGGATACATTTGAACATTTGAAGATGAAAACTCTGGTGTTATAACTGTTGAACTCAAACTTCCAATCCAAAATTCATTACCAAATTCAATTGAAATATTCACGTTAGGAGATTATACAGTGAGGACCTGAAGTTCGTGCCCCCCTCCCTCAACTTTTTCATTTTACATATTACAAAAAAATGTGAATTACATAAATTATTGGGTTTCATTCGATCTCTTCAATGGTTTATGTTTCATTTATACAGAGTGTCTCAAGAGAACGCAGCGATAAAGAAGTTTATTTTTTTTAATAGGACACCCTGCATATTATTGCATTATAAGATAATACGTTGAATTTCGATAAAGTTTGATAAAATGGTTTCATATCACGAGAGTCAATAGTTGTGGAATTATAAACACTTGAAAATTGTTATTTCGTCTACCTTTGCACCAGTTCGGTGAGGAAACAAATGGGACACAATGTATTCCAATTTATTATTTCAACACATGGAGTCCATCATCAGTCAGCATTATCAGATAGCTTCCAACAGATTGAATAAGATCATACAAGTGATATATCTAAATCATTGATGCACTCGACACTCGATGTGTAGCGGAAGAGCTTCCCATTCGATACGTCCCTTATATTTCATTGACATTGGTATGAAACCATACTATATTTTGTTCATAAGCTCATTCGATAATTGCGGGATTGAATTTCATAAAACGCGCAATGGGTAATGAATCTTTCATAGCCATTGAAAATGCAACATTTCGAAGGTTCAATCGTTTCATAAGCGCACCCAATCTTCTCTAATATTTTTGTGATTATTTTGGGTAACAGTTCTCCATTCTCACTGAAAGTTGATCTGTGTATGTATTGTCGCTCTGGTTATCGCGCCAAGAGAGCGTTCTTGTAATGAATATACTATTTTAAAATCACGACTGGATTCAATGTGATTATAGTCCTCACATGTATTAAGCAAACATGTATCGAGCACTGGATAATAAGTAGATGTCAATTCGATTGTATTCAGGGGGGTATTTGGGCGAACACGTGGCCAGCACGATGCTGGATAATGGACGATTGTGAGTTGGGTTGTTTGTCAAAAGTATTTCGTTTGGTGGATGGAGAATTATAAGGATTCTGATGATCCAAGCGCCTCACCATGAGGATAATTTTGCATTTACCTGAACCGGAACTATTCATCATCATTATAAATGGAAGAATTTGATATGATAGTGCTCATTTGAACAAGTTGCCCAATGATTGATTCAATGAAATGAATTTGTGCAAAGATATCATTCAACCTCTATGAAATGAAAGTAGCATTGCAGCCTAGAATGAGAAGCTGAAAGAGAACTTTCGATAAAGAGGAAGTGTAGATTATTGGTTATTAATTCATTAGAAAACTATGGATAGTGAAAAATGAAATGACTCACTACATTTGTTCTTCACCATAACGTGTGAATTATTATACTTATATAATAAAAATCATCTCTCCTCAAATTATTACAAAATTCAATTGATGAACACTGATAATCGACTATTCGAATGAAATTACTTTCGAATATAGTCACTTCGATTGTCAATATTTACAAGGATGAAAAAAACAATGGGATAATCCTCACTGGAATCTCTACCAGATTTAGATTTTTGCCCGTGATTCTGAATCGATTTTTCATGAAACCGTCATGAAATTGTGAGGTCTGAAAAAAATATAATTCTAAAGATTGAAGTACAAGCTATAAAAATTATTTCAATATGTTTGTAGTAAAGACAGATTTGTGATCTAACCCAGAATGTCACTGCTCGAAATTAAACCTTCAGATACCTGAAAGAGAAATCATCTATTTGTCAGTGACACTTCGCAGTGTCAAAAAAACCAAATAGAACAAAATACATGAATTTTGTTGAAAACGGAAAAAGATTCGTTCACGAAACGTCCACTAAGATGAGTTGAAGTTTAGTTCTTATTGAAATATGTTTGTAATTTCTGAAGAACTTGGTGTCACTGACAAATAGAGAATTTCTCTTTTAGCTATCTTTTATACATATAAATTACATTATAATATACATTATAAATATATTGAAATCATTATTTTTTGTTTTTAATGATAATATTGATAATTTATTTACCACTTTTAGTGGACATGTTGGCGGTAAACAATAGAATAATTTACAATAGTATCAAGTAGGCCATCGGAATAGTTCCAACGTTGATGAAATCAAGAATGATTGAATAAATTATTCGAAAGATTACATGAATTAATGAACATCAAATATGAATTTGTGTATGAATAAAATAAATATTACTGCAAATAATGGTTCTTTATGTGAATGAACTGAAACATTGCTCTCTTGATATTTATTAACCAGGTCATAGCCCTACTTTTGAACAGTTAGCAAGAATTATTGATCTTCTTGATGTGGAGTGGTGACCATTTGAAAAGTTTAGGTCCTAAGTATGTATGGAATCTTTGGCCGATCATTTTGGAAATTTCAGGAACGAGAACTTTCAGATTGATTCTCGATCTGGTTGAATAGTTATGTGACAACGGTGACAAAAGTTCGACAAAATCATTTTCAATATTATCATACATTCTATTTGATTTTTCAGAAACTAGGAGAAAATCTCAGAAATATCTAAACAAATTGATCTTGGTATGATTTCAATTTCGCCGAACTAATTTTTATAAAATAAATTATCGACGCGCGAAGTATCAACCAAAAAGCGTTATATAGCATGCGATGATCGATACAAGTCAGAACCATCCCACACTTGCCATTAGGGTTATTACGATATTACATCATCGAGATATTATGTTGACATGTACCCTCCCCTATTTCTCCATTCATATTTGATTGTGTCATAAATTGTTAAAGACTCGAATGTCATGGAGTAATCACTATAGTTTTGGTATCGATTTTCAAAACAATTCACTCAGCGTCATTGTATTAAAAATGATAAAGACGAAGTCAATGAATCAAAAAGTTGTATCGAATTACTCAATATATGTGCTCAGTTTTGAAAGTGTTTCTATTTCACACATAGAGGTATTCATCACTATTTCCTGTTTTCTGAAACATCGAAGAGAGTGGTCAATGATATTCTGAGTTTGAGCAGATCAGCAATTGACAGGACTAACAATAACCAGTCACTACATCGGATTGGAATATACATAGAAGAACCCATTTGTAGGCTATGCAATAAAGAGGAGGAAACAGCCTCTCATATACTGGAGATTCAGCCCTCTGGGAGAAAACAACTCACTAGAGGCCTTTCCGAGAAAAAACTGAGCCAATAGCATAACTAGGAACACCACGAGAAGCCAAAAAGCTGTATTCTGTTGGTCTCTAAAACCCTGGCTGGTCATTCTGATTGAATCAATCGATCGACGACCATGTGAGTGAAAGTGAGTAAGAGGAAGAATCATTCCAAACTTTATCTCATTTTTCATGTACAGCATTATTTCAGTTCCTGTCCGAGGAAAATCCGCCATCAGGATTGACTCTGTCTCCTCAGTCTAGTGGTATAAGATATGCGATATTTCGCTATCAATAATCGTCGTTTTTTTCAGTGATATCGATACATATTTTTCCGAAATCACCTTGGATAAATTATTTCACTGATGGGAAACAAGAAGTTCATAATAAATCAAATTGAGCAATCATAACTTTTGTGCCGACAGAATCAAGAAATTAGGAAGAATATTTCCATTGCATATACAATCATAATATACTGACAACGAAGAGAATTCCTTCGATAATTGACTTTGCATTCACAATACCCTCTCTTGGTTTTTCTTTTGTAAATCTTTTCGTGGATCTTACGATTCTCCATACATTTTTCAAGATGCGTGGCCTCTGGAAGGAAAATCTCCCGAGTGACTTGCATTATTAATGTTAACTCGGCTAATCTGAACCGAAGTTGGAACACAGTTTGTTCCTCTAAGGAGATATATTGGAACTCTCTTTTATATCTTTCCCTGTGAGAAATCAGGTACATGAAATTCTGCCTCAAGTTATTCAATATTTTATTTTCATTAATTTCATTGCCGTATCCTACTTGTTGGTTACTTTGTTACTCAAAAATGCCTGATTTATATAGTGGAGAGTGCTGTATGATGACAGTTTCATTTTCAAATCATATTTTCTTCATGGTTGCTTGATAACACTGCCCGGATGATTTCGAAACCAAGTTGTGCAATCGTGATTATACTACTCTTATACCTTTGAGGTACCAAAAAATGTCACATCAAGTTATTTATTATATATTTTTTTCTAAAGTTCCGAGAAAGCAATCGAATTTTAATAAATCAGGAATTCCATTTTTATCCAATTTTATCAAATATCGACTCCAATCTTGGAATTCAGTAAAATTCCGACATCGAAGTCGGAATTCAGTAGACGTTTATTTTTTCAACGAATATGTGGCCCTTCTACGCTTCCGTAGCATTCGGTGAGTGCAATATGCTAGGAAAACTTTATGAAATTAGATTTTCATTAACTATATCACTTATAAAATTCTGTCCATGAGTTATTCGAGGAGGTGGTACATTCATTTTTCAGTTTCTTCAGTAGGATTTTCTCTCCTCGTTTCTAACAAAAATAAAAAAGAACTCATAATAATAATGTCAATATATTTGTTGTTAAGATAGATTTGTGATCTGTCCTAAAATGTCACTGCGCTTTAAATTACACCTTACATATACAGGGTGAGTCAAAAATGTGTACCGAGCTTTCTGGGGGTGATAGACCATTGAAAAATAAGTGTAGTTTGATGATCAAACTCATGGCCCAAAATGCATATTAAGGGATATAAATCCTTCCAAAGTTGATAAAATTGAAATAATTTCTCCGCATAACTTCTGAACGATGAAAGCCACCTGATTGAAATTTTGTACATGAATGTATGTTGTCAAAATACATTTTTTCGTCACACTTCCATATTTCTGATATTGTTATAAAGGGTGTTTTCAAAGGGTGAGTCATGATTATTTGTAGAAAACTTTTTTCCCTGTATTATTTTCGGTGAAAAAACAGGAGCATTCGATGGAGCGAAGAAAATTACATGAAAAAGGTACTCCTATTCAAATACAAAAAAATTGAGCCGTTCGTGAGATATTTTAGTTTTTGTAGTTACATGATATCAGCAGATTGATTTTATTCATCGCGAGATTCATCGGTATAACGATATTTCAGCAGGCCATGAACAATTTTGTTCTTAATTTAATTTTGTCGATAATATCACCTCCCTGTGCCACGTTACTGAGCAATAAGTACATAGCATAAGTCTGTCCCAACAAGGTTTGAATAAAATTAAAAGTTTGATAATGTTTTTGGTACTTTTAATTAATACATGATTTTGAATGGAAGAAAAAGGAAAAAAACAAATTAAAGTAGCTGTTCGAGATGTCCACCGTTTTACGTAAATTATTTATCAAACCGTTCATAGTTTGGTGATCATTTTTCAACAACGTAAATTCGTTCACAATTTTTTGCCTCAGCTCCTCAACATTTCGAATTCCGCTTGAATAAAGCGTAGATTTCATGTAACCCCAGATCGAAAAATCTAATGGATTGAGGTCAGGCGAACGAGCGGGCCAGGAAATAGGAGCGTCTATGCCTCGTCAGGAAAATTATCATTAAGCCATTCACGTACAACTCTTACATAATGAGGTGGTGCTCCATCATGCATAAAGCAGATTTCCCTACGTATGTTGAGAGGAATGTCTTCTAATATCGTACCTAACCCATTTTCTAAGAAGTTGAGGTACATTGCACCATTCAGAGACCCTGGGAACATGTAGTATCCAACGAATTTGTCTCCTAAAGTCGCAGCCCAGACGTTCACTTTGAAATTATATTGAAAATGCGTTACTTTAACAACGTGTGGATTTTCGTCAGCCCAGAAATGAGTGTTGCGCGAATTGAAAACACCGTTTCTAGTAAAAGTTGCTTCGTCTGTGAACAATATAGTAGGTAGTCTTTTCCGCTCAATGAGAGTTTTATGGAGCTATTCATACAAATAATCAATATAGCATATTCAATCACTATTACTGCTCTATTAAAATTACACAACACACAACATTCACTCATTTATACCCAATGTTTATGTGCAGGTTTGAGACAAACATATGCATGTGTTACCAAAACTTTCTCAATCCTCTGAAAATCTAATACCTTCCTCAGATATGCGATTCCAAAAAAATACCACTCCATAAGACGACGCTTTTACAATTCAGATCTCCATTTTTCATAATGCACACATACTCTCAACATCAATCAAATGTGTAATGCATCGGCGAATTTGGAATCAATTTTGTGTGAAGGCATAAAAGATCGCTCGGACAAATTGAGTTAACTTACGTGCTAAAAATATGGCATGCATTTCCAGAGAGGATCGTCAACAGATGGTGCATTTTTCTATTCAATTTGAGCATCAGCACCCTATTTGGCGAACTTAACTTTGGCCACTGACACTATGCCAGTTGTGCCAACTACAGGTTTGGACTAGCCTGATGCTAACAATTGTAATAGACACCGACCCAATATTTTGAATGTTGTGATTGTGAAAACGTATATTCGACAGAAACATATCACATACTTTCTACAAAAGAAATGCCAATTATGAGATAACAATACAAAAATACGAACTATGCTAATTGGAGGCCATCTCGCATATTGATGGCCGTTCTATGATTGATACTTGAATTTATTCATTCATCAACTACTAGTGAAGGTTTACACATTCGAGGATCGAGGAAAAAGATTGACATGTGAAAGTTTTGGTCTCATCTGATCTTATTTGCCCAATTCCCGTTCAAAGTCACTCACAGTTGGATAACGTCACTATTTGAGTTGAAATGGAATAATAATAGTTAGAATAATAGTTATGGTTCAACACTATTACTATGCAATGGTACTATGCAATGATACAGGGACGGTATAGGAATCCAGCCATAAGCCGATGACCTGTTCAAAATAACATATACTTAGATAATATCAGGACCTGTATCATCATTTCACAAAAACAAAAAAAAACGATGACCTGTTTATATAGATAATATCTGGACCTGTATCAACATTTCACAAGAAAAAAAAACGAAAAACAAAACCGATGACCTGTTCAAAATAACATGTAGATAATATCACGACCTGTATCAAAACAAAAACGAAAAAAAAATCATATTCAGGGTGGCACATTTCAATTGAATTGATTGTAATTGAATTCATTCTCATTCAATCCCATACCCTCGAAGCACGCCAGTCGATTTTCCGGATGAGACCGAATCTAGAATGGTACTGGATAAAAAATCTATTTTCGAAATCTAATTTCTCGGCTTCCAAAACTGGCGATTTTTATATATCACTCAGATACTCCGATAGTGTACTCAGAAAAAAACAACTTGACAAAACCTAACCAATGATGGAAAGAAATTCAAAGAATCTAGTGTAATGCTCTGATGTTGTAGGGGTGAAGGTTGCAGCAAATATAATCATGAAGGAATTTGCCCACCTGTTTATCATTTTTGACGTGTATAGTCTGTGAACAAACACTTTTCGGCCTTTCAATGTTTTTGTCTTCTTCCGAACTAATTGGGGGAACCATTCACAACGTTCAACATGGTCAGAAATAGTCCCTATGGGTATCTGGAAAATCGCGGGAAATCTCTCGGATTCTGATAAAACTTGAAAAAATAAGATCACAGGTTCCTATAATTCTTTCCACAGGCCTTCCTCACTAGTAAGGACTCCTCAAAAAAGTGTCCTGGAAACATATTTAGCCTTCTTACTTGATCAAGAATGTCGTTGTTACATTGTTGAATTTACATTCAATAATCATTTCACCAACAGCCTGTATGATGAAGTCCTTGAACCAAAAGGTAAGGAAGAAGAAGGATCTCTTGTGTATTGTTCTCAAAAAAAAGGATGATAAACAATTCAATGTTTCATTCTTCCTACAGTTCATTTTATCGACAGTAAACAGGAGTACCTCTTTTAATTCGAGGATCAAGCTTACCAAATTTATTTTTCCTCTCTCATACGGCGTGTTATTCATTATGCAGGATGTCCTTTAAGGGCCCATGTGTCCGTAAAGAGGGCCTATAGAAAAAAAATATGAAAACTTATCAATTTCCCAGGCTCTATCTAAATCCCAGATATTTCCCACATTCTCCTAGACACCCTGTATAGTCAAAATAATCCTCCAATGAGGAGAACTTGTATTAGCACAATATTTCTCTGTCTGATTTTCAGAGAGTGTATAAGGGTGCATATGATTCCGTCCCTGCTCTATCTGGACAAGCTGAATAACTTTCATGGGGTAGCAGGTTTAATTCACTAAAGCCTTTTATCGTTCAGCTATAATCGTATATGATCTTACTTTATTTTCATGCTCCATTTGAATGGAGCCAACATTTCGTTGACGACATTCATAAATTCATACGATTTACTGAATTCGAAGCCGTATGTCTATATGGAAATCACATTGGTGCTACCAGTTTTGGCGTTCATGTTCATGAAAATATCATTTGATGAAAAGATTTTTGTTGGTTTTGAATTTTCACAGTGTAATAGACTAGCGCAAATGATTTTCATTATAAATAACATGACAGGAACTAAATTTTTCTGCGATCATGAAAAAAGGTATAATTCATTGAAAACTCATTCATATATTATAGATTTATCATTTAGATTTAGATTCATAGATTTATAGATTCTATATGAATGAGATGTAGAAATGATATATCATCCTGTTCTATGATCGGAAGTTCTAGGTTTCAGGCATCGATTATCACTGTTTCTTATTGATGATGCAATATGTGACCTCACAATATTATATTATCATGAAATTTTTATGAGACATCTCATCGTATAGCTGACAGTTGAAAGTTTGCAGATCGTGAGTACCAGGTAAGACTTCACTATAGGCAGATAATTCCAGAACTTTGCCGTTCTATTGATGAATGTTGTTTGGTAGAGCAAAGTTCGACAGGTATCGAGCCTGACAATATAGGGGTGACCATCAGCCTGAGCTCGTCTAATTATTTGTTTACCAGAAGTCGCTCGTGGTGGAATAATACACATGTTCTAAAGAGATAGATCAATGAATTTGTTAGTGTGATAGTATCATGACTAGACGAATGGCTTTTTTCTGAATATAATCTAAGCTGAAGATATCGGTCGAAAGTATTTCCAATTCGTCGAGCAAAAGCGAGACAGATCTGTTTCGGCCCACCAAAGGCCTCATCAGTCGCCTTTGGTTTGCTGACGAATTGGAAACACGTGTCGGTGATGGAAACATTTGCGAAGAAGTCTGGGTAGAACATGAGGTGTTGCATTTTCAACGCCATCTCACGTCAAAGGATCTAAGGTAGGTTTCTCAGAAACTACCAGTGCCGCCTACCATTCGTAAGAGGCTTCAGCTGATGTTTGGCAACTGAACTCCAAACATGTCAGCAGGAATGTATCTTTAATAATAATGAAAGAGGCCTAATCAAGTATTCGAATGGAATTGAATTTCATCACAAGAAGAACATGTTCATATTTTCGAAATCTTAGAGATTATCTTTTCAGATATGAGATAATATAGATATTGTTCCTTGAACTTGAACATGTCAGAATGATTTCGGATTGTCGACAAGAAATTCTGATGATTCAGACAAAGATATAAAACATTTATATTTATAATTATTTTTCAACTCCCGAAAAATCCTGTACATGATCGCATCATTTCCTCGATATTCAATGGTATTCATCGAAGTTGTATAGTTTGAAAAGATTGCTGTGCATAAAGCTCTAGCCGTTTTCAATTTGTCCCTCATCCCAAATTCCAGCTCCTTTTAATATACCCCTAATTATGCCGAGTATATGGGCGCTGATCCAGGCACTTAGTAAATAAGCGGGGTTAAAAGCGTTCGCCACCGCATATCCATGAATAACTAACAGGTCATGTGCGTTCTATGCGTATATATATTCACTTGCACCCCGAAGAGCAGAGACATTTGCCAAATGGACTGGATTATGACACAGCCGAGCTGTAGGGGTGTTAACTGCAGGACTCATCAGATGGATTTGACTGATCAAATCGGGACCTCAGAAGGAATTGTATACATGAGATCCACATTCGAGAGATCTCAGTTGAATTATACTATATAAAAACGTGAATATCATTTTATTTTTTTCTGCAGACTATAGGACTGCATTTCCTAATTCTTTCTCAAATCACAAGAAAGTCTGATAATATGTATTTATATTATAACAGGATTTCATGTAATGAAAAAACATATCATCAAGAAATCAAGTACCGTTTCCTCCTTCAGAAGTGTCCTGATTACAAGAGTAATCAGATCAACCTGAAGTTTGGAAAACACATCCACCACTTCAATAGTTTCGTCAATTTCGGCTGGGCAAGATGTTCAAAAATGAGGAAAAGTCACAATTTAAAAAATACACAAAACGCGATATCAATGGAGCCCATCGACATATCCATCGAATGAAGTGAGATCATGCATAGTATGGCATTTAGATAAATTGAGTTTCGAGGGCATTCGAAATTAGAAAACGCTTTCTATTTCTAACTATTTTGTGACTGTTTCGGAGGTTCTGTACACGGAAAAATTCTTGAATTATAAGATGAGAAAGATAAGATTTGAGGAAAAAAGTATACAACAGTTGAATGACAGTTCAATTCAATTTGTTCGAATATACATGGTGTTCCACATCATGTCACACTTTTTCGAGCGAAACTGTCAAATTATCCTGTTATTTTCATTAATACTTCATTAATATTCTATATTATATTGACTTTGAGCCAACTTCGATGACGTTGATCCCGTAAATCTCGATTCTTGTGACTAAAATGATTGATTATTATGAATTATTCAATCAATAGTACGAACTTTTTTCGAAAAATTATGATTCCTAATGTATATAAGATATTGTATCCAATAATACATCCATTATAATTATACTTCCGATCCACGAATTACTGATACTATCCAGATATCATTGAATTTCAACCTTTTAGCATCCTCCTCGTATGCTATGGATGATTGAACGATATCATAATCATTCACAATAATTTGGTGTCCTGATATTACCATCAATAATTTCATACTGATTTGTAATTTTTCGGAAAGGAGTACTACTAAAAGTTTCCATTTGAAATAAAAAAAGTATTTACTGAATCGGACGAAAATGATCCTTGTATCCTCTGTCCGCTGTTATAATGATCTCCATCATTCTTTACTTCTTCAAGTAAGGAGATATACTTGCACACTGCAGTAGTACTACCCATCAAGACATAATTATATTTATGAACAATAATTCTTATTAGTACGTTCAATCGAAAGTAACGAGTTTTTCAGTTATTGAATGAAAAACTGAACGATAATAATCACTTCGTATGAGATAATTCAACTAATCATAGAAAAATATACATGTGCTGACCTTGAGCATGACTGAATTACATAATGTAACGAATCAGTGACTTTCTCAATACTCATTATCTTGATTTCTAGCATTTTTCATTGTTCTGTGTACGGATGGAAAAAAATAAATCTCATCTTGACCTTCATACAACAGTGAAGAATTGGTTTCACGCGATTCGAATCAGTAGTTATAAAGAAACTCTCAAATTTTAACTCCACTTATCATTTTGCGGACACTTTTCAGTAATTTCATTTTCAAGCGACGGAGAATAACCATGAGATCGTTGAAGAAATACGTGTAGCTAATAGGATCTGAAGTGATCCATCATGATCTCGCAATCGTAACTATATATTAGGAGTGTGCAGAAATACCGATATATCGATAGATATCGATACCAAAACCGACGTCGATATCGATATAAAGTTTTCAATATCGCACACCCCTAGTAATTACATCTTGCACTCAACCAATCGACAGTTCTTCGAACTATTGGATGGACAGAATAATTTCTATGTACGCCGACACTCGAAATAATTTTTTAATATTCGGAAATTTGTGAGTTCATTCCGTGATTCAATTCCTCAAATCATAATTTTCTTTGATATCATGGATTTTTCCGAAGAAAAGAAATATGTGTTTTCCATAACAATTACTATCGAGTTATCATGAATTGATTTCTGTGATACCGTGCATCAAGAGCTCGCCTAACGGAAAGTTTTTATATAATTCAGTACTTAATGAGCTACTCAAAGCCTTTTGTTCCTTAGTTCATGCTACTTACCTAGTATTGTATTTCTTGGAGGCTAGTTGAGATAGCTATTAGGGTGCCATTTCGACTTCTCACAAGGCACAGACAGTAAATATTCTACACAGTTCGTACAGACAATGAATATTCTACAGTTTCCCTTATTTTAAACCTTGCACATTGCTTTCTCCTTTTGTTGCGCAATTCTTCAGAAGATTCCTTTTGATTCTCTCTTTCTGCTAATTTCGTGCTGAGCCCTATCGAACTTCCATTTCCATATGATGTACCTACCCTTGTATATCATTTGCAAATAGATTGTTCAACTGCTTTCGAAGATGTGTCCTCATGTCTTGTTCCAGATACGATATCTATCGACATGGTTTCATGAGTTTTTGCTATTTTCCTGCTCCATATCAATGTTTTCACGCATATCACCTACAGTTTAGGCTGGAAATCTCTATTAGATCCAATCCATTATGCTACATGGATATTGGCATCAACGAGAAAAAATATAAAAAGCCAGTGTCCGACACATTGTTTCTTCTTCATCTTCAAATTCTCACTCTTCAAATTACTCATGAAGGAGATGGGTCCAAGAAAATGGATTTTGTTTCTTTTCAATTGCACAGTTGTGAAAATCAGGCATATAGCATCAAGAACGCACCGTGGATTTGAGGGTTCAATCATTGTTATTTTCATGGATAGAATTATCTACTGATTTCGCAGTGGATCTCAGGTGTTCCACCACCGGGAAGTCAAAATTATGGTCCTACATTAGACGTGCTTCCACAACATCATTGACCTAATGCAAGCGCTGCAGATTTTTGGAAAGCAAAGAATCATTAGGGTTATTCCAAAAGAATTTCTACATCGTTTCGGAAAAGTTTTGAGATCGTTTGGTTCGCGTTTTGTTAGCAATCCTGGACTTTGCATAGTTTCGTGCTCGTACACGAGTTTGCGAACGTTGGATCGGTTTATGAATGGTCTTCAACCCAACTTTCAAACTGTCAGTGATGGTTGAGTTTGTTTCTAAAGATATCAAAAGTTCTAAATGGATAATAAGATGGAAATGGAGAGAATTGATCTAAATATCAACAACACACCAAATTCAACTTGAACAGCTGTGAAAGTTCACCGAGACAAATGCTGAATACGCATATGAGTCCAAACAGTTAATAAAATTGAGCGGTGACGAGTTGATTGGGACACTCAGAGGACTCTCTGATTACCGTTATCTCTAAGTTGGAACAACTTCAATCCTCAGGTCATACGTTGACAGTTGGAACAAACCTATTGACTGCTTGAACGGAGTTCTTCCATTCTTCATGGCTCCTTCTCTCTACCAAAGAGTGTACCTCTATGAGCTACACCAGATCATCCGCAACCCTAGCACTAATCCACCCTCCGATCTGCCCCTGTTTCGGGGCGTAGTATCCGAGGAGGAGCTATCGCGATAGCGCCAATCCCGAAACAAGGGAGCGTCGCGCGAATCTGGAACGCGTCGTCGCCTACTGAGGACAAAGGGTCGATAAAGGTCAGCAGGCGCGGCGGCGCATTCAGGGGATCTTCCGGCAGTTCGTCCTGCGTCGCTCCGGAGCGAAGTTCGCCCGTCTGTGCGTTGTGGAAAGTGCGGGAAAATGATCAGCGGAACAGGGGAAGGAGTCGGGCTCGAAATTGAGATGTTCAGGGTGCCTCCCATTTCCATAGAAGATTTGCCGGAGATGCTTCTGAGTAAGTTTCAAACATCATTATCGATGGATCAAAATTGCACATGAGAAGTGCGTGGAAATGAAATAGACATGAAGTGATTTTTATATACGTACGTTAAGAATCGAAAGCGTCTGAGACACCTTGGAGGTGGCTGTTGGAAACCAGGTCGACATTTATATCCATCGAGGACACTCGGAGAGGAGAGTCACGACTTAGTCTGTGAGTCAGGTGAAGCTGTCCAATCGAAACATGTTTAACATTGAAAAAGCTATTCACTTCTCTCTACTTTTGTATTACCTTTGTGAAGAAAATGGAAAAAAAACATCTCTCAATATAATTCCAAGCGGATTTGGTAATTTTGTTGGATGAGTATGGAAAGAAAGTGGGAAAATCTACTTACCAATTACCGATTGGTCAAGAGAGAGAGGAAGAGGATTATGATGTGCCTCCCATTTCCAACGGAGATTTGCCGGATATGCTTATGAGTAACTACTAGGCTCTTTTGAAAAGATATGCTGAAATTCGTTAATGGCCACAGTTGTTCTTGGTGGCAGAGCGAGAGCACTGACCCATGAGCAAAAATCTTAAAAAAAAAGCCTTCCAGAGAAATTTTATGAATTTGAAATGAAGAAGATATTCTTCATGTCTTACCAACGTTGATGGGGTGGGTGCATCACATAGGGGATATAACTGGTGGAGGGAACAGAACTAATAAAGAATCGATTTTGGGTCTGGTGATATCATCAATTCCCACAAGTTTTCACGAAATACGTACCTAATTTTTCGGTAATCTTGCCAATGTGATCCTGTAAAATTCTGTGTAAAATAATGCATATCATGGACAGCGGGACGCTTTGAAGCATAATGACAAAACGAACAAGAAAGACAAGCTTTGGACTTACGGACCATTCTGAGGCTGCTGGCAGTTCTCTGGCCTTATGTTTGGTGGCTCTTTGAGCAGTTGTTTCCATAAGTGTTGCTTATATTTGCTCATTGGTAGATCATCCGCTGGTCTTGCTTTCATCTAAAACTGAATCATAAAATGAAAATACGAATACAGAATTGTGAGTCCCATCCATATGAGAAATCATACCGTTTGACATGTATGCCTGTATTCTAATTCTAAACATATCAAGTCCGTGTACACTTATTATTAATAAAATCAGTAAATTTCAATGGAGCTGGAAACGTTATGATTATCTGAAGATGAAAAGTGATTCAGATAGGTGAAGAGATTTGGAAAGTTTTTGGCAGAGCAGCAGCCATCTCATAATATCGGCGTAATATACAGTTAACCTAGAACTGATAAATAATCTGTGGAAATATCATTTTTATGGATTCTTAGGTTCATCATTGAAAATAAGAATAATATCAGTGGCACAAGGGTAACTATTCTGAGTGAATTTCTCATTCAAGGTTGTTCGTGAAACATGACAGAGGAGGACTACAACAGTCTCAATTGCTAGAGATGAAATCCTCAAATCATTGAACTCAAAAAATAATAGCTCCTAGTTTTTTGTACAATCACCTGTTCAGCCAGAAGTAACTCCAACTATTTCATGGTGTATTTTAATTTGACTTCAACTCGTCTATTGCCAATCTCTCAATTGGCTAATGAAATGTATTCCATTGAAAAATATCAAGTTGGCTGTAACCCGAATCAAATAATCTCTCAATGTTTAGTAGGCTTTATAGTACAGGTGATACTCAGTGAATTTTTTCAACACCTGACTTTCAGTACCTGATTATACCCAACCTGGTGTCCCTTAAATATGGATAGGATACCGATGGTAGATGCGTGGGAATTGATATGAAAGCTGCTGATTATCAAGACAGTAGTGGATATTCATATTCTGATAACTCTTGTTAAATATTGTTATAATCAGATGCCAACGCTGCAAATGAGGTTAGGAATCCTTATGGCATATAATTATCATTCTATTTCGTTTTATCGATCATTGAAATGTTATTTTGAACTTGTCAGCAATACAAGTTGATTAAATCAATTGATGATTTCCCTAATGCCACTAAAGCGATTCGTATAGTTTCAGGAAGTTTGCTCATCCATAAATTTGTCAGAAGATTCTCACCAACAGTTATGGAAGTAGTGGCTATTATGGGACTTATGTAGTGGATATCCATAATTGTTTCATTGAGACATTCCTTCGTATATGTTCAGTTTCTTGTAATCAAGACGTTTGTGAATGTGATTGATAGTAGTTGTTGGATAAAGATATATAAAAAGGTGATGTCACTTTCAATAAGAGAAGATTATTTCTCATATTAGAACAGAATCGACGAATGCAATAAAGACATTTGCTATTAGAGTTTGGTATACACTCCGAACAACAAACCCACTAGAAGGATCACAAAACAAATATTCTGATGCTAACATGAATTCCCAGAATTATCATAATATTAGTACCCAATCGTCGCCAGTGTTGTCATATCCAATCATCAAAAAGTGATGAATAGTCCATAATATTTAAAGTCCTTTATGAATTCATGTAGTTCAATGCACAAATATAATAATAAATTTGGGTCATGACGATTATGAATCAGTTCTGATTAATAGAAGATTGCTACATTATTCTGAGACTTAGCAATTTTACTTTCTTGGGGGCTCGAGGACCAGCATGGGTATCGTGAATACTTTTTGCTCAACGTTGCAACACCGCAATTTGATATTGACAGTCGACGTCGATTATTGCTTTGTTTGGTATCTGTCATCATTTACGTTTTGATTTATCGATAGTATTAAACTTGTGTTTAGTTTTGTGTACTCAGAATTCCTCAGAAACTCAGTTTATTTCCTGTTTTGGTGTTTTGATATAATGGTGAGACGTTGTGAGGTGTGTTAAAGACAATTTGAACTGGCGATCAAAACACGTCATTTCATAGGTGAGTTACCATTGTCGTATCATTCGAGATTCTGAAGAATTTTCCCAAATGGAATGGATAAAAATGAATTTAAATTGAATTGATTAGATTATATTGATTATACCCATAGATCAGCTGCGACAGTGTCTTGTCATTGTTCATTTTCCCACCAAGAAATGCTGAAAAGTACTACTGAAATTGTTACGGATTTTCAATTTGGTTTCATCATGAATTAATAATGAATTCGACCCCCTCTGACAACACGGTACTGGTGATGGGAGAATCAGCTCCTGCTATCCTTGTTTAGACAAAGATAGATACTATAAATGTTGCTTCCAAACAAACTGTATTGCCAGGGCTGTGGATTACTTATCTAGTCTGTTCAATGATCGAAGGGTATACACCTAATAAGATTTTCCGTTGAAGATTGAGAAATTCAAAATTCGGATCTTTGGAAAAGATTTCTGAATAACTATATGTGTCTGCAAGTCTACCCGTTATCTTGTACAATAATGATGAAACACACTGTATATGAATGATTTTCTTCTTCCAGCGACCATTCCAAAATGTGGAGGATGTCACGAGCTCATACTGGATAGATTCATCTTGAAAGTAGCCGATAGAACGTGGCATGCGAAATGTCTCCAATGCAGTGACTGTCGAGTACAACTGACGGATAAGTGCTTTGCAAGAAATGGCCAACTCTTCTGTAAAGATGATTTTTTCAAGTAAGCATCAGATCTGTTTCAATTCAATATTATTCAGCGTTGAATCTCAGTATAATCAAATCGATAAATATCCTCACTCATTGGAATATTGGAAAGTCGTTAGAAATAAGATATGATGGTTCAACCAGTGAAAGATCCAATTGAGATGAGCCTCTTCCTAAAGCAAACTCTATCAGGTGATCAAACTTTTTCCGAGTTGTATATGCTCAGATACCTATGATTCAATGAATTAAGGACCGATTCACTTCCATTCCATTATTTGAACTAGTATATTTCCATACCAAAGATAAAAAAGTATACATATTCGAAAGTGAATAAATGGAAACATTCACGTTGTTGACAGAATGTAATCAATCAAATGAAGCACCACAACGAATCGAAGAAGAACTGAAACTTGATTGAAACATGTATTTAGAGAGGGGCTTGCGTCTTCCATCTGAAAGGAGGATGGTATTCTTCCATCATAATTATTCCTGATATCACAATTACATCTTTGAACTGTAATCTTGGAACAGTTTCGAGAAAACAATCAAAAGAACCTATGTCGAAAGAAGTATATGCTTTATTATATGTATAGTTGTTAGTCGTATCATTCAACTGGCTGAGTAATTATCTAAAATTGATGAATTTCTATACTAACATTGCAAGAATGATGATGCTGGAACTGATTCTTTCTGTGCCTTCAGACAAGAGCAAAATGGGATCTCCAAGTAAAAATCTGCTGAAAAAATTCAATGGACTTCAATCACAGACGCAATAAAAATTGGCGTAGTTGAGATTCATCTGATATCAATTCAATCAGTTAGTTTACCCATCTACCCTTTATTCACGTTCCGTTGATTTCGATTGAAGCTATTGGAAAAAATATCGCTCGGACACGTCAACTTCAAATTCTCTCAAATGGTAAGCCGAACTTGATATTACCATTGAAGAGCGCTTATACATGAATGAGGGGCTGAACGAGCGGGAACTGAAATATAGGTTTGATGGGCCATGCTATGTTCAGTAACACGGTATAATGGAAAAAACTTCATTTCAAAACTTGCCTCTCCTAAACAATCAAATCCTGCCTGATTTCATTCTTCTATTTTCAATAGCAGGGTGTCTTCTCGCTCTGCCACACTAAACAGGGGATATCTTAGATTATGTCATTAGTCATATTTGATAAAAAGTTTATATGAACATGTGCTATGACCTTTTTCTCATGAAATATGATAAGGAACTACCCCTGAAATTGATGACATCAAATTACAAATCACAAAACTGTATATCTCTTTTTTGTGCTAATAGAACTATATAATATTTCAAGGCACCTTGCCCCGAAACGTCCACGATCTACATCAATATATCATGCATACTGAAGACGTTGCCGTGTTTAACTGAAAGCATTATTCAAACGATTCTCCAATAGCTCTTGATCCGAAAATCATTCATTGTTAGGGCACCCATTGATCGAAGAACTTATGCTTCAATCAGTGAGATGAGTGAAGAAATGAATTTCTTTTATCACCATGTGTCACTGAACTTCTGCAATGAGAAGATGTTCTAGCCCAAAGACGTTCAATATGTAACGATGCAATGCAAAACAAGCGTGAATCGAGGGTGAACAAGAGTCTATTGACGATACATGTCCATTACTTTTCCAGCGGAAATTCTTGTATTCATCAATAGCGCACCACTAGCTATTTGATTAGGGAAGTCAATCATGATTAGAGCACACATTGCTTGGAGTTCTAAGGCTCCAGTCGGTGTAATGGGTGAAGAAATAAATGTATCTCCATCTGTATCTATAAATGTATCACTTTCTGCACTGAGAAGATATTCTTAGTGCAAGCGAGTGATAACGACGTTTTTCCATACTAACGGATTGCGTGAATTGGCCATAACTTGATTACCACATCGCTCCAGAAATTACTTCAGGTGACGAACGTCAAATGAATGCGCGGCTTTCAGCTTATCTATAATGCACGTATTTCTCAATCTGTTGTGATGAAGGAACCTCCATGATTCTTTATAATCAGAAACTATTTCTTCGTGCGAAAGTCCTTTCTCGAAGTAGAGTAGTTCGGATGTAACAATGCAGCTTGTGTATATGTCGCGTGCTGTGGGTGCAGAAGGTTCGGCACCAAATGCGCTGGCTGCGACCTGGGGATCCCTCCGACGCAGGTAGTGAGGAGGGCGCAGGACAACGTCTACCATCTGCAGTGCTTCGCGTGCGTCATGTGTGCCAGGCAACTCAACACGGGTGACGAATTCTACCTCATGGAGGACAGGAAGTTGGTCTGCAAGCCCGATTACGAGGTGGCCAAGAGCAAAGGTGAGAAAATGTGAGCAACTTTTACCAACTCAGTCAATTTAAAATCATTATTTCATTACTTTTCTCCGACTGACAACAGGAGAAAATCCAACATTTTTCAAATCATCATCTGAGGACATCAAAATCACTCGTGATATCTCCTCTACACCATTAAAAATGTGTAGGTCCTGATGGTGTTCCAGTATCTTCCATTAATCAATGTTGAGCTAATTTAGTGTCTCCTCTTAAACATATTTTTAATGTATCTCTTCGGAATTGGAGAAATTCTCACATAATTCAAATAATTCACATCAATCAAAAACTATAGGCCCATCAGCAAATTATACATTCATTTATCTAGACAACTGCAATGATATGAAAGATATGATTAATTTTTTTTCCTAGAGTTTTTTGGCTTTCAGAAGATTCAGTAGTGTTTAGCTCATTATTAGTCATTTGAATAATGATTGTGATCATAATGTGCAACACAGTAGACCTCACCTGGAAACTTTCAAACTGTGATAAGAATGAATCTAAATGAATGAATGAATAAATGAATGAATGTAAATTTTGATTACAACAACGAACGACTGCCAAATGTAGACAGAATGTATCAGAAATTCCAAGTAAACTGTCAATGTGTCGAGTCCACCTTCAATGAGACACGTTAATGAACAAATAAGGAATGTAAATCATTTGGCTTGGTGATCCAAATTTGATTGCTTATAATAATGTGAAATATTCATGAACTTTCCTTCTATTTTCATGCAGAATGATAATTTCTTTGGAAAGTACAAATACTTACTGAGGAACTGATTCTCCAATAGATGATCCAAAGATAAGATTGGTCCGATGGAACCTTGTGGATTGGTGAACTCCTCGTTGTGTGAATTCAATGATTGTGTTGATTAATGCACAGAGAAAAAAAATCACTAACCCCAAGTGAAACTTTAATAGTGGCAGGTAAAAACTTGAATACTATATGGGACAAGGAAACAAGTTAATTACCACAGAAATATTTGTGTTCTTGAAAATGTACACTTGCCACTATTAACCTGTTGCATTAAATTCTAGATAAATACCCATTAGTGAACACATCACTTGCCGAACATCATCCAACTCACTAATGGCAAGTGAACTGAGTAACTATCATTAGTATATACTTTGATCACCACTATTAAACTAATTAATAGCACCAAGTGTACTGATTCTATAAATCAACCTCGTATTACTTTCCTATACCTATCAGAGGTATACTGTTCATCACCGATAATATAGCAGTTCACTTACCATAAGCTAGTTATTCACTTGTCAGAAGCGAGTAATTCAGTTGTTATTAGCGATTTATTCACTTTTCACTAGCGAGTTATTCGCTTGTGATAAGTAAATCGTTTGCTGCTGAAAGTAGTCAACGCAGTTCTGCAGAAAGCAAAAACCTATACAATATAGAATCATAATACTTTTTGAACTATGAACACAACTTATCATTTTGCAGAAGCTTACCAACTAACATCTCTTAATTCGAATAAATGAAGCTGATATATGTTGGGATAGTTTCTTCAAAATGAAGATTGAGGTATGGCCTCAGTGTTCAAAAAGTAGTTTGAACCCATATGGTAAATGATGACTTTCTGCAGAGCTGCATTAAATTGTTGATACTGCCTGTAAAAATAATTGTTATTTTAAGACCAATAATTAATGATATCGAAATCATGAAAATCAAGACATTTTTCATAATGAAGATGGAAGTCCATTTGATGCATCATTATTGTCACGAATAATCATGTCGAATATAATTCTCTGAAAATGAAAAAAAAAATGGGATTCGAAAATTAGTAAATATATAGGAAAAGTCATAAATATAAAACGTTTATTATTCAACATTTATAACTGTTTATATGAGGGACACATAGGTAATTTACCACTAATAGAGTACTACTAAGGAACATAACGATTCGGACATAACTATGACCATACATCATACATTCTAACATAGTACAGGAAATCCGTTTCGTATGATAACTGAATATTTCGTTGTATAAAAATAATATTGACCCAAAATGTACTGAAATCAACCGACATGATTTAGCTACTGCTGTGAGGACTTCACATAAAATCAAAAATGAAATGATAATAATATTCAAACTCGAAAGGAACTAAAAAAACAGTAATACACATTTGGTACATAATGATATCTATAGCATTTTAGACAAAAATATCACTAGAAACAAGTTATATACTTTTTACCATTCGAATGTTTGGTTAAAGTAACATGAGTATATAGTCTATCTTTGATATAATCGAAAGTATCGTCAAAACCTCTACATGAAATCAATCTGATGTGATGATAGTGAGTTAGATTATGGTGTTTCGGTTTCAAAGTTAAATTGGATACTTCTTGATATACTGTATGATGCTCAGCAAGTTTTTCAGTAAAATCGATTTTTCCTCTGATACATGTGTTGACATTTTTCTTAGTAATACATATACTTTCCAAAACTTATTATTCAAAGGAACAAGGTTAACAAATATCAAGCCAGTATATGAAATCAAACTAGGTCCCAATGTTCCAACAGTTCCAACAGAGTTTTGTATCCCATTATATCACCACACAAACAAATAAACGCCAGCAGACCCCTCCAATTTCAATAACACACTGAGTGGACTCTCTGATGGTCGCGCCGCGTTTGATTGGCGCGTTCGACCGTTTTGCTAGCCGATTAGATCGGACATGTCCGAAGATGGTCCGAACGGAGGAATGGTGTATAACTACAGGTGAGTTGTCACCTACCCCAATCGACTTGATATATTGTCCTTATCGATGAGTTCGCTTAGAGCAAGTGATTTCGTCTCAGGAAAATGATTTAATAATAGTAGGTATTCATATACTTAGCACAAGTTTAGTGTTCACTTATAAATGGCGAACACGAAATACATATCGATTTGATGAATACCAACAAGTGTCCTGGTCAATTACAGCAGAAACATTGTTTCAGAAATATGGTTTTGCCTACTGCAAGTACCTCATATTTCTACTGTAGGTAAAAATTTACTTGTCACAATCGACTTTTTTTCAAGAAAACAATTTACTTGGCCGAGTTTTCTCAGTGTGAAACACGTTTGAATATAATCATAAGTATCATTATATATCTCTTCATCTATACCATCTTCATTTGAGTTTCCATTATTATTGGTTATCAGTACTACCTAACCAACATTCACTTCGAGAATAATGTTGTGTAGGAATGAATGAAAGATTGATGAATGTAAAACTATTCATTATCTAACCAGGCAGAATTCATCGTTTTGCCTGTGTATTATGATAATCCATAAAAATGAAGTTGATCTCAAGATTTTCTGTCGAATATTCTTACAGTCAAGAGAAAGGGGAATTATTAATGCCTAAATATCTTGGAACTGACTTACTCTGGTTAGCACATAACTAACTAAATTTACAATGAGTAGGAAAGGATTTTATCAAATTGCTCCCTTCAATACGGATTATACCCACCACTGTGACTACTTATTCTAACACGATTCCAACAAACAATGAATTATGTAATGAATATGAGTTGAATTCCAATTCGACTACTTTGAAAATAGCTTTCGAATAACGAAATCATTGTTCTTGGAAATGCTGATAGCTAAAATTCCAGTTCACCAATATTCAATATAAAGGTATGTATCTGAAATGAATCGAGTTATTCTTTGATTAAAACTTCATTTTTCGACAAATCACATTCAGTAATCTCATTTCATCCATCCGTGATTGCGTGAGCAGAGAAGAACTTTGAAAAGACATAGAATTCTGAATCCACTTGATACTAAATCAATCCACGTTCGTTGACCTACGAGAATCAAACCGAGTAGAAACCTTCCTTGGCTTTGTCTTGGCTTCTATCTGTCAAACATCGCTATACCAAGCATCATTCATCAATAGAACGGCAAAGTTGTGGAATTCTTTGCCTAGTGAAGTCTTTCCTGATGCTAACAACCTCCAAACTTTCAAGAAAAATTCCAACACCTTCCTTCTCTCCAGAAATTCCACCGCTGGCTAACACGATGTTCCTCGAACACTATAGGTTTCCCTTTCGTGTTGTCCACAGAAAAGAAAAAAAATGTTTATGCCAAGGCCTACTAACTATTGTGACACTTAGTATTATGGATTAATTTATGGTAGGTATAGATCTTCTGGTCAGTAAATTCATGGTTATATCCGAACTCAGTTGGCTGATTCTTTCGATACTGATGAATGTCTTGTGAAAATTATACCAAATACGTAGGTACTCTCGTTCACATTTACTTGAAATTCATCATTATCGATGTGACTTGCAAACGTGACTGAATACAATACATTGATTGAAATCACTTTGAGAATCTAATTGAGGTGTGTTCATAAATATTTTCTAAGTGCGTCACCATTATTGATAGAAATATATAATTTCTCAGTAGGTGTATATCTAATTATCCAACACCACCATAACATAAAAAGCAATAACTGTATCCTTTTTTCCTTGTACTGAAATCATCTAGCGAAAGGTGAATTCTGGAATCAACTAAACAATTACTGTATGTAAATGTTATCAATAGCTACTATTTATTCTTATAGAATTCCTAAGATAATTTATTCCAATTAATTATTCAATGTGTATTTAATCATTCGAGTATCTGAAAAATCATGAGTAGGTACTAATGGATGTGATGATCAATAGAAACATAATCAATGAGATTCAATTGTTTACAGCTGCTGAATGTTTGGATGGTGATCAACCAAACAAGAGGCCAAGAACTACGATAACAGCAAAACAATTAGAAACTCTCAAAACCGCCTACAACAATAGCCCAAAACCAGCCAGACATGTGAGGGAACAACTCAGTCAAGACACAGGATTAGATATGAGGGTTGTGCAAGTTTGGTTTCAAAATAGGTATGTTTGACTATCATTTAGTTTAATTCACGATCGGATCGGAGATATTTCTTGAGTGGAATATCTCAGTAATCGACTATATTTTCCGATGCAGTTTATAGAGCTGATAAAACATTGAGGGCTTGAAATGTTGATGCAAAATTAACTCAATAACAGAAAGAAATTCTATTCACCTAGTATCGTGAGTTTCGTGAGTATCTCTATACAGATTTTTCATGGTAGGAGAGCAAAAGAGAAGAGACTCAAGAAAGATGCTGGCAGGACGAGATGGAGTCAATACTTTAGGTCAATGAAAGGAGGATCGTCACCCAGACACGATAAATTGTTAGATAAGGACGAGATGAAGGTCGATCTAGATAGCTTTAGTCATCATGGTGAGTAGCTGATTTCCAAAACAGATTTTAACTCATAAACAAAATATAGAATTACACAATATAGAATTGTCACAAATACTATCAGCCAACTCTTGAGAAGTCATGTACATTCGAACTGTGTTCTCCATCGAATAAAATACACTAATATTTCCAAAAATTCTGTAGAGTCTGCCTCATGTTTGTCTCTCCGAGAGTTGTTGAGAGGAACATTGATAATAATTACTATTCATTGATTTCACAGATCTCAGTGATGATAGTTATGGAACAGTAGTCAATATGGGAATGGACCAAGATACATCTTCACCGCACAATGGGATAGGAAGACCTTCTTTCCTTCACGGAACAGCATCTCCATCCTACTTACCTGGACATACACCACCTCATGGGCATGACCATTTTCCGCCTTATTCCGATCAATTGTCAGTTTACGCTAGCTTAGGTAAGATAATCCGATTCTCTTGGATCTCTACGAGCAAAAAAAATATCTGATGTCTTTTTCCATACTCATTTCCAGACTCATAATTTTTCCAAAATGGTCATTCGAAAATCTGCATTGGTAGTAAACGTGGCGAAGTATGCGCTACGACCAAATGAATGTCTATTTACTCCTACCTTCTCTGATTTTTCAAAGTTGTTCAAGTAACCATTCTAATATCATTTCACAGAATAATCACGAATCCCAGTAGATAAAGGGTGGATGAAAACGATACCCTACGATATCATCAGAATTAATGTTACAGTGTTCAGAAAGATACAAGTTCATTTATTGTTGAATCGAACAAATCATAGAATACAACTCACATTACAATACAGAATTCCACAAGGATTTATGATGAAATGATACAGTGGTACTGGTTATTCTGTGTTCGATCTTTAACAATGTACAGAACACTGGTGGAGCTATTCTGCCTATCAGTCTATCTAATTTCTTCAACCAGAAATCTAACGTACAGCTAACTTGATAACAGCATTTTATTCAATATAGCGGAAAATCACTCATATGTAAGTTGTTAGATGGCGGTACAAAAATGACAACAAAATCAGTATTATTGATATTTGCACAATCTGTGTTATGAAAATGTTGATTCAGAAGTAGTAATTTAGGTTTCTTCTCAATTTTAGATCGAACTACATGATAACAATCTCAAAACGTCAACTATTTGTACAGAAATCTGTACCATCTCCTGGGCAGTTTCATAACTACTAGGCCATTATAGCGGACAATGCCGTTAGCGTTTTTGACGAAACAAAACACCATCAGTGACTGCACCAGTGTTTTTTACATCGTTGATGCTTCCTAGAATCCTTACATAAATCTCATTGATTTTGTGGGTTTTTCTTCTTGAAATTCTCCTCATAGAAATATTGGCAAAAACACAATCACGCAAAAAACAAAATTGAACATACTTGAGAATTGTTATTTCAAGACGAGAGCACTAGGGAACGATTTTTGTAATTCAACATCAACAACATTTAACAAATCCATCTTGAAAATATCAAAACGGTACATTGTGGATAACTCTAATTTGATTTCCAGGTCAAGGCGGTCCTCCAGGTATGTCGCTAGTCCACAACCTTCCTCCAGGTGCCGACACTGACATAAGTAATGACAGCAGTCCAAGAGGATATCCAGACTTTCCCCCCAGCCCGGATTCCTGGCTTGGGGAACCGTCCAGCGCACACTACTGACCCCCATGCATATTCGAAATCAAATCAGAGATATTAATCTCGCCCAAAGCTATCTTACGGTTCAAAGACATTCCAAAGATTTTTCATTCGTGTATCATACATGTGTTGATGTGCACAATACTCGGTCAATTTCAAATTTTTGTACAAAGTCGTGTTTCATCCGAATATTGAAATTGGCTGTGATAAATATTGTTTCCTCAGTATAGTTTCATTGTTCTCCACATAGTAAATCATATCACTGATTATTGAGGAATATGTGGCTGACACTTTGCAGTATAGAGAAAATAGCAACTGTAACTGAATTGAACTATAGGTGTCAACGTATTCTTGAAAGAAGCCCTCTACCGTTTTAAGAGTTCCGGAAATATGAGATTCAAACTTGACAGAGGTGATGGATCCAAAAATAGAAGAATTTTTCGATATTTCATAAATCAGATTGCAAACGCAGAAATGAAAATACTACTGAAAAATCACATGTACCATTATCGAAAACTATGTGTTCGTATTCAGAATGTTCATTCAAGTCCAAGAATAAGAAAATATACAGGTTGTTCCATTTGAAATTTCGAAGTTGTGGTCATTTCCACAAAGAATACGGAATATTTTTTTTTCTGATTCTCGAATTCAACAACCATATCAAGTTTGTCTCTCATACTATTTGAATTGTGGAAAGCATGGCTTGTCCTAAGAATACGTTATCGCCTGGTACATTCATCTTAAATAACCATATGATTTTGTTTACAAGTGCTTTCAAAGTAAAATCAATCAAGATACCGATGTCCTCTTGAGTTCACGAAGATTCCATAAAATCAATGGATATTTTTTAGAAAATACGTCACCTACTGTGTGAAGAAAAGTGGATCGTCATAATCATTATTTTAGTCTTCATCTGGAGACATGTACAGTACTGTTCTAGTCAAAGAGATAAAGCTGATGATAGGTGTATGTTTCAACAATCTACTAGTCGTCGAAAGTTTCATATTTATTTATTATTTATTGTTTATTTACATGTGCATTATTTGAAGAATTATAAAAAATGATATATTACATGCTATTTCATTGTAGCTTCTGCATAGTGATATTTGTGAGTATCGTATGATGATTTCGACCATAGAATTCTTGAAATACACAATGAGGTCATAAAATGCCTCCCTCATTGTTTTCGAGCAATCGGAGATATTTAAATGATTGAAAATCATAAAACGATAACACTTCAGAATTTGAGAATATTCAATCGACACCGATTTTTTCATAATCAGAATCAATCAATCCGCGTATAAAGTGTCAATAAGGGGTGAAATTCAGCGCCATCTGATGCATACAAAATTGTAAAAGCTCATCAAAATCAAGGAAAATGTATTGAAAATAGTAGATACCACATAAGCAAAAAAATTAAGTGCAAATAGTTTCATAACCTAGAAATCACACCTAGTAGTTTTTGACAAAAAACATTCAATTCCTGAACTTTCCCCTCTTATTTCGGATGCAAATCGCATTCAAATCATCCAGGGGAAACACTAGTGATTTGACAGAAAAAGCAATATGAGAATAATGATAACGAAAAAATTGATTTACATAATACCTACGCTATGGAGAGATACATAGATGACATTTGTGAATGTCATTCGAATATTCTCAAATTCTGAGAGTGTATCGAGTGTTGAATGGACCTTTGAAACAAAATGTCACACGATTCCTTTTCGTATCTTCCAGAAATATCAAGATTTCGGCCAGCTGTTATCTCGTAGTTTGATCTGCTACTAATATTGTTTTTTTTTCTTCTATCTCCTTTAAACTACCCAAATTGGCGCCGACTTGATGTTCTCACTGTCTAATCACGTATATGAGTGATTTCAGTTTAGAAAGTGCGTATAATTCAGAAGTCATTCGTTGTTTTTCAAATGGTACAACATTTCATTTTCACTGCGTATCAAATGAGCTTATAAACAAAAAATGTATCTCACTATACATTTTCCTTTGTCTCATATCTTCATTACTAGTATTCCATATTACTTTCAATTGTATACTACTCTTGTTGTTATCATTAAGGAAGAGTCACATATACTATCTTCATTCTCGATCGACATTTCGATAACTTCCTAGTGATATCTGATGATTCCTCAGGTGCTTCTATTTTTTCAGAGTTCTGTGGTTGTAACACCCCAATATTGCTGCATTCTATCCAAATCCAAAGAATCAGCCAATCCTCTTTCTTGCATCACAGCGAAATCATATTCCAAATTATAAGGCATCAGCCTTTGCAAACTCCCAAAATAAGCAGCATTGGGCCCACCCAGTAATTGCTTCTGATCCAGTGCATATCTTGAACCAGACTTTGGCAATAATGGGTTGAATGACCTTGCACTGCCAAACTGTTTCGACAAGAAAGTTCCTTGGGTGTTAGTATTTCCCTCAACCAGGTGGGGAGAACTGCGTGATAACGATGGAGTTTTCAGTTTACCTCTCACGCTCTTCAAAGTATTCAGTTCTTTGTCGAAAAGTAGCTGAGTGTTCTGCTCTAACATATACTCCCAGCATTTGAACTGTTCCTCAGATAAGGCAGAGTCTGAATCCTCACGATTCCTTTCATCTTCCTTCCTTTGTCTCAAAGCTTTAGCAACGCCTCTATAACTCCTACGTTCCGGACTTTTAGCCATGCCTACAGACTCGAATATGGACGGCGTCACGTTCTTGACAGACCTTATTTCATTTTGCCTATTGAGCTGGTTAATGAAAAGTTTTGCCGACGAATTGCAGTCACTACAGCCATGTTCACTTTGCCCACTGGGCGATGATCTATCATCTGACATCATCATCGGTGGGGGTATAGGTATTTGCTTTGGACAACCAAGACCTAATTCGTTATTCAAGGCCTCGCAACAGCAACCAGTTTGACAACCCGCTGCATGAGATGTCCCAGGCTCGTTCTGGTACTTATTCATCTTGATAGTTTGTCGCAATTCTCGCATGAGTAGATCGACATCAGTATCGATGAGGTTGAACTTGACTACTATTATACTTAGGTTGTCTTCTGCGCCGTAACTTTGAGCTAAATCTTGTAGTCTTTTGGCAGCTAAGATCACGTTCCTCTGGAGCGTGACTTCCTTTATTCCGTTTTCTGGACTAATAACTTCCCACAAGTGCTTGTTGGCTATTATCATGTATTCGTCTTGCTCTTCCAGGTATATTTCCATCACGTCTGGATCAGGAATTGTTGAATGAATTTGTGGATTAGTCCTTATCTGCTTTCTGAGTTTCATAGGAAGTATACGCACAGGGCCAGACAATCTACCAAGCACCACCCTAATATCACCAATACTTGCAATTTTCATCACGTATCTCCTCATGCTTCCACAAAAAGAGTATTCAGGTGACTGCTTTGCTTTCAAGATATGCACTAGTATTGCATTCAGTCCTTGCTTTTGACCTCGTTCTCTGAGCACTTTGTGTGCTGACAACATAGAGTACTTCATATAGTCTTGGGCTGTTTCCTTGACAGTTCTTTCTTCTAGTACAATTCTTGGTACAGCTTTATCCATTCCATCGGGTATTTCGCTATTGGACTCCCCATCGAAAATACCTAGAAGAGCTTCCGTATTACAAAAAGCTGGCAAGCGTATTTGTGAGATGTACAGTCTTGGTTTGCATCCTGCTGTTTCTGAAAACCCTAGTGACCAGCAATTTTCGGTAAGATCATTTTCACAGAATGGCGAAGGTGCTAGAGGAAGCGTAGTTCTGTTTTTTCCTGAAACGTCTACTAGACTCATTGGACGTTGGGTCCTGTACACGTTGAATTGATGAGAATCTACGTGTAATTTCGTGTTGAACGATATATCTAGAAATTTCAGATTTGGTGGTATTAGTGAGGTCAGGTCTATTCTATCCAACTGATTGTGCGCTAGGTCCAAGACTCTCAACGACATGAGTGTTGATAGCTTCGGTATTGTTTGTAGGAGATTTGAATGGACTCTCAATACCGAGAGATGTTTCATTGAATCAATATCATCAGGGAGCTTCAGAAGTTTATTACCGGACATCACTAGCTCTTCAAGATCAGGCCAGAAAATAGAACAATTGGCCGGTAAGGAAGTGAAGTTATTGTAGGCCGAATGAATCGTTTTTATGTGTTTGAGAAATGGGGCTAGGTTCTCGAGCGATTCGTCAATGAGGCAATTTGCTGTCAGAAAAAGTTTTTCTATGAGTAATACCTCATCTGGCTTCGGTATATCACACAACCTGTTATTGGATAAATTCAGTACTCTGATACTGGGTATCAATTTGAAAAAGTTCTCAGGCAAACTAGACAGACTATTATTCTGCAGGAACATCTCTTGTATGGGTAGTTTCTTCTGGAGAATTGGAAGATATTGCAGCTGGTTGTATGCTAGTTGCACGGTTTGAAGAAAAGGAAACTCTTGGCAGAATAGATGTTCAGGTAAGGTAACCAAGGCATTGTTACTCGCGAAAAGAGACCGAAGCTGATGGCAGCTAGATAACCATTCAGGAAGCGTCTCCAAATCATTATAGGAAACGTCAAGATGTTTCAGACCGCTAGGAAGATGAGAAATAGTCAAAGTCTTCAGTTCTGAAAAAAAATATGTCTTCAAACTTACAAATAATATTCGGTCATTTTGCACTCATGTTTTTTTATACTCACGTATTTCGACATCAGGATCGCAAAAGATGCACAAACCTATATTTTTCGAGATATGCCAGGAGAAAGTGTGAAGATTCACCTCTCTTCGGCCTGATTTGAGTAGAGATCATAGTCGATCGGCCTTTTATTCCTTATACAGGATACTTGGTATAGCATCAATACAAAATTCAAGGAGGAAAAAAGGAGGAAAGCATCATCGATTCATCTCGGTGAAGGTGGATTCACCCTGATTCACAGAGAAGGCGCTGTCAAATGCGAATCTGTGGCATTTTGACTCACAGAACTAGTTGTTCTGTCACAAATCGACACATTTCATATGACATTTGACCGTATGAAAGAAGATTAATCCAGTTTCCTCGTAGAACGTGGTTGAATTTTCACACTTTTTCCTGGGTTATCTCAGAAAATATAGGTTTGCTCATGTTTTTGTTGTGAAAGTCGAGTTCTGATATCGCATGTAAATTGCAAAAATACCTAATATTTCATAATCCTCAAAGTGAAAATCGAAATACCTACTATTGTTTCCAGCAATGATCGACGTCAGTCTTTTTCCATACAATGTCAAAGTTGTCAAAGAGTTTCTGGAGCACTGAAGAATTTGGAGCTGTTCAACAGCACTGAGATCCAAATTTTCGATGTTATTTTCACTCACATCTAATTGGGTGAGACTCTGTCAAAAAGTTCGTTGGAATTAACACTCATGAATTTGTTTTTATATTTGATCTCTTACCCCGTAATTTCCCAAGATGATATGTCCTTTCAGTCTGTTCGATCTCAAATTCAATGTTGTCAGTCCGCTGTAATCACCTGTTTGGTCTGTGGGTTCCTGAAATTTCGATAATATTTCGTAAGAATACGTATTAATTAATCGTTCCACTCAGTTATTTTCTTCAGGTTGCATAGGAGAAAGTGGTTTCGTGTTGAATCTGGTGTATTCCGTCATTTTAATCAATTCATAGTAATAACTAACCAACTGTTAACTGACTTCATCAATTATTGATTGACGCTACAATTATCATCATTATGATATGGATGAAAACAATGGTGGAAATATTGAATCCATAATCATTTCTCATATCAAATACAGATAGTTGATATCGAAAAATGATATTTGTTTGAAACTCCTGTGTCATTATTATTCTTTTGGGTTATTCGGTATATTAGATTAATGTAAATTTCTCTATTATAACCGAACTCACTCATAAGTTTTCGTGTTATTGAAGCACTATGAAGGCTATGACATGTAGGGAATCCTCAGATTACCGACGTTCAGGAAGTGCACTGGAACGCTGTTGTTGTTGCCCTGAGCATTATGAGCATGGAAACGAATAATGCCAAGCTCATGTTATGAAAATACGAGTCACAACCGAAGATACATGGACAGCAATGCATAATTGAGAGGACCAAGTCTACCTCGAAAAGATACCGGAGCAGATGGACCCACGCTTTATAGAAACAATCGTTGTAGCCTCATACCTATACAGCCACACAAAAAAAATCACGTCATTCATAGGCACATGCTTATCGCTTACTTGCCAGGTCTGAGTTTACATGACAAACTCGCTCACTTTTCCGTGTGATGAGCCAACCGTTCTTTCTATTCAATATCAATTCAATCCAATTCAATTTCATTCAATTCAACAATTATATTTATAAATAGTATAGGTCACTTGAATAAATATCTACGTATGCGTACAGGGTAACTCACGGTCGATGGTACGTTAGACGTTTATGGAGAACGCAACGCAGGATTTTTCTGAAAATTTCGCATCTTACATTTTATCACCTGTTCTATCAATCTGAAATATTTTCGAAACTGCGGCGTTGTCGTTTCTATCAAAAAGTCCTAGCAACTTCATATTCTCAAATGGAACACCCCGTATATTAACAATTTTTTAGAATTGCCTTCTTATTACAATACTCATTTGTTAATGATTTGCTATATCTATCTCTATCGGTTTTCAAGATAAAAAATAATTTGTGTTAAATATGATCCAAAACATATCCCTAATTGAACTTATGTAAATCAGGGCTCTCGAATCATAAAGAGTTGATATTTCAGTGGTGGTTTGGACAGGCTTGATATATTCAATAACACACCGAGAAGTCGCCCCCATATCTTACAGGGCGTGCTAAAATTATTATTATATCCGTTGTTCATACAAGTGGTCGACAGTTCATTTTTTCAAATGGTACCTACTGTTTTTAACTCAATAAATCATCAAGTTTTGTTAATAAAGCCGCTTTTTGTGAAAAATATAATTTTATGAAAAAGTTAATTTTAGATAGCCATGGAAATATCAAACTCATGACAGTTCGGTGACATTAATGAGTAATTCAGTAATTGTAATTGACAGTGTTTCAAGAAATCTCCCAGAATGAACGCGAATATCGATTATTCAAACGAAGTTCTTATGAAGTTATTTATTATACACGGACAATGTGATCAAATCATTGCCAGAACTTGCAGAAAATTCAACCAAATGTATCCTGAATTGACACCAATGAACAAGAGGTAGTTTGTGAGATAAAATAATTTCATCAACTAAAAAGCCATCCGTATCATTAGTAATGCAGGTTTCCATGAGCACTGTAAACTAGGGGTGTGCGATATTGAAAATTTGAAATCGATATCGATATCGGTTTTGGTATCGATATCTATCGATACATCGAAATATCGATATTTATCGATATATCGATATGTTCATCGATATATCGATACTTATCGATATATAGAAATGTCGATATATCGATACATCGAAACCGATATCGATATATATGATATTACAGGTTCCCATTTTTTTCCTATAGGCCTTCTTCAGATATGGGCCCCTGAGGGACGCCGCTGAGAATCGTTCTCTCTTGAATAACTTTCAAAATAGATAGTATAATTAGATGAAAATTTGATATGAGGGACACTACTAAGGAAGGACCCCTTAAGTAGTGCCCTTGAATCATATTTAGCATCCTAAGTTTATCAGAGGTAGACCAAAATGTATCTTTGATGCTCAATTTTTCAAGACCCTGTACGATAAAGGCCTTAGAAAAAATATATTTGGATAGCTTGAACTAGGGGTGTGCGATGTTGAAAATCTTATATCGGTATCGATATCGATATGTATCGATATATCAATATGTATCGATATGTATCGATATATCGATATGTATTGATATATCGATATTATTTTCTCATGATATCGTTATTCGATATATCGATATATATCGATATATATCGATATATCGATATTTTTGCACACCCCTACTGTAAACCGCTATTCATGCTTCTGAATAATGCCCCTGCCGACAATTTTTATATATGAAGCGGTTCTCGAGATTCACAAGAAATCAACCTCGTTAACAAAACAAAGCAACGTACACTCATACAACACTAGGAATGCCGACAATCTGCGCCCAAATCGATACAGACTGAATAAATCAAAAAACAATTCGTTAAACATCCACCTTTACAATATACTACCCAAACAAATGGAAAACTTGTCATTTAGCAAATTTAAATACGAACTCAGAGAACTACTATTGAGAAATTGTTTTCATTCGATTGAGGAGTACACTCAAAACTGTAGTTACAACATATGAATAATGTGGTAGCATACGCACCCTTCCCCTTCTTTTTAACCCAGCTTTATGTAGTCAGTGAAGTTGTTAACTGTATTTATATATCTATTATTTTATTATTCACTTATTTTGTTTGTGAGTGATATTATTCATTGTCGTATTTATTTGTTATATTTGTTATTTTCATTGCACACTTGATACTATTTTCCTATTAAATTGGATATGACTTGCTACAAACATTACAATCATAATGTAACGTTGTTAATAAAATATCTATTTACTTATCTATCCATCTCTTTATCTATATCTATCTATAATAAAACTTGATAGTTGAAGTCTAGTTCTGCTGGAGTAGTTGGAGTAGCCGCCTATGCCTTAAAGGCTTGTGGTGCAGTTACTCCTAGCTCAATGAATCATATCAAGTACCTATATGGTGATGCAGAGAATGAAATGATTCAATAGTAAAAATTCATCGATAAGTATCTTTTAAATCGATTGAGACGAGAGGATTCTGTTTTTTTTTTTCATTATATATCCAAATTTGGCTCTGCAAAATGTAAAAATTCCTAATATTTAATATATGTGACTCTTGATAATGTTGCTCAGTGGCGTGTAATCTAGTTTTGTTTGATATTATTCTCAGAATCGTATTTTGATAAACCATGAGATAGACACACCTGAATGTCTCGAACATAGGACATATTTTCAAGGTGATGTGGGTTCAAAGGGACTATCTGATGTGGCTGGATCATTACCGATGACAAATGTCGGCAACAAATCCAGCCTGGTTACATAACATACCATGGATTATTCCAGTGAATGGGTTGAAGCTTTATCAATAAGCTTGCAAAGTTGAAAGTGTAGCAGTTGACATGTTCTCAGCGGAGTGCCAACGGAACCTCATTCCGATCAAGGAAGAAATATCTGAATATATCGAAGAGTGACCTCTAGTGGCCTTATTTGGTGTTCAAAATTCCAGAGATGTTGCTATACAACATATACCAGGTATAAAGTCGAACGACAGTTCAGAGCAGTTTATATTGAGAGATAGATCTTTATTTGAAATAGGAATCGCTGACATACAACGAAGTGACATTTTTAATATGATAATGATCATAATAAAAGTAATAATACTGAAGATACATAGAAAGAGACAATTAAGAATATTCCGAATATTTGAATATGAAAAAAATTATTTGCAATTACAATTTGAGCTTCACTAGAGTTTTTTTTTCAACTACCTCTGTTTGACCGGAATGAATTTGAAATAATATTTCCAATTATTCAATACCCTGATCAATCCCTGCAGATTGTCAATGTCTTCTTTGAGAGGGCTAAAGAAACATGCAGGGTGACATTCGAAAAAAAAAGTTGGGGTTACTTTTGATCAAACAGATGGAAAAATTAAAGAATAGTAACCGCTATCATTGATCACGTACCTCCTGTGAATATCAAATTTTCGTTCCTTCAATTAAAGAATCTACAGGCCGCTACATGTCGCCGCTACATGTCTCCTGTGTCAGCTGGTTGTGTTTACAGTGTGTTTTTTTCAAATGTTCAAGTGTAGGTTTATAATAAGTAATGAAGTTGTTAACAAAAAATTCAATTTTCTACTAAAGAAGTCGTAGATATGATTTTTGATCATTATTCTGACAACTAAAATTTTGAAAAATACCCTTAATTCAGTAAAGAAAAAATCAAGAATATCCTTCCATTTAATACATCACGAGCAATATCTTGGAAACGCATGACTTTAGGTATAGGGAATGCTCTGTCTATTTCAAAGAGAGATTTCATTACTTCATAGGCTGATCCAGAGGTTACCAGAATACTCAGAGTTTTATGTAGCGATTTTACCCAAGAAACAGTGTTTTGCAGATCTACATGCTTTCAGTTTTGATCACAAAAATGCAAGATATTTTCTCCCTCTTCAACAGATTCATATCGGAATCGGTGCTCAATAATCTGTATGAATTTTGATGTCGGATGA